>CM035236.1:1805000-2173297 GCA_020226215.1 Sindora glabra
TTGTGTTGTCCATTGTAGTTAAATTATTAAGTATAAAATCATATTATAACCTTTCAAAGCAATGCCATTATGAAATATGCCAATTGATAAGAGAATGCATGATCAAAGGGAATTAAATGCCTCAAGATTTTTATAAATTGAAGAAAATGATTTCCAAGTTAGGTCTTGGATATGATAAGATAGATTGTTATGTTAATGGTTGTACATTTTATTACAAATAACATCTAGATAAGAAGGAATTCATTTTTTATAACCATCTCGCTATACATTCCGAAGATCTAATTAAGGATGATATAGGGATATTTCTAGCAAAAAACTGTGATACTTGCCCTTTGCTCTTAGACTTTAAAAGTTGTACACATCAAAGTCAACTGCTAGCTCAATAAGATTGTATCATGAAAACCTTTATGTGTCAAGGGTTCTATCTCACCCATTAAATGGAAAGTATAGAAGCACTTTAACCACACCCATACTTAATTTGGTAATAATCCTAAAAAATGAGATTAGGCTTGTGTATAGATGGCTTCACTCATTTTGGCTAATCAGACAAATTTATTCATGTTAGCTTATGATTGTGACTGTTGGGAATTCGGATTATCACATGCAGCGGAATTTTAAATGTTGATCCGAATTCTACCTAGGATCCATGCAAAAAGCATGAGTCAATGATTGGGATTTTACCTATTGGGCACTCGTGTTTTTACTGATCAAAACTTGAGAGCGGATGAATCAAACGCCGGCCGGAAGGTACAGCGTCTCTACGGTATCCACACGGAGTGAACAACGACCTCTCACCCTCCACATGTCTGCTAGGATGCGTTTTTCTCTCTAAGAATTAGGATTGGATGTTTTTGAGTGATTCAGGGTTTATATGGAAGCTTAAAACGTGATTTTTAAGTGCTGCCCTCAAGTCCCTTTTTATAGAACTTAGGCAAGCCATAATCCTAGTCCTACTAGGATAATGCTTCCAAAATCCTAATCACACTTAACAACTCATCTTATCCTTATCCTAGAGATAATGGGAAGAGATAAGACTTATCTATTAATTATCTAATATTAGATAATGATATTATCTCATAATATAAATATCTTAATATTAGATAATTGCATATAGTTATCAAATATCAAAATAATATTATCTCATAATATATTTATCTAATATCTGATAAGATAATTACTTGATATTACTTTAATATCAAATAATATCACATAATATATATATATATATATATATATATATATATATATATATATATATATAAAACGTGAATTTATTATTCTTAATAATATATATGCACGAAAATAAGTCCAATTAATTGGATATTAATATAATTAAAGTTCAATTAATTATTGTCTTATTCCTACTCCTTTTGTGTGACCCTGTAGGTTCTTACTACGTTGACAATGACTTATTATTGAGCTATAGACAGCGAGCGGTATCTAGCAATACATCACTGCCACTCAAGTAGTAAGAATGTCTGTGATTCGATATCCACCTAATACATGATCAACGTTTTACATCATGACCCTTTTGTAATAATATCCAAATTGAACTGGAGGCATGGAATGTGTCATCCTCGTAAATGTTCAATTTATATTTCTTGATACTGAGTAGACTTAAAATAAATAATTAATATCACATATTAATTCAACTGAGCATGGCCATGCATTTCTAAGTCTCACTCAATCAAGGGGCCCAAGGATATTTCTCTTTTATACAAGAGTAACAAAATCCCATTTACATCACTCACTTCCCTCTGCATGATTTATGACACACCCAATCAATGCCCTACTTGTCACCTGATTAAAGGTGACATAGGACAATATTAAAGTGAGTAATTTCTCATGTAGGGAACCGTAGTGACTTCAGGTCAAAGGTTTATGTGTAGTTGTGATCATATGAGAATAACTTATGACACGTTTATCCATGCAATATTCTCATAGTGGGTCAGTCCAGTACATTGTTCACTAGCAATGTACTCATGTATTGACTTGATATCACATATCCATGATTCGTAATCATCAGTCACTATACATGCTAGTCTCGATGTATTATTACTATCCTTTTCATAATAATACTTGACTAGGGGCATTTTAGGAATAGCAAAGCTATTCCAAGGATAATTATTATATTAAGTTATAAATTGCGCATAATAATAATAAAAACAAAATATAATAATTAAATTGCCTAAAACATAATACATTGTATATAACTTCAATCATCAATATGATTGGCTCTAGGACATACACCAACAGTGACCACTTACAATCTCCTTCCATGGATGTATAAGAAATAAGAGTACATGTTCCTTAATTTGATTATCCTTGATTTTGGTAGTTCAAAGGCTAACATGAATGTCTACTTGCAACCTCTAATAAAATGAATTAAAATTGTTGTTAGAAATGGTACATATATATAAGATGCAATTTTAAAATAAAATTTTACTTTATGAGTTGTATTATTATGGATCATTAATGATTTTCTTGCATATGAGCTATTATTTGGTTGGTAGGAAGTTAGCATGCCCTATTTATATGAAGTTTTCTAAAGCATTCACATTAAAATATAGTTGAAAGAGTTTATTCCTTAATTACCATATATTTGGATTACTTTAAGATCCTTCATTTAGGAGGAATAGAAATGCTTTAAAAAAAATAAGGTAGGTAGATCCTGTTTACCCTTAAGAATTGATGCTGAAAATCTTTGGAAAAAAGTTATGTATGTACCCCAGGTTGTTCAAAAGGCATGTAGTGCATAGTAAGGGGTATAAAGAATCTATACTTGAAAAAAGCAAAGTATTTTTTGGTAGTTGCCTTACTTGCAATTAAAATTTATTTATCGTAATTTGAATGTCATCTATGTTGAGAAGAATATATTTGATAATGTGTTTAATATAGTAGTGGATGTGACTGATAAAACAAAGGATAATACGAAAGTTAAGATAGATTTTATAAGCACAATGAACTTGAGTTAATTCAATAAACCAATGAGAGAATGTTTAAGTCTAAGGCATAATACATGTTGAATATGGAGCAGAAAAGAGCATTATTTGAGTGAATATAAGACTTAAAACTTTTAAACAATTTTACTTCAAATATATGAGAGTGTAAGATGATAGGAATAATGAGTCATGATTGTCACATATTCATGAAATAATTATTTCCTATTACCTTTAAAGCATTGTCATAGTTCATTTGGAATGTAGTAATTGTGCAGAATTTATTTTTCAAGGATTTGTGCTCAAGCACCTTACAAGAAGAACAATTATTGGAAATAAAACAAAATATTCATGTCACCAATTATAAGTTGGAATAAATATTTCTTCTAGCCTTTTTTGAGTCATTAAAGCACCTTCCATTATACTTTCCATATGAAGCTTCAGTAAGAAGCCTTATCTAATATAGTTGGATGTATCTATTTGAAAAGAAAATTCATTAATTAAGTCATTGATTTAGTTATATCCTTAAATATCGACAATTAATTATAGATTTTAAAATATAATTTTATTAAATATTTTATTTATAAACATAATATGTATGTATGTATGTATGTATGTATGTGCGTGAGAATGTGTGTCGTGTCTATGTTTATATAGAAATCATAACAAGTAATAATAATGCTTTTTATAGATGAGTAAGAGAAATAAATTGTAATCATCAAATCTTGTATTTATAAATAAGGGATGAAAACATAAAATCATGAAATTTTTTTAAATGATCACATGATTGTCAATTTTATTTTAATCTTATTCATTAACAAAAAATTTTATGGCTGCAATTGGTTCCTTCCATTACCATATAAGAGCAATGCACTTACTTCATGTGCCCCTAGTTTATCCATATCTATTTATTTTTTATTTTTTATTTTGTGTGTCTATATATTGAATTAGCACATGATACAAATAAGTTAATTTTTTATTAATTTAGATTTGACTCATTTAAATTTTGTAATAGATTATTAAATTCATGTATTATTTATTTTTCTTAAAAACTTAGCTTACTGAATAAAAATTTAAATATAATTACAAACTACCCGTGAATTAATTTAACTTATGATCAACCTTAATTTTGATTATATTTTAATTTTCATCATCAATTATATAGTTTGATAGCTATGATTGTTCTTTTATTTTTCATATAAAAACGCCCCTCCTATTAAATATATACTCACGTCGACACCGATATATATTCTCTTTTGTCATGGATTTGGGTGAGCATCTTTATATTCATCATACTTTGGACACAAATTGCAATGTATGGTCTCCTATGAAAACCCTAACGACTGCCACTTACACTTGAAAAGTTTTTTTTTTCATTGGCCAAAAAGAAGTTCAATTATAAAGTTGACGTATCATAAGGCAAACAATTCTTATAGTTTTCATGCATGTGAATTAGGACCACAATCCACCAAATAATCTTTGATATTTCTTTTCTAATTATTGTTCTTCTGGCCATCCAACCAAATTTCCACATCCATGACATCGAGCTCCTTTTATAATATTCTTTCCTTTTTTTTTTCCCTTAACAATACTGAAATTATATTTTCAATCCTAAGAAATTTTCATTTCAAGATAATGGAAAAAAAAAGCTACATTGCAAGATATTTATTAAGAGCCATACAAAAAAAAAAAAAAAACATTTTGTCACCTCCACAAGGAGAGTAGAAGACCATAAATTAAATATGCGTATAAAAATGATTAATTTTAATATTTTCATATTAATATTCATCGTATTAATTAGTTTCATGTAAATATATATATTTTATGGATAAAATCAGAATTTCGTGTAGAAACATATACAAAATTTTATATTTAACACAACAAATATTACTATATAACATGCAAAATTTAAATTCCTAAAAACAATTTCACAAAAAAAAAATCCTAAAAACAGCTTAAATGAAATTACTCAATAGACCAACGAAATATCTGTACAAACAAAGTTTTCATATCAATGACTTAATTAAGAATTCAAATTCCAAAATAGCCAATATTCAACGCATGCATGAACAGACACAATATGTTCAGAGTATATAATTATCTGAGAAAGTATATAAATAGAGCTTTATGTACGCATTATCAAGTATATATCTAATCTTATATATCTAAAAGCAAAATTACTATCAATCCTTCTTTAAGCATCAACGGCCCAATCTGCATGCCATTGTTCTATCCAGCCAAGTCGTGAAGCAACTGCGCCCCCATCAGATTTCTGTAGGGAAGATTTTGCACTTCTCCATCCAAAAGAGAGTACTGTATGGGCTGACAATCTTCCATTTGCTCCCTCGGGTAGAACAGAGAAGAACTCTGATTCACCGCTGGGAAGGCCAAGCTCACACCGCTTCCCCCATGTTGCTGCAACCCTAACGTCAACGATACGCCTCCGTTGAAGCTCTGATTGCCATTCTCATTAGTGTAAGAAACCATGCCTGCTGAGTATGCTGAAAAATCAAGCTCCATTGACCCAAATTCCGATTGGTCATTGGGAATCTGATGGTTTTTGCTGCTCTTGGAATCATTTTTATGGTCTGGATTGTTGATGATGGAGGAGACACACTCCGAGTCAATCCGAACAAGCCGATCCGGTGTCGGCTTCTGATCTTCAAGTCGGGTTAAGGGTGGGTTTTGAATGTTCCGACCACTGTCATTGGGATCGGTGACAGGCTCGGAGGGAGCCATGTTGTTTTCACGATCCTTCAGTTCTTCTAAGTACATTTCTTCCACCATTGGCTTCCATAGTCTCACCCTCGCATTAATAAACCAATTTGATACCTGTGTGTATTGAAACACCTGTGGGTCAGATGGGACTGCATGCATGCCAATGAGTTGCAAAATAAGGGATTTTGCTTTGATATATAGGGTTGAATTTGTAAATATAGTTTTCAGAAAAAAAAAGGTCAAACCTTTGACAAATATACCAAAAGCTACATTTCCATCATCAAAAGTTAAATCACAAGTTTTTTTGAAAAGCACTTTATGAATTCAATTGTGGGGTGCTAAAAATATGATAATATTTATAACAAAACGTGCATGATACATTTTTTAAAACCGTATGAAAGCAAAACACTATTTAGGATTTTGTCTCGGATTTTATTGTGTAAAATAATACAAAAATAAAAAGGATTGAATTTAAGAAAGATATATCATATATGTACGTGCCTGGCTTCTTGAGAGGCCTGTTTGGCGGGCTAAAATATGTTTGTCAACATCACTTGGGTACCTGCGAAAGTTGCACACATAAAATCTGACTTGCAATGTTTATGAGAGATGGATAGAGGAAGGGGTCCTACGGCGAAGAATTAAACCCAGAGCAAAATAATAGGAAAAAGAGCGTGGATCAACATCAAATGCTATATATCCATATATATGAAAAAACAAAACAAAACAAAATGACAAAAGAAAAACGAAAAGATGGAATCTGAATGGCAATGCACAGAAACAACCAAATAAATGTAAGTAGAATATTACAAAAATTTTATTTTGCAAGGGTAAACGAATGATTGAGATATTATACAGAAACTGCCAGTTGTTTTCTTTTCACCTTTGGAGAAAACAATATTGGTTCTTTCTCAAAATCTACTTTGTAGCTTACTCATAAAAAGACTCGAATTAATCTAGCAAAGCAGTAATACTTGGGATCCAGAGAGAGACGGAGAATACGTACGGATGAAGAAAGTGCTCGAAGAGCCAAGCTCTGAGAACCGAGACAGATCTCTCTGGAAGGCCACGCTGTGGTCTCCATGGATGAGTTTCCATTATGCTCATTTGCTGGAATGCTTTTTGCTGTCTCAGTGCTTGGTCTATCATTTTCAACCTTGGTGTTTCTCCCTTTGTTGTGCCCGGTGCAACGGGGTCTTTCTCTCCCATCGCTTTTCTTGTGGCGTCGATCTGACCCAAAATCCCATCTTTTAAACATCTGAAATGTCTTGACATGGCTTTCAAGGCCAGCGCTGAGTAAACTGTGGCAGCTCCATTCCCAGCCACTGCTTCAAACGATGATACCACCGCCTTCATCTGATTACGGTAGTGCTTGTATCTTCTGTCCACCTTGAGAAGATGACAAATGCATTACAAGTGAAAGAAACACTAAAAAGCTTCGCTTGAAAGTTACACCCAGCATAGAATATGACAATATTTACAAGTTGAAGTGTAATAATAAGATGAAAACAAATGCCAACGGAATTTTTTTTTATAGAGGTGTATATGCATATATATAGAATTATCTGAAGGTAAAGGAATAAAAAAGAAGCCCCAATTTGTCAGGAGGTGGGCATTAATGAAAAGGCCCGCAGTCGCATAATTAGTTCAAGAATCAAAGTTGAAAGACCCCAATCCCATCAACCACTACCAAAAAGTTATGGACTTTGATACTAGTTCACTTGAAGTGAAGGGGTATATGGTTTCTACATGGCTTTCCCACAACTTGTGGAACGATAAAGATATTGCAGTGACACGGGGAAAACTAATAAATGAGGAAAATTAACATTAAGATTTAAGAAACATATATACCTCATCCAGCATGGAAAGCAGCCTTGACTTTCTCTTCTGTAATTCCACGAATTCAAGGGCGCTGAGCTGCTTCTTCGAGGAATTACCGCTGTTGTTGTCGTCTTCTTCCCACCGTTTGTTCTTCTGAGATTGAGGCTTTTGCTTTAGTATGTCAGTTTGCCTTGTTCCAAGACTGCAAAACTCGTTCAGAAGTTGCTGTGCTGGGATCAAGTACTTGCAGTTTCTGAGCAAGAAATTATTTCCTTGATGATAAATATTTGCAGCGGCTTTACCCAAATACCCATCTCGAGAACTTGAAGAAAGAAAATCCTGTTGTTGGTTATCAGTCTGCCTTAGCTCAAAAGATTGTAACCCAACACTCGAAGGATTGGCCGAGCTAAGCGAGAGAGAAAGACCTTGGCTTGGCCTTTCATTTCCTTCACAAGGGAATACACACCTCAAAGAAGAATCATCAACAAGCATTCTATTCTCTTGCCAAGGGGCAGAATCATGAGGACCCACGATTAGATTCTCGCTATTTGTTTCAGAAATCCCCGATGCGAGGTCTGGTTTATTAAACTGATGTTGATGATAGAAATTGCTGGAAGACTCGTTTAGGGTCTTGGAAGAGGAAGGACCAGCATGTTTGCCCAAAAAGCTTTTCCACATAACTGCGTTACTGTCAGTCTGTTGCTGTAGATTCTTTGAAAACCCTATCATTTCCATGCCAGTGGTGAGGTTGAACATCTCCGGGTCGGACACGAAGCCTTGGATCTGGTTCACCATATGGGTCTGAATGGTCGGGTTACCTGACGATACATCCGAGAAGCAGAATCCAGCTGATGATGCCACCATGTCGTCCCTGGATTTATCTCCGCAGAGTTCTCGAGCCATGAAACACAATTGGTTTGTTCTTCTCTTTCCCTGATGCTAAACGAAAATACAGCTTCCGCAGCTGAAACTAATTTGGATCGGCTCCCCCACAAAAACTCCACTGGACAAGAGTTGAAAAGCGTTAAGACAGATCATTATATATATGATCTGATCGAGTGGAAAGGATGAAAATTGAAAGATTTTGATTGTTTCTATAAAAGCAACTCCGAGAATATCATACCACAAGGGAAGAACGTTGGGGTTGGTGGCAGTGATGTGAAGTTGATCGGAGGCAAATTCAGGATGGATGATGATGGTAGAATATTGGAGAAGAAAGTGGGAGCTCCTTTTTTTCTCAGACTTGCTCTCTTAATAAGCCAAACATATTTGGTGTACCATGGAAAACCAGCCCGCGAAGAAAGAAGGAAAGAAAGAAGAGAGATCAGATAGGAGTGATGATGAAGAGGAAGGTAGAGAGCTTCATGACATGATCATCATTTCATATATTCCTTCCTCTCTCTCTCTCTCTCTCTCTATCCCCCTGTGACAGAAGTGGGTCAATGCGACGAGGTATAAATAAAACCAAAATAGACTTCATAGAAGAAAAAAAAAAGGAAAATTTTGCCTCAATTATTTCCTACCAAGTAATTAAAAAGGGATTATTACTATATCTTTAATTTTTTAATAAAAATACAAATAAATTTTAATTGAACAAACAAATATTGTAGGTTTATCATACGGCTTCCATCTCTGCTTATACAGATGAAAGGACTAGTCTGGCTAGAGGGAGCAACAAAGTAGTTATCACGCTATGCTTTTGCCAGGTATAAGATGAGGGTACTAGTTTGCTTTGCTCTCCCTGTACACTAAATCGATGGCTTTTCATACAAAACCGGCTTTTATCTGGTACTTCCAAAACCCACAAATATGGGTTGAAAGCACATGAACTAGCTTGGGATGGGTTTGAGAGAGAGAGAGAGAGATCTGTATGGAACAAATCCCGAGAAGTCGCAGGGAGTTTGTTGCAGGCTTTTTCAGATGAGTTTCAGTGTTTTGGGATGGTGTGACAGAGTTTAGTGGGTCCTGACCTGTGCCTCTCTCTCTCCCTATGGACCTACGAATTCAAGACTCAGAGAGACACAGAGAGAAAGAAAGCTGAGTTCTATTCTCACAGCCCCACAGGAGATGAGAGAGAGATAGAGTGTGTGAAACCGAAGAGAGAATAGATGCAGTGGCGATCTGTTGGGTTAGTGTAAAATAAGGGAATTGGCAGAGAAATGAGATACAGAGATGAGATGAGAGGTGGTCCAATGTTTGCCCATCTAATTCTTATTAATTGCTCAGTTTAACCCACTTTCTCTCTCCTCCATTTTGCATATTGCATGAGACCGCATCTTTTCTTTTTGTTGTTATTATTATATGCCCACTCCCACGCGCTCTTCTCTTCTTTTCGCCAATCTCATGTCAATTAAATACTCTGTTTAGCGGTAATAAAATTAATCATGCAGACAAAAGGTAAACGCATTTTCTTACTCAAATCCATGCAAAATTCAGGGTTTCTTAGCCTTAGGGTTCTGGATTTATCCTCCTTATATATTTAATCACTTTTATTATTAAATAAAAATTTATATAAAATTACACCCATGGTATCTTTGCTATAAGAGAAGGCAAAGGCATCTTTGAATTATATAGAAATAATTTCCGTTTCCATTGCAACCTCTTGATTATATGTGAATGAAGCTTAAGATTTCTTATTAGAGATGTTAATTAAATGAATAAGCTTGCGATGGAAGAAGACAATTTATAAATGCAAAGATTTCTACATTTAATAATGATGCGTTAGGTTATTTGTAACTTGTAAGCATTAAGCAAGTGGCTTTTGGCGACATATGATTTGCATTCGATGAATGACAAAGATGATCTTAATCAAGTATTTTTCATGCATGCTTAATTTTGCATAACGTCCATTTTGATATTTCACCTTGGAAAAACATTTGTCATTTCCATTTTCATGATTCGTGCATATGTGTAATTGATCCATCGGTTGATAGCGTTTAAAAAACAAATAAATAAAGAACTTGCTCCTTGTCAAAAAAAAACATGCACGTTGTTTACATCACTTTCTGATGGAGTTTTAATTTGTTGCGTACCAAACAAGAATGAGAGTGGGGGAGGGAAGAAGAAGAGGAAGGTGGTCCTGCCAGTGAAATGGAAGGGAGCTATGCGATTCCTATCTCCGCCGCTTGCCAAATATTTCTCTTCTTCCCTTTAACCCACCAACACCACCGCACCGATCGTGACGTCAATCTCACGCACTCCTTTTACTGCTTCTGTGCTGGGATGGTGGGTCAGCAGAGCGGGAAATGCTTGAATGCTCCCAGTCCTCCCATAAACGTATTTAATTATGATTAATAAATAAAAAAATTTCTCAATCCGCATATATATTAAAAATATAATTTTTTAATTTTTAACATCTTAAAAATTGTAAAAAATTAACAAATAATTTTTATTTATGAGCCATGATTAAATTAAATGTATGTAATATGATTGAAGGATGTTCGCTTGCGCATGTTTGGCTAATTAGGTTATACTACGCAACACCACATCCAATTATTTTTTATTTTTGATTATAAACAAATCAAGTTAGTCACGAATAATTCAAGATTGATTCTTGAATTGGATTTTAAATAAATCAAACTTAAATGTGCCAAAGTTAATTAATACATGATTCAAGCTTGAGTTTCATTAGTTTGAACCATTCACAAGCCAAAACAATCTTAATAAAAATATATTTTTTTATTTTTATACCATATACAAATAATATAATACATAGAAAATTAATCCTATTATTAATAATTAAGATTGCATGAAGAAGTGTAATACTTTAATTGAACTAATTAACTTTATAATATATATTACTTTTAGTTAAATGTAATTATTAATATTACATGACAATTGTACATATATTTTTGATAAATTTAATAATTGTAGAAAATTTTATATTGATAAGTAAAATAAGATAAAAAAATTTAATATTTGATTTATTTATGAAAGATAAAATTTTATATACTTAAATTTAGGTGAAATAATGAATCATTCAGATAAAGTTGTAAAAATATATTTAAATTTATTTTTATTAGAAGCACAAATTGGATCTTAATAACATCTTGAATAAATTCATATAAATTTATTTAAATTCATATTTGAATTATATTCGAGTCTAAATTTGAATTATTTAAACTTAATAATTTTCAATTTAAATTTAAATTTATTTATTTTTAACAATTCAAGCTTAAGTGTATAAATATTTAGCTCAACTTAGTTCATTTATACCCCTGACTATTCTCACGTGTATTAATTTTAACTCTTATTATTGATGGCACACACTGTTAGAGAGGGATATTTTTCACGTTCAAAACCGCAGATTTATTGTTTAATCACACACTTCTTCCATATGTTTATTTTCTAATCCAAAAATTAGAACTTATATATATATACCTATACCAACCTATAAAATAAATAAATATAATTGAATTAATAATTAATTATTATGATAGAAAGCACACAAAGAAAATTTTTCAATAACATCATAGCTGCAAGTGAATCAAAGACTTGTAAAAAATTTGATTCAAATTTCTTTAAATGAATCGGGTGAACTCAAGCTGCTTATAAACCTAAATGAATCTAATTATAAAAGATATAATTTTATTTTTATGCTATATATATAAAAAAATTATAATATAAAAAAATTGAATAACATTAATAATTAGTGAAGTTGCACATGGTGTTTTGGGTGATGTATTTAGCTTTCTCGTTTTGTTTGCATCAAAATTTATATTAGAATTAAACTAAGATAAAAAAAAATTGGTGTCTAACTTATTTATAAAAGATAAAATTTTATATGTTCAAATTTATGTGAAATTAAAAATTATTTAAATAAAATTGTATAAATGGACATTTATTTATATTTATTAGAAATCTGAATTCAAATTTTAATATTTCAAATTCAATAATTAAAATTTTAAATTCAATAATATACTATTCAAATAAATTTATATAAACTCGTACTTGAACTTAAGTTTCGAATTACTCAAATTTAATTAACGATATTTAGTTGAAATTCGAATTAGTTTATTTTTCACAATTTTAAACTTAACTATATAAATATTCGGATCCATCCGATTCAGCTCCATCCCCAAACCAACCAGGTGTGATGCCGCTGCTTTTTAGAATGTAGAGATAGCCCTTTAGAAATAAATTACTTTTATATTATTTATAATAATTAATAATTATATACAGCTAAAATTCTATTTTGATTCTGAAAATATTAAGTTTATATCAATTTTATTTTTAAGATAAGGTTTAATTCCTCTAGTAAATATTAGTCATATATGATAAAGACTAAAATTTGATATAAATTTAAATTTTTAACAATCAAATTGATACAAATCTTATTTTAAAAAATAAAATTAATGAAAATTTAATACTTTGAATATCAAAATAGAGATTTAGTTTTTACTTTCGGTTTCTTTTTCCTGCAACGTTTGACATAAACGTTGAGTGGGTAAAGTACAATTGAATTACAAAAACCTCAGTTTGTTAGGGACAAATACTACCCAGGCAGGAGGGAAAGGCAACTGATTGAGGGGAAAAGGGCAGATAAGCGGGTGGGTTTTTAGGAGAAGAGGGTATCGGATGGTGTGTCATTTTACGGCTCCGTGAGAGCTGTGGGATGTTGTGCGCTTCTCAGAATTCACTCACCGTTCTGTAGATGCAGCTAGCTAATAGTGATGTACCAATGTTTTTCTTGTGAAATTAATTGATACAGAAAATAATATATGATTTTGTTTCAAATGAAAACTAGTTCATGTGCAGATTCTAAACCAACTTGAACATAAACAGACAGATGTCACTGGCTCTGTCTGAGACATCATTAACAACGTAAGAGGATGACCAGACAGACACAATATTCTGAAGAGAACAGGTTTTGAAACTTGTAACTAGTTACTAGAGGAGATGGGAGGAGCAGTCTACATTATAATCACCAATTTGGTGGTCCATCCATCCCCATTAATTGGTCCCTACTACCAACCAATATATGTAATGTGCTTCGTTTCTCAATATGATGATAATCATTTTTTTATCTGTCTTTTGGACCATCCTATGCACCACAACTTATTGGGAAGCCATACAACTAGGCATCATGCATCACTTCTCTGGGCAAGAAACCAAGTACCACCACACTACACCTTTCTTTCATTTCTTTTCTTCTTCCTAACCAAAGCAACCAAAAAATTTTACATCAATTTTACTTTTTGTGTTTCTAAAGGGAACAATAAAACTTAAAATTAATGTAAAATTTATATGTGATTTATAATCCCTGCGTATATGTTACATGTGTCTGTTTTTGAATCTATAAATAATATGATTCCCACAGGAATTCTTCCTAAACAACACTGGGGGTCTGTGTGTTTTGATGGAGGAAAAAATATAGTTATAAAGTATTAAAATAATAAAAAATATTTTATTTATTCAATTTTAAATGGATACAAGAAATATAGTCCAAAGTAATCACACATATGTTATTGCTTTATAGGCAAAAAAATGCAAGGGAAAGAATTACAGAATTTTCTCATAAGCAATGCTTTAAGGCAATAATATCATTACGGATTTAGAGGCCTAAAACAAATCTGGCCATTAAAGCAATAATGACAACAATGTCATCGTTTTATTGGTAAAAGTTACAAGGTAAGAAAGGTGGTGCATTTTTTTGTGCAACTATATAAAGTGACGACATATATCATTGTTTTATAGTTAAAAAAAATCTAAGATCTAATGTGATAATATTTATCATCACTTTATCTAAATTAATTATTGGATCAGAACTAAAAACACCTTTTTCTATATTAAGAATTCTATAATGATGACAATGTCATTATTTTAATATTTTCAATTGACAAGGAGATGCATGTTAACGGCTTTCCCTTGTAATAACCACAATATCACTAGTTTAGGTAGAAAACGTCATTGCTTTAGAATGCTAGAAAATAAAGCCCCACAATTAACCAATGCAAACCTATTGCAACAATTTCATTAAACTTTAAAGTGATAACATTCAAAATTATGTCACTTTAGAGTCTATATATATCAATTTGTAGCACTATCCCTGTCTCCATTTTTTAGGTGATTTTCCTCTAACCTCTCTTGCAATTTAAGGATGTTTCCTTACTTTTTAATTAAATTTCTCAATATTTCTATCTTCCCTCTCTATCTTACTCTCATTTACATATTTTTTTTTCAATTTCTTCCTTCACATTTCATAGATTTCATTGCATTACTAGCAATTTGAAGTAAGTCTGTCTTCAATACAATATATTGTTTTTGTATGAATAAAATGGTGGTTGTACTTACAAGTTTGCTATTGTCAATTTGTAAGAAAGCATTTTGCACTTTGAATACATAGTTTATATGATTTAGGATATGAAAATGAGTTATAATTTTTCGAGTTGTTTTGCTTTGTCTATGGATGTAAATTTCTCTCATTTATGCTGATGTAACAATTTTAGGTTCTAAACATGTAATTGAATTGATTTGGGATATGTAATTAATTATATGATTTGAAATATAATTTTTTTCTCATTTTTTCTTTTTTTTTTGCTTTACTAATGTAAATTTATGAAAATAAGTATTATATTGATGTTGTAAGTCTTCTAATATGATTTTTTCTATTTAGACATAGTGTTGAATTTATAAGTTAATATAGTGATACTTGAACCTAGGATAGGACTATTAACTTAGAAGTAATTTAGGAATTGTTGAAGGAGAATACAAAAATAAAAATTTAATAATTTTAATAAAGAATAGAATATTATATAACTATAGATTAAAAGGGTAAATTTATAGTAGTTAAAAATATGCATGAGAAGATGAAATATTAAAATATTACCTATTGAATAATTATTAAAATATTTTAGTATGATTGTTAAATAGTTAAAAATATTGTAACTTATATTAAAATATTAAATAGCTAAAACAAGATTATTACTAAAACAAATAAGATTATTAAATAGTCAAAATTACTATAACTTATATTAAATTAATAAAATTATTGTAAGTTATATTAATATATTAAATATCAAGATAATAAATATTAAAATATCATTAAACATTTTAATTTTGAAATATTAAATTTATTATAGTTTATTAATTATTGAAAAATTATTAACCTCTTAAAAATTAATTACAATTAGTTCATTATAAGTAAATAAATAGTTAAAGATATTAATTAATATAGAAAGAACTAATAAAAAATTAGAAATAACTATAATCATATATAAGAATGAAAATCACAAAAAATAATGCTGATGAAATATGATGTTAAACTCTCTTAAATTATTAATATATTAGAAGTTATTTTGTGAGAAAGAATAGATAAAGCAACCAGTAAATTCGAGTAAATAAGGAATCTTACATGTGAAATATGAAATAAAATTGAATTAATAAAAGTAAGAATATAGCAATATGATTTCGGTGAAATTTTGATGAAAAAATTTATTGGAATCATGAAGCATAAAATTATATACTGATACAAATGAGTATGTGAGTATGGAAAAGGTTTAAAAGTAATTTTTTAAAAATGGTCCTAAGGCTATATTTTTTTCATATCAGCCTCAAACCGCTCATTTCTCTCCATTTCTGCCACCTTCTGTATATAATCTCCACACTACTCTATCAATTAAGTAAAGAAAGCCTCAAATCTTATTGATTTATTCATCTAGTCAAGGTAAGAACATTGCCTTCGTTAAGAATCCATCATATTTTTTCTTAATTGATGAAAGATTTAAGGTTTATTTAATTTTATTGGATATTCTAAATTCTAACTCTAGAATTCATAAATTTTAATATGATTAGGATTGAAAAATCATCAAATTAGCATTCTAACATTCTCTTCCATAAAAAATAAGTGGATAATCTAGTTAAATTTATGAATTTTATAGTTATATGATGGTATGGATAAAATGTAGGTTGTTCTATGATTTTGCTTAAATCTGATTTATTTTGATATGGTGAAAGTAATAAATGATGTAGAAAGGTGATATAATATGTTAGATAAGTGTATTGATGATTATATTAAAATTTGGTATATAATATATGTTTAAAGGGTATTCAAAATTGAATGAATAGTAAATTTTTCATAAAAAATTAATCTATTTATATATAAATCGATTGGTCAATTAATTTTGAAGGTTTAAAGGCAAAATTAGGCTTTAGAATCGCTCGATTCTAAAGGTCCAAGGTGAAACCAAATAGATGAATCAATTGATCAATTAATTTACTAAACCCAAAATTTTATACTAACTTTAAAAAGGTATAACTCCTTTATCTTATATCTGTTTTAAATAAACTATTTATTTTTTAAAAGTAATTGAGTTTACTTTCAAATAAAATTAGTTTCAAGTCAAAATTTTATATATATTTTGAGATATCATTAAAATATTAGACAAAGGTCAAAACTCAAGAGTTTAAAAAAATGAATTTTTTGTGTCTATCTTCCAAAAAGTGTAACACTTTTAAATTTTAACCAATTTAAGTGAATAAGTAGTTTATGAAAAGTTAATTGAATTTATTTTCATATAAAATAAGTTTTATGAATAATATATTCATAATTTTTGAATTATTCCTAAAATATTACTTAAGTGTTATAACTATAGTGACCCTATAGTCCATCATACGTAATCTATTTTATATTTTCATGATCTATAATAGTATTACTTGGGGCATCTGACCTTTAGATAAAGTTATTTGTGATAATTATAAGATAAGCACATGATTAGGAAATTTATAAAATGATAAATTAGATATTGTATGATATAATATGGGTTGAAATGAACTTATTGCATTATTTATAAAATAAAATGTATTGAGAATTGTTTTATGGATTGCATGAATGCTTATAATGAGGCAAGAAGATATAATGATGATGATGTGTATTGTATTGCACATTGAAATTTAATTATGATTACATTAGGTAAAGCTTGAGTTCTAGTATTTAAATTGCATTGTGAATCATGCCATGAATGGTAATAAAGATGAGAAATGTGATGAAGTGATGTTATGAATGCCAAATAAAAAATTCCTAGTGATATGTTTGTAAAGGGTATATGACAGATCCTAAAAGGATAAGGATGAAAAGTTTGTAAAGGTATAAGATTGACCTAGAAGACAAAAGGTAAATGATTATATTTTTATCTATTATTTATTACTCCAAATGAGATATGACTTAATTATAGTTATCCTTGAATGTTTTTACATAAGATATTGAAAATGAAATGATTATGTATTAATTTCATTATTATTGGTTCTTCGTTTTTAATGTGCTTAAATATGATATGAATGGTTAAAAGAGAATAGTTTGTTAAGTAAGCCCTGGACTCACTCCTCTGTGATTTATTTTACAGATTCCTAAGTTTAACCTCCACCTTTGCTTCCACCTCCTCAAAGCTAGGATCCATGAAAGCTTACTAATAGCAATATAGTAGTACATATTCTTATACGTAGTATATTTTGGGCCTCATTTTGCCACAGATTTGGGTAAAAGAAACATTAAACTGATTCTTCCTAAGTTAATTAAGCTTGTTTATCCTCATTTTTGGAGGACTATAAGTATACCTAACTTTCTCATCTTTTATAGAAATCTCAATGAATGTTTTCTTTTTAAAATATTATTTTCTTTTATAATTGAATGATACTTGTTAAATTAGGATTAAGTTAATTAATTAAGATTAGGCCAATGGAAACTAGAAAAGAGGTTCCATACTAATTAAAATTAA
The DNA here is from genome assembly GCA_020226215.1 of Sindora glabra. Lineage (NCBI taxonomy): Eukaryota > Viridiplantae > Streptophyta > Magnoliopsida > Fabales > Fabaceae > Sindora > Sindora glabra. The sequence continues at coordinate 1,823,191 of CM035236.1, forward strand.
GTTAGGATCGTGACATATGAAAAGAATCCAAAGTTTCTTTAAATAATAAAATAACCTTGAAGTTCTTCTTGAACTCAAAAGAACTTCATGTAGATGAAATCTTGATTTTACAAATTGTATTACAATGTTTTAATCATCTATTTCATTCTTCTACCAATCCTTTTATATTTTTTTTATTAGTAAGAATAACAATATAAAGTGAAATTATAATTTCCACATTGATTATTAAATAAAATTGACATGTAAAGTGAAATAAGGTGAACCATATTAGCTCTTAAACATCAACTTTATAAAAAAAACATTGTAATCTAAATGAAGATGACATCATCCTACCATAGAACATTTAACTCTAGATGTTTAGGAAAAATTAATATTATAAATCTTTCAAATTTCAATTATATGTAAACAATTAACATCTTTTCCTTGGAGGAATTTTTTTTATTTTCATGAAACAATGTACTATAACTTAAACATCAATTATTAGTAAAAAACCTCGATGTCTTTCCTTTGGATATATTTTTATAGAATTGGAAGTAATAATTTCACAAATTAAGTATAAATTTTGTAAAAACCTCGACATCATATATTAAATTGATCAAAATTTTTATTCAAGTTGCATAATCTAAAATCCAGAGCATTACAAATTTTGTATGAATTACGATGTTGGTTATTTGTAACAACCTCGACTTCCTTTTTTTTGTAAAAGTTTTTCTTACACAAGTAGATTCAAACGATAACACATTAAACATAAATTTAGAAACAAATAAGAAATCAGATAATTAATTATGAAAATATATTCTATAATTTTATTTATTTCATCGACATATTAATAATAAACAGTTAACTTATTGTTAATTTCCTTATAGTAATCCATGTAGGTATTACACATCTTTGCTGCCAATTCCTTTATGTTAAGTACTATTCTATTAAAAAAATAAGTCTTTTCATATGAAGTCTAGGTAATACATTTCCTTTTATTACTAATTAGTTTGAAGCCCGTGCATTGCATAGGCATAAATGTAAACATATAGAATATATGCATTTTAAAAAAAATTATTGTATCAAGAATTGAAGATAACACATTACGTATCAAATATGTATAATGGTAAAAGATGATGTTGTAATGCATTTTAGAAAGATGAAAAGGTTTTGAGAATACATTTACTTTTTGTCATATATTTTGGAAGACTTCCTTGAATATAACATTAGTGGTAGCACTTGAATTCCCACTTTCTTTGTCATCAATAAAAAATTTTAAACCATTCCTACTTCTAACTCTAGATACAACAACATAAAGTTGTCAATGGCTAAATACAGGTCTGGACAAGTAGTAGCTAACTCTTTTTATTAACTGCCCTTGACTCTTGTTAATGGATATTGCATAAGAAATAATGATTGAAAATTTTTTCTTCTTAATTTGAAAGGCTACTTTGATTGGGATAAACTAAGAATCATTCAAAGGATGAAAACTTTTGAACTAATATTTGTTCTAGTTAAAACTTCAGCTTCTATTACATGATTAGCCATTTATGTGAATATCAATCTGGTGCCATTACAAAGACCATTGGCTTGGTCTATATTTTTTATTAGTATAATAGGAACCCTAACTTTAAACTTCAGATTATAATTAGGCAATTTTGAACAATGTATTCCATTAAGAACTTCCGGCATTAACAAATGCACTTGGTAAGACTTGTTTAAACTTGTTTGACATATTGAATTTTAATTGAAATATTCTCTTTCATCATTATCAATTAATGATAAAATGTATAAATTCACTTCATTAACCATACTAAGTCTTGGGGAAAGAATTACTGAATCACGTAAGTATTCTTTATAGTCATGATTTTGTATTAAAAAAAGATATGTTGATTTGACAATAGCTCATTCAACATATCTTTTAAATATTAATGAAGACTCAACAAGAGATCCTTAAGAATATCTATGTCAACATTTCCATCATATGGCTCACCAAGTTTTCCGTCAGCAATATTTAAAATTGATTAAAAGAATTCTTTTAAACATTAAAGGTTAAAAGGAAAGCATGATTTTACTTCAAGATGCATATTTTTGTTTAAAATCAACACATAACAACAATCCCACAAGTAAAAAGAATTCAATGTAATGTTGATAATATCAAAATGATTGGCTCCCAAAATTACTAGAAGAATTTATTGAAAATCACCACCAAAAATAATTATCTTACCTTTAAAAGGTAAATTATGAATATTACGATTATCCAACTGGAGAATATCTCGAAAAGTCTTGTCAAGAGCTTCAAAACAATGTTTATGCACCATTGGAGTCTCATCCCATAATATAAGATTAGTCATTCACAATAATTCTAGTTAAGCATTTCTTCGTTTTATGTTGTATGTTGAGTCTTCATTAATATTCAAGAGAATAACAAATCTTCAATGAGCTATTCATCCATTTGGAAGCAATATAAAGGCTATGCCATTGGAAGCAACTGTTAATATAATTCTACCTTCTAATCTTAAAGAAACAATTATAACTTTTCATATATAAATTTTCTCAATACCACTAAAAGCATATAGAAAGAAAACATCACCATTATCACAATTGATAACCTCAATAATAATGTAGAAAACTTCCTTTTGCTTACAAGTTATTGAATCCAATAATTTGGATACTTCCAATTTCAATGTCTGTTTGTCATAATTAACCTTTTCAATAATTAACCTATTTAGCTCATATTGTGGTCATTCAAATCTAGAATTGGAATCGAAGGAAAATTATATAAACTATGACCATTACTTCTTAAAATATTTTTAATTTCAGCAAGAGTGTAATTTTTCAGTTAATCTTTTAATAATGTCAAGTTTGTTAATTAGTAAAGACCTTTGTTGGAAAATGAATCTAAAAAAATCCACAAGTTGTAAAAAATCATACAATGGAAAAAATATTGTAACAAATGTAAATTTTGTAAATTAAACATAAAGTATAAACAATTAGTAATACTTTTAGATTGAAGTTTTATTCTTTACATGTATAAAATGTAATAAAAAAATAAAGACCAAGTTTCATTCCAAACATATTTAGGTCTTCAAAGGTAGCAGCAATATAACATGGTGAAATAAAGTTTACGAAGATATTGACCTAACCCCCAAGATGATGCTTCTTTAATTGTAGTAATGTACTTTTTGTCATTATCAGGTAACCTTAAAGTATAGCAAGCTTTTTTAAAAGTTTCATAAATAATGTCATTTACCATATGTATATCTTTATAATAGGTAGGTCTTTTTACCTTATTTAATGATATACGCAAGTATTATAATTCTTCAGCTAATGGTAAGTTGATTCTTGTAATTGTAATTCGACATTTCTTTTGAACCATTTCCAAAGGTTCTCTTTATAAATATATTTTAAAGGAAAATCCATATAAGTTAACTTCCTAGCCTCTGGATCTTCTTCATTTCTTTCCATCCATATAGTAAACATTGTCTCTTTATTTGTTTCTTGATTAACTATTTCTTTAAGTGATCCATCATTAGTGACAACTAAATATTGTTGATTAGGCAAATGAAACTTCAATCTCTTAACTGGCGATTACCTATGATAAATGTTATAACCAAATATTCTCTAACATGCCTCACAAGTAGATATATATCTATAATCATAATAAGATTTAATCTCATGAATGTTTCCAACTAATTCTCCTTTTTTTAAGCTTGATATAAGGAGGCTATGACACATTCGTGACATTTGTTGATATATTTGAAAAGATATTTGATAGATGTCCCTTGATTACAAGATTCTACATTGATGTGCTCTTCGTATCTTTTCAACTATTAAGGATTATATACAATAATGAAATGATTATCTAGTGCAATGTGATTCTTCTCAACAAATTGTCCATTATTATGATGTTTATATAGAGTGTAACTAACATCATCAATAAAAGTATGATCTAGAAACTTCTCAAGAAATATTTAGTACATTTACCATTTTGCATGCAAAGAGATTGAGGATTAGCAATATTGCATGGTTCATGTAACATAAAATTCTTAACCAAATCATATAAAATTATATCTTTACATGGGTTAAACATTTTTGAACATATCTTCTTATCAATATCCTTATTGGTGAAAGGTTTATGTTAAGGAAAGAGAAATATAATTATATGTGTATGCGGAAAACCTCTATTTTGAAACTCAATAGTATACATTACTGAAAAATAAAAATAGTTAGGTTAATAAAGTTAAATCATAGAACTATTAACAAGAAAAAATAACAAAATTCAAATAAAATGCATCATATAAATGTACTTGCTATTACTTTACCAAAAAAAAAAAACACCTAGTCAAATCTTGTATCATGTATCACAACTTAATCTTAAATACTTTACAAATCAAGTCACAACAATTAAAAAGTTTCAAACTAAGAGTATTAATGATTCTAGTGATCTTTAGCCAATTTGGATTGCATGTAAATGTCAAAATTATATTAGGATATTCAACCCATCTATATATAGTCATTACATCATGATAATTTTGCATCATATATCTCACAGCACCAATGAAACTTAATGGAAGAATTATTCTTCTACATCTAGAAGCTACATTAGTTTCACCATGTTGGAGAGCTTCATTGAAACCACTATATATATCTCCTTTAAGGTTTCATTGGTGATTCCTTATATATCTAATTCTTCCCACTTCAATTGTCATATATGCATTAATAATAAATTGTTGTAATAACTTCTTTAATTCATCAATACAAAAAATTCACTGAAATGATTTTAGATAAGCTCGCATTGTTATAATAACAAAAAATTCTCACATTGATAAAGTTTTTCTCATCTTAGATAAGCTCATAAATGGTTCACGATGTTCCACATTAATTCTGTATCCATCTTTAGCATAAAGAAAGATAAAAGGATATTACAATGCTAAATGTAAAGGATGTGGCTCACTTATACATTGAACCCTACCAAGTCTACTTCCTATTATTATATCTCGTTTATCATAATTGATATTGCCAATATAAGATTGATTACCTCACTAGCAAACGGAGTGTTATAGTTACATCCATCCTTATTTTTGCTACTAATTAATCTTAATCTAAATTTAGCGAAATGATTTTATTCATATCTATCTCTGGCCATTTAAAATGATTAAACCAAAGGTTTAATTTGATCAAGCATGTTTTTCAATTTTTCAACTAAAGTTGGATCAATATTATTATTGATAGCATCAATACCACAAACATGAATAAGAGAATTTGTTAGATAATAAAAGTAAAAAAAATTTATTCAGATATAAAGAATTAATATTAACTTAAATTTAATTATGCTTAATTTGAATCCATATATATTAAGCATAACCTAAGAATTTGATAAATTTAAGCATAACTTAAGAATTTGATAAAAAAAATATAGATTATTAACTTCTATATATGAATGTGAAAGTTAACAATTTTATATGTGAATGGAAATTAACTGAAATTACCATAAATTTTGCACTTTTACACTAAATCTACACTCTTTATTTTCATTTCATCTAATGACGACAAAAACATCCAAATTAAAAGTATAACATACAATTAATGGTAATAACCCTTTATTTTGAAACATGCAATTAATGATGAAAGAAAAATATTATCCAAGTCATTTAATAACTCTCCCTTTTTTGTACTTAAATTTTTAATTCTTCTTTCTTAATTTTTTAATGTTTTCTTTTATATACTAAATAATAAAATAAATTTTTATATTTTTATTAGTTTTCTAAAGATATTTAGTTGGTAATGCCAATAAGATAATCAATTAAAAACTCAACCTTCTATATTTTAATTAGTTTAACTTAAAACAAAAATATATTTTTTTAAGCTTCGACCCCTTTTATATATCAAGAAAATATAAAAATATTTTGTAGTATCATTATTCTATTTAGTCCATTGGTTAGAATAAAGCATTATTCTTACTTATTTATGTTTTTTAGCACTATTTTTTAGTTTATCTATTTTATTCTAATTTCAAAGGTTTGTTTAAAAAAGGTTGATTTTTTTCTCATTAATTGCATAGGAAAAATGTTTTACTTTTTATTTTTTGTCTCACTTTTTTTTAGTATTTTGAATACATAAAAAAATTGATGATAAAAATAGCACTTTGTTTATTCAATTAAATAAATATAATAAAGACGTTGACAAGGATATTTGTTATAACTTGGAGTAATATTTAAAATTTTATTATTATAAATGCCTAAAATATTTATTTTAATTGATGAGAATAGTTAAAATCATATTAATTTGGCTAAGATTTTATTTTAAAAATTTAATCAAAGATTTTTATGATGAAATTCTCATAAATTGAAAATATTTTAGGAAGTGTGAGGGCAATCATTTGTGAAAATATACACATGAATTCCAATAAATGATTTTCCTTAAAACCATAGAAATTTTCTAATATACTTATTTTTTAGAGCTTATAAATTTATTATACTAATATAAAAACTTATTAGGAAAAAAAGAGGACACTTAAAGGAGATAATTTTTTACAATCGTGGCTAAGATTAAATTGTATGAGATTGATAAGTGAAATGTAAACCTAAGATTAAATGAATTGCAACGTGCTAAATCAAAATCCAAGACTTTATTTTGTTTTCCCTTATTTCATTTTCTCCTAATCTCATCCATTTCCTCCCACCTTTTCTCTCATTTTCCCTCTCTTTCTTATTTATCTTTCTTTTCCCCTTTCTTTCGCACTCTAGCGACTCCTTTTAGCTACACCATTGCATCGGAGTAGTTCTTCATCAGGTTATCGACCACTACAATAAGAAGAGCTGCTTGGAGTAGCAAGAGATAACAATAACTAGCCTATTTGGCTTTTCCTTTTAGCTAACATTTTAATATGCTCTTGCCTGATAAAGCTTTGGAAGGTATCTAAGAGAAAGGTGAGTTAATCTATATCATGAATCTTTGACATTTTTAGTATTTTAAGTTTGATCTTAGAAAATCCTTAAAATGTGAGATATGATTTCTTTGAAATAGAATTAAAAAAATATTAAAAATAAGTGTATAGTTTCATATATTATTATGATCATAACATCTTTAAAGTATAAAGTTATAATATTTTAATCATTTTATACTTGATTCAAAAACCCTAATTTATGAAAATTTTTAATTTTTTTATAATAATTTTAAAAATATAAGAAAATAATGATCTAAAATGATAAAGTAATATAAATGGAGCCTTTTTATAGCATCATATATTATTATTTCTACTTGTATAAGTTCAAATAAAAAAATTACTATATAATGACATATTTTGATTTCATGAGTTAACACTAAAAAAAAGGAAATTAATGATCTAATGTGTTAGAATATTATGATTTAGATTTAGGATTGTAATATTTGGAAAAAAAATAAGTAATATCAATATATTCATAATTTATTATTGTAAATAGTGAAATAAGCAGAAAAGGAAAATATGAAAATGGAATGCTCAAGGATTCTTGGAATGAATAGATATTACCAAGTGTATATCTATCCCTAAATACTATTTTCTTAAATATAATATTTATTATTTATTTTACATAAAAATCATGTATTTGAATAATTATGAGCTTAATGAATATAATTAGGCTCCTTTGTACATAAGAATATAGGAAGTGTGATTTTGATTATTTCTTGTTATGCTTGATATTATGATACTTCTGGTGCAACATTTATCTTTTGTTAAAGATTATTGGTTATCTCATTATGAATCATGCAGTGAAGGCATCATACTAGCTATTACTCAATTTTTATGTAAATGTATACTTTAATAAAGATTATATTGATATTGAAATGTGAGTGTATGTGCACGTGCGAGCTTTTAAATTTTTGTACAATGAATAAGAATGATTTATGGTAATGAATTAATTATTTTGTATTGTGATAGAATTATGAATATGATGTTATAAATTATAAAATCGTATAATATATATATGATGTGAAGTAATTTGTATTGTTGTTATGAAATTATGTCAACTACAATTTGAAATGTGATATAAGAAAGAATTGAATTATAACCAATGTCAGAGTCCATAATGCCTATCTTCACTAAATGACTATAATGTTAGAAAGTCATGAGACATGAAATAATATAAGAAGCTTGTACATAATTATCTTCACTAAATGGTCAGAGTGTCAAAAGTTCATAGGTTCTCTTCACTATTTATGAGGATAAAAAATGAGGGTATAAAGGAGGGAACTTGAAAGTTATATGGTAGATGTATGTAATTAATTGCTTGTTATATGATATTGTGAACGTATGATTAGTCATGAATGAATTCTTAAGATTGATTGAATGTAAAATTATGAATTATGGATAGATGTGTGTGAAATAATATAATTAGAACCCTTACTTCTTTTGTATTGTTGAATTGATTCCTATTTGGCATTATAATTGAATTATGTGATTATGGAATTATGAAGGGCATTTTTTTGGGTTCTATGACCTTTATGTGTGTGAAACTATTGATATAGGTATAAGTATAAAAATGTGAATATTAAATTTTTAAATAAAATAAAATTGTTAAGTATAAGTGCTAGTAAATCACTTGGTGATTATTTTAGAAAAGTGCTTGAATTAAATGTATTCAGCTATTAATAATATATATATATACATACATATATATATATATATACATACATATATATACATATATACATATATATATATACATACATATATATATATATATATATATATATATATATATATATTAAGTTTATAAAACTCAATCATTTCATTTTTTTTATACATTTTTAGGAACTAACTTAAGAATATCAAGTTGCATAACTTAAGCATGAGTCTAAGGCAATCAAAGAAGAACTTGACAAGTAAGATTATGTTAAGACTAAATTTAAGAATTTAAGATAGGAAATATAATATTCATGTAATGATGTATTGAATTGTTTATTTGTATATATATTCTACACTGTTGTTAAGTTACATGAAATGCAAGTTTAAGAATATAAGATATATGACCCTACGAAAGTACCCAAATATAAAAGCTCGAAAATAAAGGAAAATTTATCCATTTTTCTTTAAAACTTAAAATGAAATTGAGTCATTATGAAAATAAATTTCCTTCAAGTAAAATTTATATAGTTAGCATTAATGCTGATATAAATTAGATAATAAATTTCATGCTAATCACGATAAAATTTAAGTCATGATAGTATTTTTCATTTTCCATTAAACTAATTAAAGTGTAAAATTTTTAGTTTTTTATTATCTTACTTTACTGCATAAATATCATTAAAAAATTAGTAAAAACTATTTTTAATTCAATATAGGAGAAAACATAAGAAAAGAAAGAAGAAAAAAGGTAGAAAATTAAGGATACAAGGGAAAGAGTAATTAAATGTGTTTGACAATATTTCTCTCTTATCATTAAATGCATGTTCCACTTATGAATTAAATGTCTTTATAGCCATTAGATAAAATTAAAATAAAGGATGTAAATTAAGTGTAAAAGTGTAAAATTTATGGTAATATCAATTGATCTCTCTCACTTCTTCTCTTTTTTATGTTATATCCAAAATCATTATAAATTAATATATGGAGAATTATTCATTGCTCTATTCATTCCTTTTTAAATGTTGTTTAGATGGCATTTAGTTTGTGAAATCAAACATTCCCAGGAATTCTAATATTCCTACAAATATGATTATCAAGAATTTAATTCTTGGGAATATAATATTTTCATGTTTAATTCAATTAGAAATATTTCTAAGAATGCTAAAATATCATATTTTAATTATTTTAAATATTTTTAAAAATATTATTTAATAATTAAAAATATTTTCATTAAAAATTAAGCAATTACAAATAGTGGATTAATGATAGTCATCGATGTTAGATAATGACAATAATAGTGACATATAATAGTCATTAATAATAAATAGTAATTGATAGTGGTTATATGGTAGGTAATGGTTGGCAATAATTACCAAAAATTAATGGTGCCAAAAATTAATGGTGGCCAATAGTAGTGATAAAAAATGGATGATAACTAGTAATTATTGAAAATAGGCAGTAATTGGAGGTAGTTACCTGTAATGGGTTATGGTTGATAGTAGTCGCTAGTAATGAGAAATGACTACTAATGATTATCAATAATAGATAGTGGTAAACGGCGATCACAAATAATAGGTGGTAATTAATAACAGTCATAAAAATTAAATGACAGTGACTAACCATGGGCAATTGTGGATGATGGTCATTGGCAATAAATGATGGTAAATAGTGATCATTAGTAATGGTTGGTAACTAGTAGTGGTTATAGCGACGAATGGTGATAGACGATGGTTAATCATGATAAGTGGTTTAATCTAAATGTTCTTATGTCATAGGAATATAGGATATTCACCTCTTCCATGAAAATATTTTCATGAAATATTGGGCTAAAAATATTCTTAGAAATATTCATAATTTTTGAAATATTTTTTTAAAATTTGAATTAAATATGAGAATATCTCATTCCCTTAAAACATTCATAGGAATGTGAGAAAGATTCTGCATGTCAAATGCCACTTTAAAGTTATGGTATGTTTGATTAGATGGAATGGCAATGAAAATAGAAATATGAAAGGGAATTGGAATGGAATAGAATAAAAAGACTATTTCATAATTTTGTTTAGTACAATAAGGAATGAAATAGACATTACATTTCATTTTTATGTTTGGTATAATAAAATTTTAATAAAATAGAATGGAAAAAAAACTATCAATGACAATAATATCCTTAAATTGAAAATAAAAGAAAGTGCAAAATTAGTATATTTTTAACATAAAAATGATAACATTATTTTTATTTATTTATAATTTTTTATATTTAAACATATAGATGATATGCATTAAATTAATTAATTTATGTATATATATCAAATTATTAAAATAAATTTAGTTTAAAATTATGTTGTATTCAATTAAAAAATATTAATAGATATTTATATTCATTCATACTATAATTGTAGCATTATTTAAAATATATATTATTAAAAGAAAATGTCGATGACATGATGTATATTTTATATTGATTAATATTGTACATTGTTAAAAAATTAAATATAATATATTTGATAAAGAGTTTGAAATAATTTTTTAATTTGAAATATTTTCTCATTTACAAGAAAAGTAATAAAAATTTTGAAAAATATGAAAGGCTCTAACTACATTATTATATAAAAAATGATAATTTTAAAATTTTAAAAATTTAATAAGAATTATATTATAAAAAGTTGAATCTAAAAATGAGAAACCACTCTCTGGTGAAAGAGAATTTCCATTTCATAATACTTATTAAACACATTTTTAAATTATTTTCTTAGTCATTTCCATTTCATTTCATTCAACTAAATGCACTTTTATTGTATAATAATTAAAAAAAGTAATAAATAATTTTAATTTCAAGAAAGATGAATTGTAATTTTTTAATATATTCTTTACTAAAAGTTAATCAATAAATAAAATTATTAAATATTTATTTAGATGGTAGAGATAATATTTGAAATCATACAATAAATGTAATTTTAATTTCCTAAAATGACAGATAAATAAAAATATTTTTTAAAATGATATTTTAAAAAGAATAAAAGGGGTATTTATTTTATTTAATTGGAGAGTAAGGAGAATTGATTTTGGACACGTAATATGTCCAAATTCACAGTTTTTATGCTTTTCTCACTATTATCATTTTGTGTGAAAAATTAGAGATATGGCTGATTTGCTGGACCAGCATTAATTGGCAGAAATAGAATTGTAATATATACATCGAGCAACGGACAAAGTGGTCACCGCAGTCCCTATTTGCAGCGGCGGGTCTCTGTTTACACAAGGCTGGCCTCCTAATTTTGAAGGCACATAGTGTTTCTATAAAAATAGTTGAAAACAACATATAAATAGCTAAAAATACATATGTACGTACAACTCCAACAAAATTTGTTAAGACGAAAATGATTATTAAGTTCAAAAATAACAAAAATTAGAAGTCTACATAAGTAAGGCTATTCGTACAATTTTTAATTTAATTTGAAAGTTCAATTGTATTAAAAGTTGGGGATCAGGCTGTAGTTTATCCTCTCTTCTTATACCATTAATTTGGATGGTTAGCAAACTCCCGGCCATTTTTTTTCTTTTCCATTGTGTTTGCTTCTCAGAAAAACAAAGTAGGGACATAAGCTGCGCCAAGTCACGTAAAAAAATCTTATTATCAATAAAAAAATTTAAAAAATTAAAAATTATATTTAGTATATTAAAATAAATTTTTGGATTCTCCATCGATTGTAACTAATTTCGAAGTCAAACAAGTGGTTAGTCTGTGAATACTCCCAGAATCTTGGAAGCACACTGGTAATTTCCCTACAACTTTCCACTCAAGTTTTATCGTAATCATAATTACGTCGTCATTATCATTTTACTTTGAAAATATAAAGATTGCCCGTGTCTCGCGCAATGACCGATCATTCCTAACTTTGACATATTACTTGGGTCGGTTCTCTCTTTACTGATACAATCAGACGGTGGCAATTACCTAAGCATGCCCTGGGTCGCGGATAAATAAATTAATGGGTTGTGTTACAGGGAGGTTTTATTTCGAATATTTTTATTATTCAATTATTTTTAATATATTAAAAATTACATTTTTAATTTAAATTTAAATTTATTTTATTTTAAAAAAAATAATTTAATAATAAAAATATTCAACTTTTAAAAAATAAACTTTCTCGTAATACTATTTTAAATTAATAAGAAAAATGGCAATAAACAAGTAAGTTGCGTTGGTTATATCAGTTGCCCTAAACACGAGTCTCGCACGCCGACAGGACTCAAGTCAACGCATATCATCAAATCATAAAACTCCCAAATTTGCTGTCTTTAATTACTGCATCTAATCCTAATCATGAGGATGCGTATATACTCTGTGCAACTTTAATTTAATTAATTATTTTTATAATCGAAATTAATTAGGTTGATTGAGCTTCCACGTATCCTTATTTCTTTGTCTGGAATTGGAAGACTATGTGGAGGAGACAAATCCAACGAAAGCTACCCTTGGTTCTCAAAGTCTTCCATTTTAATTCCAACATGAAAGCTAAATTTTCTACGCACTGACGGCTGCTTGAAAAAGCCATCCATCTTTTAATAATATTTTGATTGGAGGATACATGCAGCAAGTAAAACAAAACAAACCTATAATTTCTTTGTGTTCTCCTCTTAGCAAAATATATATATATATATATATTTTCTTTATGTTCTCCACTTATTTACTATGCACTTTTATTTTACTCACTGTTTTTACTTAAAATTACAGAGAGAGAGAGAGAGATGGGTTCATCTATCTTTTCTACCCAAATCCATGTGTTTCTCACTCGGCCAAGTTTGAAATTGAAGCACTCCTAAAATTTCTTTCTTTCCATATTTTCCACAAAGGTCGTTGCCTTTTTGGTAAGGGCACTTGAATAAGATTTATCCAGCCCAAGCCCAAGCCCAAATCCAAGTCCATCTTCTTTGACTTGTGCCTTTCCTCTTCCACTGCGCGTCATCTTCACGTGTATTTAGTAGCCAAAAAGAGAGTCTCTGTTCAAAATTACTTCACCAAGAACCCAAGTTAGCTACTTTCCGCTTCAAAATTTGGTGTATATGATAGGAATTAAGTATTATCCTTTTCCTTTTTCACCAAATATAATTAGGAATTAGTTAAATTTGAATGAATTGGAACCCTATTAAATATCTTTTTCTGTTTCCACTTTACAGGAAAGTTGGCATTTGAATTATATATCTTCCAATTAATAGGAGACCGAAATTTATATTTTTAACTCAGAAGGAACCAAACACTATTAGTAAAAAAAAAAAAAAAGGAAGATATGTACATTTAAGCGTAATAAAATATCACATTCTTTTACGCAACTGTTTATGCTCTAGCTGAGAATACATCTAATTGTTATACTTGTATATACGTAAAAAAAAAATAATTCGCTTGAGTAGATCCTCCAAAAAAGAAGAATTTCATTCTGTGTCTCCATCATTCCAACTGGAACTGGGATGCCACAAAATGCTTATTATTAAGACCAAGAGGATTTGTCACTATAAGATGGAAAATTGGTGACGGTGGCAGAAGCATAAGCCCAAGTTTAATCGTGGGTCGTAGATAGTTGAAAAAAAAAATTGCAATAAGGTGGCCCAACCTTATGATGACAAAATACCAAAAAAGATCAAAAGATCAGAAGATCAATAGAAGGTGGATGCCGTGGAGATGCAGGGCGTCGATTCTCATATCTCTCGCATGCTGAGTGAAACATCCCCTCCTATTTCTGTCCCCCAAAACAAAAAATATTTATATATATATATCCATCCTTATTACGCAATACTTGACCACTGCAGGTGTACTTCGTTAGAAAGAGAAAAACAAAGCCCCCCTGAAAAGTGAAAGTGGCTGTCTCTTCGGTGTTGTTTAAATCCCAAGCCTTGAGAGAACCCAACTTAAGATCACGGACGCCGCCACTATATCGCCGTTAAAAACCAATGCACTCGTTGATTGCGAGAATGCTATTCATGCTATTTAACACAATTAGCCCTCGGTTTGGGTTTATGAAAAAATAAAATAAAAATTGAAAGTAAACAAGCGAAAAGATATAAAAATAAATATTTTAGGGTTGGAATAATATGAAAATTTTGAGGTCAAAATAAAAGTAAATTTAAAAATGCACCTTGGGATTTATCAAAATATATTTTATCAAATAAGTTTAAAAAAAGTTGAAAACTTTGTGTAAGTCCCGTTAAACAATTTTTTTGTTAGCAACAAGATTTAATTTGTTGTTTGATAATTTATTTTTTATTTTTTTTACTCCTCTATCAAATTAAATAAAAATTAATGTTATTATCGTTTTCTTTATACTAATTCTCTGTACTTCTAAACATAAAATATATGTTTTCACATTCTATTTTTCATTTTTTATTCTTTCTGAACATTACAATAAAAGTATTGCCCCATTAACCACATCTATAAGATAAGCTTGACTTGGTGTCTCTATCAAAACCATAGCTTTTCTCAAAATTTTTTACCTCTTTTACAAGTAAATATAAGTCCAATACTTTTGTGCTGGGTGTAAAATAATACTGGATAACGATTACTTTTTCAGTCACACTCCGCTGTGAAATATTAGCTTTTACTCTCAGTCTCACGCCTTAAAAGCGATGGAAAATTACATCCAATTTGAACATAGGTTAAGCAATTTTATAATACCAATCTCTTGTAATATCACCTATTCACTTCACTCAGCTGCTTGGATAAGAAGAAATGAAATGAAAGCAAAATGATCACAAGAACGAACAGAGTCAGTGAAAAAATATATAAAAATAATGAAAATAAGTAGTTGTTAACTTAGGATGAATGAAGGAAATAGAGGCTTCTCTATAAAGTCAAAGGAGAAAATCATCAAGTAAATAGTTTGGACGAGGTTGAAATTGTGAAAAAAGAAAAAATAGGTATAATTATTTGATAAAATGCAAAATTACAAATGTGAAATTACTGAATTTGAATAAAAGATGTAATTTTTTTTAATAACTACAATATTATTCATTAAAACAATTGTCAGATGTGAAACTAGTGAGTGCATATATTAAAATAGTATATTATTTGTGGCATTCTCTTCTGCCCTAGCTAATTTGTAATTTGTCTTTTGATCAGTATTATTGCTGGAAGTAAAATTAGCTTTTTATCATACCCTTTGGCAAGTTGGTCATGTCTTCAGAGAGGCTAACAACAGTGCACAACGCATGACTAAGTTGTCAACGTCGCAAGGAATTGTTGAGGAAGGAAAAATATAATCCCAGAAGTGCCATATTTTACGTTTATCTTATTATATATTCCGCCAGCAAAATCTCTCCCAAGCTATTCCCACAAAAATATGTAAAACAACACACTTTGAATATATTCTATCCTCATCTACCAATTGGCATTAAATTACTCAGCAAGCAAAGATTTAACCATACTCATTGTCATCTTTATTGCCTCCAAAGCTGTTCAAAGATTCACCCTCATAATGAGCCACCCACGACCCCAATTCATCATCTTAATCTTAAACTGCCACTAGCAGCTAAAGCCAATCTCCACAACTTTCCATCAACTGATTAAACTGTCTCTGGTATAGAACATTAACCACAATGGTCACAAACTCAACTTTCCAGCAATAAGTCTGCAAAAACAAGCAAAACCTATCATTGGCCAAGTACCATGCAAGAAAACTAATTGAAAATTTTGCACTCTATTATGAAGATTGCTTCAGCTATATGACAATAACTGAAAATATCATAGCAGCTCTCAGACAACTTATACACATTCCCCTTCAGGGGTCAAGGCAACTTCGTGATTAAAACAAATAGTATATAAGCCAACCCAATGAGAAAACTATAGGTGCAGGCTAATCCAGAAAATTCCAGTCCAAGAAGTTCAGGGGGAAGAGGGAAGGAAAAGGCAAAAGAGTTTTGGATTTTAATAAAAGAATAATAAAGATTATTGATTTCCTCATTAAGCCATTCAAAAATGGTAGGTGGATTGCCTGAGGGTTATTCCATCTACCACCATGTATTACAAGGGAATTTAGGGCTTACTTATTACAAGGGAGTTCGGTAAGGGACATAGTTAATTTGACAAGCAGAATTTTGTTTCAGAAATTAGTTATAATCTAAATACAAGAGATACGTAAGACATCATGTCATTAATTCGACAAGCCCATATTATTGTTTCACAAATATGTTATAATCTAAGGAGGGAGATGGAGCTGCTAGGGAAAAATATATAATAAAATACGTCTCTCATAATTTATTGATCTATTTGCCTCTTCTTGGATAGTGTGCTTTCACCAGATCATCAGAAAAGAAAAGGCTAGAAATCCAACATAAATAACAGTCACCAGCCTAAGTGCAAATCCCACAAAACAGAGAAGGAGAAAAATGTCCGGTAAAACCATCAACCAATGTCTTATTTGGCTATCCTTTAAAAACAATTATATCTTCTTCCACGCCAAACCTGAAATCCAACCACTCAAACAAATCAACCCTAAACTTAGAATCTTAAACCCATAACCCTAAACCTGAAATACAACCTCTCTAAAACAAATCAACCAATAAACCATCCTAATGTAACTTCAGCTTAGTTTGATAAAATTAAGACTCCATTTGTTTCATCAACAAGCATTTTCCTTAGGAAAATATCATTTGCATGTAAAGTAATGAAAGAATAACATATCACTTATACTTGTGGTTTAAAAAATATGACACGTTGAGTTATAATAGTAGAGGAAAGCAAATTCCTCTTTTGGGGGGGGGGGGGGGGGAAGAATTTGTTCTTTATACTTAACATTAAACAAATAAAGCATTTGCCCTCTTCATCTCATTTTATAATTATATTTTACGGAAAATATTTTCCATCCAAACAAACGGAGGCTAAATGTAAGCACCAAACATTAGCACTAAGGACTTTAGACCCTAGTTTAATGGCTTTTAACAACAGCGTAACAATGAATGCTGAATATTGCAATTAAACACACCCTCAGTGAGACTATTCAGCCAGGTCTTGAAAAAGATCAAATGTAACCATTATAGAGGAATCAGGGTAGATGATCATGAGAAGGCACAATTGAGGCAACATACCCAAGTGCCAGCAGTTGTTACATCTGGGATGATCAGCCTTAAGGGTTATCAATTGTTGCAGTTGTGATTCGTAATTCTTGTGGCCGCTCTTGCTCTCCACTCCGCTTCCAGAAAGCTCTTCTCCACCAAACTTCAAAACCTCTTTGTATATTCGGGCAGTCTTCACCAGAGTTCAAGAAGCGGTTAAACCAAGCAAGCAAAATTTCCTGTTGCCTGGGTAAAGGCAAAGTGAGAATGGTGTTACTGAGACCATCCTCAATTAGGTGTCGATCAAGGCCTCTGGATGCCCTCCTCATCCAACCAAAATCGTCATAAAAAGGCACCAACCATGTTTTTAAAAGTAGACACCTGACATCTTTAGAAGCCAATAATTGTCCTTTCCCAATCCCAACAAACAATCTTGCTGTAACTCTGCTAACCTCAAACCTGTGAACTGCAGGCACTTTAGAATGTGCTTGGGATAATTCAGATTGAGATGCCCATGTTTTCAGGAAATCCTCCGCGATCTGCCTCTCAATTAAAATATCCAAAATCCAATGCAAATTATCTGCTTGTCTTGCAATTTGACCCACATCCCGCAGGTCTGAAGCTGCAGCCTGCAAAAAATGGTGACGAAGTAATTGCATACAATCATCACATGCCAGGTATATTGACTCCTTGCGAAGATCACTTTGAGTTGAATTTTCACGAAGCATCTTTGACACTAACCCCTTCATCTCACGCCTAGCCTTCTCATCTTTGCCTTCGAGAACAACACGGATAAGTTTAAGAAGAACTTCCTCATTATCATTTCCCTCTTCGTTTCCACTGGTAACATCAGTTGAAACCCTCTTCAAAACATCGCCAGCTCCCACAGCTTCAAGATGAAGCTCGGATAGAAGAGAGGCCACCTTCTCTTCTTCATCCTCTGCCCAAGGGGCAGCTTCCAAGTACTCCAAACAAGACAGTACCCCCGCATCAAATCCAATAGCAGCAGAAACCTAACATACTCCAATGTCAGCAATTGGTTCAATATCAGAAAATTATGAACCCGAGGCTTTGATTGAAGGAAAGAAAAATAATAAAAGGAGAAGACTGAATTGTCTAATGGAATTTATTAGAATGTTTATAGTATATTGTTAGGTGAAGTTCGTCTCTATGTCCCATAAACAGTTGATATCCCAAATTCAAATATCTACCTAACCCTACAGTTTCTCTAACCAATGAAACAATGTGAATATTAAACCAAAACATCAACAGATAAAAACATTCAGAAGGAGAAGGAGATCACCTTTAAGATACCAAGGACTCTGGAAACATCCTCCCTCATCAGCTTTTTCCTAAGATCCTTACAGTACATCAACCTCAACGTCTCGATGTAAATTTCAACGTCATCACAGTCAGCAATTTCAACAATGTACGGCAACGATCGCTGCTGCTTCGTCCACCGATCTGAGAGTTTCACGGCGAAGAATCTGCTATGGGCGACGAGAATTTGCCGGTGGACGTTCATAGAAACGGTAATCCCATCACTGGAACTCAGTGTAAGCTTGATATCACTGGAAGCCGGGTCGTTGAACTGGTTACCGGGGCTCCGTGTAGACAATATATCCGATATTCGTTGCATCATCATAGCTTGACGGTCCTGGACCAAAAGTTGGGGCTTTTGTGACGATACAGAAAAGCTGTGAGGTGGGATCTGAGTTCTAGGGTGCATATCGGGTTCGCTAGCCATCATCTCGAAAAGGGTTGGGCTCGATCGAGTTTTGTCAGTCGGTGGAGGCGGCGACATTGGGTTCAATAGTCCGGCAGTGAGTGCAGAGTTGAATTTGGTGAAGCTAGAAGGGAAAGAATCTTGAGCAGAGTGGCCATTCGCGGGGCTACCATTGGCGTTCGATGGTGGGTGGGTAAAATCCATGATTGGGGAAAATCTGCCAGGTGAATATCGAATTCTGTGCGTTGACGGCGAATCAGCTGATGGGTCTGTGGTTGGTGATTCTTGGTTTCGGCTTGAGTACACAGGGTTATCAGAGTTAGGGCGGGATTCCGGTGGGGTCGGCGGTGGAGTGGAAGATTGAGCGTCGTCAGTAGTGGTGGTAGATGCAGAGGCAGAGATAGTTGTTTCGCGAAACTTGCGACGCTTGGGCTTAGCGGGCTGATTTTGGACTTTGAGGTAAGTTTTTGCTGTCGTCGCTGCCATGAAATGTAGTACAGTTCCTGTACGTTGTCCTTTAGTTGGACGGCGTCGGCATCAGAGCGACGCACAGAGAGAGAGAAAGAAAGAGAGGAATTAATAAATGGCGAAAGAAACGAGATGACTCGGAAAAGACATGGAAACGGCAAGGAGATACTGAGAAATGGGATTTAGCGGAAGAAAGAGAAATACCAAAATATAATAAATTGATGGCCAATCTCTGCCAGTACAAGATTTTAAGGTTTGTCTGTATTTTTTTAAAGTTTTTACATAGTGTAGCAATGTTCGCCTGCTTAACAAATACTTTGAGGAAATGTAGGGAAGGGGAAAAAATAATAAAGTATGTGACAAAGTTAAAAAGAAATGTATTATATTATCTGAAAAAAAAATCGAAGTAAATAGGTTTATTAGATTATTTATTTACTTATAACAATGAAATATGGTTGTTGAATCAGAATTCATTGGCTTCCCTTTCTTGTGAAACTATGGGTTGCATTAAGATGGTTCACTAGATGACATGAGACTGACATTTTAGATGACAGCACTAATGAAGTCATTGTTGCTGCTCACAAAAGTTGTAGTAAAAGATGGTCTTGTAACTTGTTGTGCAGGTGAATTCGTGGTGAATTCAAGGGTTATTCAAGGTTTTATAATGTGGGATGACATAATAATTTTAGAAATTAATAAATTAAAATTTATTTATCATATTTATTAAAAAATTAATAATTGTAATTAAATTATTTTAATTTACTAATTTTAAAATCTTGTAAATATTATAATAAACACTTTAATTTGTCTAAATTTATTTTCTTTAATATATTATTTAAATTTAAATCCTTATAACCAATTGAGATCACGGAACTGAATAGCCACGTCGTTCTCCCGGAAGAAAGGTGGATTGATATGGACATGGCGATGCTAGAAAAACCAAAGGTTGCAAGAAGGGCCTCAAAAGATGGATACAGTGGGACCACAAAGGGAGGCTACAAGTGTAAAAGTTTTGCCCGATAAGCTAAAGTGGTCCATTAACTTTAGTTGGGCCTTGGCTTTAAGTCTTGTGTTTTGGAAATAGAACCAGATCCAGGTGATGGGTATCCATGCCTTCCCAGCCTAGCAAGGTATCTTCCTGCATTAATTTCAATGAAATCAACTATATCTTCGGTTGTCATCATTTAGACATCTTGGTACAAAGTACACTTTTCAGAAAAGATTCATACTAGTTCTCACGGGTATTATGGAGTGATGTTTTGATATTTTTTTAATAGCAAATTCAACCAAATCAAGCTCTGGACGAGTAAGAGCCGGAAGACACATCTTCGGACACTAACATCCAATCCATTGGAACGCAAGATTGTTCATCGAGATCAACATGTTAAAAGAAAGTCTACACATAAGAATAGCTTGTTCTCAGCCTTCTCACCTCATTAGGTTTTCATTAGAAAGGCAAAGGACAAATTTTGGACTTCATTTTGGCAGCACATATTAGAAAGTAAATGATAAAAAAAAATATGTATAGTAGTATTTCTATTAATCAAAATATAAATAATGAAGCCTGGGTTAAAGCACACTACAAAACATTATCTTTAGAGAAAAAATGTCTCATTGCACTAGAAATTTGAGATTTAATGCGCTGCTTTTCCAAGATACATTAACTTGTTGAACCAATTGAGTGTAATGAATAATCTCCAAACTGATGAACACTGATACTCATAAAAATTTAAACCTATTTAATTAATAACTCATAGTATTTAAGAGAAAAATTAAGAACTAGAGCTAATTATTTGTATATACTTGTCACTGGCTATATATATATATATATATATATATATATATATATATATATATATATATAAGAAAATCTGATATGGTTCAATAACTAGTATAAAAATATCTAACAAATTTGTTATGGTTCAACAACCATAGAGAAAAAATTGACATGATAATAAATGGGAGAAAAATGGGGAAGATAAATATTAGAAAACTGATTATTAGCAAAATATTTTAATTTAAATTTTAAATTACAAAAAAATCTTCCAACATTCCCTCACATAATTCAAAATTTAAAGCATTTGTAAAACTAAACTAAAATAAAAAATTTAGTTTGAATTTTAAGAAAGCGTATAATAATACTATATTTTGGGCATAAAAAACCTTCTAGATTTAATCCTTACACCTAGTACTCATGTACCTCCACCCGAGAAGATATAGAAACTTGCTTATTTTGAGCCACATCCACTTGAGTTGAGCTTTAGAACATAACACATATAGTATAGGTGTTCATTTAGGTTCTAATCAGTGGTTATGCATTACAACCTTGCACATGTATCTTGTTTCATGAGTATCACTTAAAGATTAGCCTATATCTCGCAGTGACAGCCCCTCACTACATTCACTAGGTGAACCTTACAAATTATTGTCGTTGGGTTCATTAAGAGGTATTTTTAATTTGATTTTAAAAATTATACACCTTAACCTTATAATTGCCACAGTTTAAAGTACACCTCGCCATAGGAATAGAACTAAGAATAGCTCTGTAAGAAAAACATACTTTTAGTGTACTTTAGTCAACAAATAACTTTGTTATTACCCGTTGAACTCTATTCATGGGATCGCCATTCACTTGGAGACAAGCATCCATTATTATGACTAGTTGATTGGCTTTAGTCTTATTCCCCTCAATGACTCAAGTACCTATTGATGTATTAACCCTTTTGTAAGCAAATCTGCAAGATTATTTTTTGACCTAATAAAGTTAAGAGAAATAACTCCATGAGATATCAATTTTCTAATAGACTTGTATCTCACTCGTAGATGTCTCCTTTTTTTATTAAAATTTTTGCTAGTAACTTTAGTTATAGCAATTTGCTATCACAATGCATTAAGATTAGAGGTATAGACTTATTCAACAATAGTAAATCACATATAAGATTTTTAAAAAATTCAGCCTCACTACTAGTAGTATCTAAAGCAATAATCTCAGCTTCCATAGTAGAATGTGAAATAATAGTCTATTTTATAGATTTTCAAGTTACTACACCTCCAGCCAATGTAAAAACATAACCATTAGTTAATTTTATTTCATCAAAATTAGAAATCAAATTTGCATCACTAAACCCCTCAATAATAACAAGATGAGTATAATCAATATCATAATTGATAGTTCCCTTAAGATATCTAAATGCCTTTTTTAATGCAATCCAATATGAATGATCAGGATTATGAATATACCTCCCTAATCTACTAATTGCATATGCGATATCAGGTCTAGAGAAATTTGTCAAATGCAATAAGGAACTAATAATTTGAGCATATTTATGTAAAGAAACACCTTCACTCGTAATGCAAATGAATCAAAACAATGCCATCATCTTTCTTTATTAACTTAAAACCTAAAATCACATCTACAAGACTAGGGTCCTTTATATCAAAATTGCAAAACGAGAAAGATTTCACATTTTTTATAACATTCAAATTACTCTCAAATATTAATATATCATCCACATATGAATATAGAATAACACATGCACCATCAATAAGTTGTTTCATATAAACACATTTATCACTATTATTAATTTAAAAATCATAGGAAAGAATAACTTGATCAAATTTTTCATGCCATTGCTTAAGCATTTATTTTAAATTATATAAGGACTTAACAAGTTTGCAAACTTTCTTTTCTTTTTCAAGTTCTACAAAACATTCAAGTTGGTCTATATAAATCTCTTTCTCTAAATCACCATTTAAAAATGTAGTTTTATCATCCATTTAGTGAATATCTAAGCTAAAAACACAAGCAATAGTAATTAAAACTCTAATAGTAGTTACCTTAGAAACAGGAGAATATGTGTCAAAGAAATCAACACCTTCTACCTGGGGTACACCCAACAACAATAAATCTAACTTTATATTTTTCAATAGAATCATCAATCCTTAACTTTTTATGAAAAACCCATTTGCAGTGAATACTCTTACAACTAAGAGGAAGATTAGTCAAAAACCAAGTTTTATTGGTTTTAAAGGAGTTCATCTCATCATTAATAGCATCCTTTCGAAAAGAAGCATTTAGAGACCTTATGGCCTCATTATACATTTTAGGATCATCCTCAAGTAGGAATGAATAAAATTCAAGACCCAAATCCTTGACTTTTCTAGCCTTTTTGCTTCTTCTAGGTTTAGGTTTAACTTCTATATTGGTATTACTCCTAAGGTCATATTAGAACTAGAGGACTCACTAACATGTTTAGACCATTTATTCTTCAATAAAAAAATATTTTCAAAGAAAATAGTATCTCAAGATTCCATAATAGTATTATTAGAAATTTTAGCAATCTCAGAATTTATCACAAAAAATCTATAAGTAGTACTATGCAAAGAATATCCAACAAAAACACAATCAATAGTTTTGGGTCCAATTTTTCTTTTCTTATTAATAGGAATATTAACTTTTGTAAGACACCCCCATACTTTAAGATGTTTCAAATTTAGTTTTCTATTTTTCCATGACTTCTATTTTTCTCTAGAAGATGTTGATATTTTCTTTTTAATTTTAAAACCAGAAATCACATAATTTAGATTTAATTCAATAAACCAAAATTTCATTTATTGTTGCCAGCAATAAAAATTTTCATCAATGAATTCTTTAGGTTATTAGAAAGAGACCTAATCATATCTATAACAGATATTTTTATTAATGGAAATACTACTCGAGATAATTTTTCTCTCTAAGATCGTTAGAAAAGAAATAGAAAAAATAGAATAATAACAAATTGTCAATATAAGAATGGGTAGTAACATTTTTTATTAATCAAATTATAAATAATGTAACTAACAATAATCAATAAGATCAAAGAATAAAATAAATTTAGAGAATGAGTTTAGAGAAGCTTAGGTTCAAGTACAACGCAAAACATTATCCATAGAGAGAAAGCACCCTATTGCATTAGAAATTTGAGATTTAATGTGCTCCTTTCCTAAGATACGCTAACCCGTCAGACCAATGGAGTACAAAGAGTGATCCCTGAATCAATGAACACCGATACTCATAAAAATTTAAATCTATTTAATTTATAACTCATAATATTTAAGAGAAAACTTGAGAACTAGAGTTAATTATCTATATATGCTTACCACTATATATATATATATATATATATATATATATATATATATATATATATATATATATATATATATATATATAAGAAAATCTAATATGGTTCAATAACAAGCATGAAAATCTCTAACAAATCCGATATGATTAAACAACTATAGAGAAAAATTAACATGATAATAAATGGGAGAAAAATAAGAAAGATAAACATTAGAAAATTTATTATTAGAAAAATATTTTAATTTAAATTTTAAATTACGAAAAAATCTTCCAACAGCACACTACAACAATTATTGATTGCCGACAACCACTATAAATTATAAGACATTAAAACTCTTATTGTTCTGGGTTTTGTTATTTTAATATTTTGTTGCATTTTTATCTTTGTAGGTATAGCCTTTATTAGGCATGGTTTGTACAAGGTTTGTCTATTCCTTCCAACTCTTTCATGAATAACCCTAAAAAAAAAAAATCAGCATCTAATAAATTTATTCAGTGCAATTTAATTTACAGTAAATTGCATTGTAATGCCCCGTGCTGGACTTCCTTTCAAAGATGTGTTAGCACTAATCTTTATTTCAAATAAGTATTAGTTTTATGAGTTATTAGTATTATATTCCTAAAATACTTTTTTTTAATTATGAGAAGGCGGTTATGAATTAGGAACTTTAAAAAAGTATAACTTCATAATTAGTTAACTAATTTTTACAAATGAACACTTATTTTTATTTATCTTCTTATGATTTTTCAATAGGGAATAAGAAAATTTAATTTTGATGGAGATCACTTGATTGGAAACACTTAAATTAAGTTTAAAACTTTGAACACCCATAACTTTACTTCTAGTTATCTAATTAAGGTAAATTATATATCGATTTCATATAATTTTTTGAGATTTATGTGATAGAAAAAGTTGAAGGCATTTTACCCACTCTATCTAGTGAAAAAAAGACTTTTTTAATAATTTTTTTAATTTTTCTTCATCTTTTTATTTTTTTACCAGTCTTAACCTCATTTTTCTCAATTTAAATTCATTTAAATTCCATATTAAATTTTTGCTCCCTAATTCTTTTAGTGTATAAAACTTCCTTAATAATCAAACTACCAGAGAGTAACATATTATTATTTATAAACCAAATAGTAATATGTTATTATTTCATCTCCAAATAATAACATAACCTAAAAACTTAAAATAAATAGATAAATTAAATCCCCTTAATAATCAAATTACTAAATAATAACATAATTTGGTCTTTCAACAATAATATCAATCAAAAAATTTAACATAAATGAATAAATCAAGTCTCATTAAGAATCAAACTATCAAAGAAGAGGATATTACTATTTAGTTTATAGCCAATAACATCGATTAAAAATTCTAAATAAATGGATAAATCAAGTTTTATTAATAATTAAACTGTTAAATAATAATATGTTATTATTTAATATTCAGATAATAATATATTACTATTTTATTTCTAAATAGTAATATCGATCAAAAATTTAAAATAAGTAGATAAATCAAATCTTATTAATAACTAAACTATCAAAAAAGAGGATGTTATTGTTTTGTCTCCAGATAGTAATATCGACTAAAAACTTAAAATAAATAGATAAATCAAATCTTATTAATAACCAAACTGTTAAAGAAGAACATGTTACTATTTATTTTTCAAATAGTAACATGGTACTATTTTCTTTTCAAACAGTAATATCGACTAAAAACTTAAAATAAATAGATAAATTAAATCTCCTTAACAATTAAATTACTAAATAATAGCATCTTACTATTCAGCCTCCAAATAGTAACATGTCACTATTTCATCTTTAAATAATAACATCAACTAAAAACTTAAAATAAATGAATAATTTAAATCTTATTAACGATCAAACTGCTAAAAAAGAGGATATTACTATTTAATTTATAAACAATAACATCGATTAAAAACTCTAAGTAAATGGATAATTCAAGTTTAATTAATAATTAAATTACTAAATAATAGTATGTTATTGTTTGATCTTCGAACAATAACATGTTACTATTTTATCTCTAAATAGTAACATTGACCAAAAACTTAAAATAAATAAATAAATTAAATTTTATTAATAATTAAATTATTAAAAAAGAGGATGTTACTATTTCATCTTCAAATAGTAACATCAACTAATAACCCAAAATAAATAAATAAATTAAGTTTCATTAATAACCAAACTGCTAAAGAAAAGCATGTTTATTATTTAGTCTCCAAACAGTAATATATTACTATTTAATTTTCAAACAGTAACATCCACTAAAAATTTAAAATAAATAGATTAATCAAGTCTCATTAATAATCAAATTACTAAATAATAGTAACATCGATTAAAAATTTGAAATAAATAAATAATAACTGTTTTATCTCCAAATAGAAACATCGATCAAAAACTTAAAATAAATGAATAATTCAAGTCTCATTAATAATTAAATTATCAAATAACTGCATGTTACTGTCAATTCAAGTCAAATAACTGCATGTTACTATTTGGTCTCTAAATAGTAATATCGATAAAAAATTTAAAATAAATAAATAATTCAAGCCTCATTAATAATTAAATTACTGAATAATAGTATGTTACTGTTTCACCTTCAGACAGTAATATGTTACTGTTTCATCTCCAAATAGTAATATATTACTGTTTGACCTCCAAACAATAATATCGACTAAAAATTATTTCGTCTCTAAATAGTAATATCGATCAAAAATTTAAAATAAATAGATAAATTAAATTTTATTAATAATTACACTATTAAATAATAGCATATTACTATTTAGTCTTTAGATAGTAATATATTATTATTTCATCTCCAAACAGTAATATCGATTAAAAATTTAAAATAAATGAATAAATTAAGTCCTATTAACAACTAAATTACTAAAAAAAAGATATTACTATTTTATTTTCAAACAGTAACATCAATTAAAAATTTAAAATAAATGAATAAATTAAATTTTATTAATAACTAAATTATCAAATAATAGCATGTTACTATTTAATCTTCAAACAATAACATGTTACTATTTCATCCTTAAGTAATAATATCAATCAAAAACTTAAAATAAATGAATAAATTAAGTTGCATTAAAAATTAAATAGTCAAATAATAGTATATTACTATTTGATCTTTAAACAGTAACATATTATTGTTTGGTCTTCAAATACTAATTAATCTAGAATAATTTTTTTAAAAAAAAATAGGTAAAAGAAAGAGACTATCTTATAATTTTATGTAAGATTTTATGCCTTTAAGTTTTTATTTATTTTTATTTTCATTTTAACTAAAAATTTATTTTAATCTTTATAAAATTAATTTTTTATTAATTTCATTTATAATTAAAATTTTATATTAATTTAATTTTTTATAAAATTAAAATTTCATCAATTTTAATTTTTATAAATTTTTTATTTTTTATTCTCATAAGATTAAAAGTTGTCTAATTTTAATATGCGACAATAGAAGTTTCTATTTTGTTACTTTTATTCTTCTTAAAATGTGTTTTGAGTGTATTATTTTATCTTCTAAACTTTCTAATAAATTACTATTTATGAGCAAACTTAAATCAAAGAAAGTAGGCATGTAGTATCTCACTGCAATAAATTGTAAGAAATAGTACCAACCTAATTTTTCCTCTTTAATTTAAATAAGACTAGATTAGAAAGGTGTTTCGCTAACATTTCTACTCTTACTAGTTGAGAAAAGTTTCAAGCAAATCTCAAATCGAACAAGCACCATCTTGAAACTGCATGCAATAAGGTCCTTATTTCATTTGAGGTGTAGGTTGGTTAAATAAATTTTTGCGAAAAGAAGAACTTCATATGAAGTAAATTTTTTTCTTTTGAAATTTGCAAAAAATTGTTAAAGTTTTTTTATTTATATTAAGAAGATGACACTTCTTAAAAATTAAATTTTTATATTTTATTTAATTTAATTTTAAATTTTATAAGAAGTATTAATAATATAATTATTATACCATTTATAACTATAATACAAAAAATTTAGAAATATTAATTAATTTCAAATAGTTTTAATTTTTCTCTTTAAAGTGTTATATCTCATATCTTTTGTATCATAATTTTTTTATTTTTTTATAGAAATTAAAATTAACTTGATGAATTAAATATTAAATATTAAGATGACTCATCTCTCATATTTTTTTGAAATTCATGATAATTGTGTAGAATATATATAACTATAATGATATTTTATAAGATATCTTAAATATTATAAAATATTTAACTCTTCAATAAGATACACACTAATGAGTAAATAAAAAGGTGATATTGTCATTAGATAATATTAGTAAAAGTATTTTGATATCTATTTTTATAAATGTCACAAAAAGTATAACTTATTAAAAAAATAGATTACTTTTTGTATTTTGTGAAAAATAAAATTTATTTTACTTCTTTTATTTTAATATTTAATAATTAATTAAATAACACACCTAATCTCTATATTTGGAAAAATTGTAGTTCCTGTATTCCTCTCAAGCAAACGACACTTTACATAAGCTATGCAGTATATACTTACGTTCATAAAGTTTATAGTTATACTTTCTAGCGTATTCAAAAAAATTGTATATCTTTTACAACTATTATGATAATAATTGTAACTTTTTATATAGTATTTTGTGATATTTTCATAAAAAAATTATACAATTACATGAATTTTATGTAAAACCAATGGAGGATCTACACTTGATATAGAGTGGGTACGTGCTCATTCTAATTTAAATTTTTTTAATATAATTATATATTTAAGAACACATGCCCCATAAAGATTGTTGAAAATTAGTAGTGTCCTATGAAATTATTTTAAGAATATGAAATTCAAGGTGTCAAAAGATATTTATTATTATACTCCTTAAAAAATTAAAAAAAATTAAAATATTTTTTGCATATGAAAATAATTATTTAAGTTTTATGATTATTTTTAAAGTGAAAATTTTACAAAGAATAATAGGATTTTTGTAATAAAATAGGAACTGAAATAGTAAGAAAAGGAGGAAATGAAAAAAATAAATGTTAGAGTACAATCAAAATTATGTAAATACGTATGGAGAAGATTTAAAAGAATTTTTTTTTCAATTTTATCCTTCAACATCATTTAATTCCTACAAAAACCTTTAAAGCCAATAAAAACCTATAAGTACTCATTCTTATTCCTTTTATTCCTAAAAAGTACCAATTTGAACCTCCTCTCCTCTACATTTTCTTCTTTTCTTCAACTTATTCAAATAAGATTAAGTTAAAAATTTCACACAGTCATCAACAACTCTTAGCCAAACTAAGGTAATAATCTCAATTCGAAGCTTTGGACAATTACTTTCTTGAATTCTCATTTTAGATTCATTTTGGATAAGTGAATTAGGGATTTGAGTATCCAATGCTAGCTTTTTGGTTTTAGTTAAATTAGGTAAGTTAACCATTATTTCAACCTTCTATTATCTTTTCCACACTAAAGTAAGTAAATTATTTACTAAGATTAGATCAGTTTTATATAATTTTATGTCGATTGAAGTTAGAATAATGAATGTCAATAATTTGGTGATTAAATGATGTAAAATCTTGTTGTGGTATGATTTTTTTTATTAGATTTGGTTTGAACATGAGTAGGAATGTTTGTTTTAAGGTAAATTTTAGGTTTAAGGTTATGTATATTAATAAATTGATGTCATATTGTCAAATAAATAGTAAAAATGCATAAAAATTCACATAATTAAAACCTATAATCAATTATAGTTCTAAAAGTTTCTCTTGAAAAGCTTATAGTCAACTATACTAATTATACTAAGAAGTTTTCTCTTTGAAAGCCTATAGTCGACTATGATCTTTAGAGTTACTCTTTGAATAAATATAGTTAACTATGAATGTCAAATTTTGTCTTTAAACTTCTATAGTCAATTATTGCTCTATTTTTTTTAGTTTGGTATATTTTATGAAATTTTAAGATCTTATGATGATAAATTGTCCATATAGTGATACATTTGACATATGAATGCATTTTTATTTAATTTCTAACTTTAAATCATTCCCAACCTTGTTCTCTTAAGGCCTGTCTTATCCTTTCACAAATAGTTTCCTAGATCCGATATTTATATCACATTTCACATATATCAATCTTCCCTTTCCATATTTCAATTCATAAACACATCTTAACCAAGGATTTTAAGATCAATATCATATTTAATTACATTTATAAGCTAATTATGTAGGGATGTAATCCATATAACCTTATAATAACATATTATTCTGTAATGCATATAAAATCGGAACAAAGTGATAGTCAACTATAATAGTTAACTATGTACTTTTAGAATGTTAATTCGAAGACTATAATTAATTATCTTCATCCAGAAGCAAAACTTTTAGGAATAATTAACTATACTACCTAACTATAAGCTCTTTGTAAACATTTCTTGGGATTATAATTAATTATAATAGTCAACTATTTACTTCTAAAAGTACAACTTTTAGGAATAGTCAACTATAATAGTTGGCTATAAACCCTTTAGGAATAATTTTCAAGGCTATAATACACTATAATAGTTAACTATAAATTAGGTTTTGTCAACTTTTTATATTTTTACTCTTTATAAGGTTATTTTTTATTCAATTATCAACAAATAGAATCATAATTCAAGAATTCATTATAATTTTAATACTCTACTCATATTCCAACCATAAATAATAAGAATCTCATTCCATACACAAGTTTATGGCATTCAATCATCAAATTCCTATTTTTCAACATTTTAACCTTAATACTCATGAAATCATGCAAAATAAGTTAATTCAAATAAATTATCTACTTACTTATGTATGAAGGAGATGAGAAAAGTTTGAAAGAAGATTATCTTGGCCAATTTAAACAAATTAAAAAATATTGAGATGAAATGCAGAATATCTATAAATTAGCTTCAACCAAAAATAAATTACAAGAAACTATTATTCAAGGCTTGAATCAAGGAACTTTATCTTGTTTGCAAAAAAAAATTAATGATGATCTCTTGATGATTATGGCTTGATTCTTGTTAAAATTTAATAAGAAAGAAGTTGAATTAGAAAAGGAGACATTGAAGGAAAATTAGGGGTTGAATGTGGTATAATAGAGTTATAAGAAAATTTACTGGCAATTTGGTAATTTTAGGGCAACTTAGTTATAAATGGGAAAAAGTCATCCTAATTATCCTCCATACACACATACTTAATTTTAATTATATCCTAACCTTGATATAATTTAATTCTTCCTGTTTATACCATTTTACTCTATATTCCCCTATTAAATTTTATTCTTTTCTAATAAATTTTCACCTTAAAAATAATTATAATAATTTAATAAATATTTTCACATATAAAAATTATTTTAAACATTTCTAATTTCCTAAAAGGTGTAACCATTCTCTTTCCTTTAAAGAATTCATCCTCAAATTCTTAAAAAATTAACTACACTACTAATTTTATCAATACATGTATTAGCATCACTATGGAAACTTAATGCTTATAAAAAAAAATGTGGAACAAGAGCTTATGTTTGCTTAGCACTTATCTAACTAATCATGCCAAAGGTAGGCAAAGTGTTTTATTAATGAGATTTGCTAACAAATTATGCTAGTTTGTGAATAGCTTAACATATTTACCATTGATATCTGAGAAGTTTTTTTAATAGTGATGTTGGCAACATTGTAAAGTTATCATGTCTAGTTAGTTAAGTGAAAAAGCTATTTAGCAATGATCCAACATTCCTTAGTGAAAAAAAGTTAAAGTAGTGAGCCCACTATTAAGACTTGAAGTTTCAATCAAAACTAGTGATATGAAAAATCGTTATGGGTGAGGATAGCCGTGACTAGCTCTAGTAGTCTAGACTTATTGATTTGAATCATTTGAATTATGTAGGATGTACATGCTATAAAAAAAGCAAGTTTAAGTTTGGTGGACTTATGGATACAAAATGTTATTAGCAAGAGTGCTTATAAATTTAGGATTTCCACTTAAGCTTTGACTAATCATTTTCTCATTTTATACCATTGACAAATACACCCTTTAATG
The DNA here is from genome assembly GCA_020226215.1 of Sindora glabra. Lineage (NCBI taxonomy): Eukaryota > Viridiplantae > Streptophyta > Magnoliopsida > Fabales > Fabaceae > Sindora > Sindora glabra. The sequence goes on from CM035236.1 coordinate 1,856,224, forward strand.
GAATTGCCAAAATGTGGTAGGAGCGTTAATGGGTTCTAGAATTAAAAAGTGCAAATATAAAAATGAAACATGAGAGCAGTTATAAGGATGGATAAAAAATAAGCACTCTACAATTAGACATTTGGATTAAGGCAAACAAAACCCATTTTCATGTACTTAATAAACTTTTTAGGCCTTTTTAGGTTTTTTTAAAGAAGTATGGACTTGGAAAATCTAAAGGCTTCAAGAGCATTTTTCAAAGGCCTCTTATTTATGGCTCTTTTTTTAATTAACTGTTGTGATATTCTTTTTGTATTGACTACTATTAGTGATTTTCTACCTTAATTTCTCTATATGTCTATCTCTTCCTTTGATATTTAAGAGGAAGATATTTATAGAAAGTAAAAGGCAAATGTTGATAAAAATTGTAGAAATAATGATTTTGTATGAAGGATAAAGATAGTAAAGGATCTAAGATGGAAAGTACAAAATGTACAATGTAATACAAGGTAGTGGAAAGTAATGGTAATGGTAGAAATAATGCCCTTATTTGCTAAATAGTTTTTGGAATGGCTTTTAGCTGTTTGACTGAAAATAGCTGATTGACTTATTGAATCAGTTATTTTTTGTGTTTGGTAAATAATTTATTTAAACAGCTAACTGTTGGCCTTGGCAACCCACACCCAAAAGGGAGGTGAATTGGATATTTTTAAAATTTTTCTTATTTTTCAAACTCTTTTTGAGAACCTTTTGATTTTGGAAAGCCATAAGAATAATTTTGATTTAAATACTTCTAATAAAGCTTTATGAATATATTTGTACTCAAGCTATGACAATTCAAAGACTAGTGCAAAGAAACTTATTCAACTATAGATGAGGAATCAATAAGTTAATGCATAGATATACACCTCTTTTACTCATTTAGTCATCTATGCATCATCATAAGCACTAGATCACGATTTAACATGTAACATCAAATAAATCATTAAGAAATCAATCCAAGATAATTTAATAAGCAAGTTTGCACATAATATATAGCAATTCAATTCACTTATGCAAGGCAACTCATTCAACTATGCATAAATGAGTAATTAAGAAGCTAATGCATAAATAAGTTTCTCTTTTAGTAATTTAATTATCCAAGCAACAAGATTAATATTAGAGAACAATATATCAATTAACAATAGCAGTAAAACAAAGCATAAACCAGCAAAAACTAAGCAATGATGCAGAAACAATAAAGAGATAGGGTAGAGAGATCAAACACAAGGATTTATAATGGTTCCTCCCTTGGATATCCTTACCAAGGTGTACATCCACTCTCCAAGCTCTCCAAGCTTGTATTAATCCACTATCTCTTGAAGTTTCAATGGCACTTGAAGAAGCCTTACAATCCTTGCTTTTCTTTGAGTAAAAACTCTCTTACAAGGGATTCTTCACCCTCTCTAAGTTTTTCCAAGGGATACCTCACCCTTTACAATTAGAAAATGATATATGATGAAGAACAATTCATAAAAACTCTCTTAAAGAGTGGATAATATAAATGAAGCACTAAGAATAGAAGAATTTCAAAAATTAAAGGTCAAATCATGATTTGGATGAAGAAGGATGTAAAATAATGTTTACAATTGATGTTCAAGCTCTCTCTACATTGTATTTTGTGTTTCTTAGCTTATATATGAAGCTCATGAAGTAATATAACTGTTTGGGGTTGTTAGGAATGAAAACTAGCCATTATTCGCGCACCAAAACTGCTGTAATTGAGTGATAAATCGATTTAGGATGTCCAGAGTGCTCTCTAGATGTCTGGAATCAATTGGCCAATCGATTCACCTAGACAGAAATGCAGATTCAACTTTAAAAGGTCATAACTTCTTCACTTTAAATCCGTTTTAAGCAAATGACCTATCATTAGAAAGATAATTGAGTCTACTTTCAAATGAGACTAGTTTCATGCTCATATATGATATCATTTTTATGATATGTTCAAAAAAATGAGCAAAGGTCAGAAATAGTGAATTAGTGAAAATCTAATTTTAAGACTCAATTTATAAAATTCATAACTCTTTCATATCTTAGTAATTTTAAGCAAATGACCAGTCCATGAAAAGCCCTTTGAGTTTATTTTCACATAAAAATAGTTTCATACTTATATCATTTGTATTTTTCAAGATATGATTAAAATAATGAGCACACATAAAAAATGGCTAAAATGCAGAAAGCTGATTTTTAGACTCAACTTGAAAAGATCATAAGCCTTTCACATATTAATAATATATTCATGAAAATTTCTTTAAGTCTATTTTCATATGGAAAAAGTTTGACAATAAAAACAAGAGTATTTTATGAGATATGATTGAGAGAATGACCAAAGGTTAAAACTAAAAATATCAAAAACTCATTTCTCATTTATTTTTGAAATGTCCCCATAGGCTATCTTGTAAAAACATAATTGTGGGCTATATTTTAAAGCATTTTGATCAAGCTAAGATTATGAAAAATATGTTTGAGTTATATATCATGAAATACTCTATTTTACAAGAAAGACTAAACCTTGAGATGAAAAACTATACCAATAAAGTTCTTTGACTTTTCTTGATGCTTCCAAGCTTTTAATCTTCTCAATCTTCAATACTTAGACCACATCTTCTTTCTTGTATTTCTTTCTTATTCTTGAGTTAAGCATGATGTAATCTTCCATTCTTTTGCTTCAATGCTCACTCTTCTTCATCTTAGACTTTCCTATATACAAGTTCATAAACTTTGTAAATAATATAGTTAGTCCAAACTAATATATCAAGATATTGATGCATGATTCATATAAAATAAATTAGCACAAGAATATGCATAAGCCTCATATCATACATGCACCAATTATAACATAGTATGTTCATTAAAGCTTATAAAATATATCAATTTAGCACAAGACATACAATGCTATTACAACACCTATTTGCCATCATCAAAACTCATCACATGAAACCTAAGGCTAACACTAACGACATTAGAAAATACCATTTTTAAAATACTACTGGAGCCAGCGTTTTGCATTAGTGATTCCATTAAATAATTAGAAAAGACTTTTCTACTATATGGACCATGCCACGTTTTAAGCTTGGATTACATTCTTTGACCACACGGCTTGTAAAATTATGATACCACTTTTTAATATTTAAAATATTTTCAATTTATTAAATGAATAGAAAATTTTTCTAACTAAATGGCCGAACAAAAATACTCAAATAAAAGAATTCTCAAATAATATCAAAGTATTAAAATGAAATAAAAATTAATCATATTAAAATATTAAAATATTATTAAAATAAAAATTATTTAAATAACTAATAAAATATATTTATAATTTATTTATTATTTTACATATAAACAGCTAATTATAAATAGTTAATTTTATGAAATATTTATTTATCATTTTACATATAAATAGCTAATTTTATTAAATATTTTTGTTTAAACAACTAATACAATTAGCTAGTTAAATTAGTTAATACAATCAGTTCTTAACTAATAGCTAATTAAATCAGTTAACTGTTACAGCATCAGCTAATTGTCAAATAAAGCTAGTGGTAGTAAAAGTAAACCACCTACGAGATTGTTAAAAGTGTTATATTAGACCGAGTTTGTTTGATGGTCCATTAAGTAATAAAGTCTTTACATTGATCATAATCTAAAGTGTGCATAACTGAAAAAAATTGCATGTGATGTGCCTGCTTCTCTTATAAGTTGTGGAAAGACCTTTATTCTAATCCTTTTAAGTTGCATAAACTAAATATTTTTTATAAGATGAAAAAAAGCTACTCTATTCTTATGACCAAAACAATCTTTGCCTTTAGATCCTAGCTTTCTTATAGCCTTCACAGGACCTTATTTATTTAAGCCTTGGTGACAAGAGTAATGCCAAGGTTAAAGCAAATAGCCTTTTTTTAAGCATAGCTAAGTTTAAAAAGACATCCTCTTTTTAAGCCTTGAGCATGGCAAAGGAAATGAAGCAGTTACTGTGAATTTCTTTACATGTGTGATAATGTTTAAGGTTTATTTCATAAGCCTTTTTTAAGGTAGTCTTCCAACCATATACCAGAACCTTGTTTAAGAATATGTTTTTGATTTATTGTATTTCACAATCATCTTTTGAGGATTTGTTTTATAAAGCTTTTTTGAGGTGAAGGCAAAGATCTTTTGACCCTCTATTGAGCCTTACTTAAGATTGAATATCTCCTGATTATTTTTGGAGCCTCTTTAGAGGCAAAGATTTATTTAATCCCTTGTTAAGCCTTAATCAAAATAGAGGTCTTTTGATAAGATTTAGACCTATTTTGAAGTAGGGGTCTTTTAACCTTTGTTAAGCTCTTTTTGAGATATTTTCCTGGAGATTTGGACCTCTTTTGATGGTCTAGTTAATCCCTCCAAAAATATATATTTCAAAGCTCTCTCTTGAGGTAAGTTTTGCAATGCCTTAGGTTTCTTTTTCATGTCGTAATTTAGCCTCTTAAGAATTATATGTTTCCAAATATTCTTTGTATTAGTATTAGGCCTTATAACTTTAAATATCAATACTGCCAAAGTCATCAAGATTCTAATGTAAACAATCGTATAGATGAAATCAGGATATATTTTGATTATAGGTAAGTTGTATTTATCATTTTATTATATGTGATTATTGATTTTAAATCTATTATTCACAATATTACAAAGGAAATAACATAATTGTTACTTCTTTAAAAAATTTATGGGCACATAAGTTTGTATAAAGTAGTATAAAGATTGTTTGGATGGAAAATATGATATAAATACCTTACAATTGAATGTGTGAATGTCCATAAGATGGGGGAACAATTTGTAACATACAATGATACTAATGATCTAGAAGAGGTCACAAACAAACTAAGTATCCATAGGTTATAATTTTTAGCTTGGATAGAGGCAAATAGAATATACTTAAAAGTTAAAAAATTAACATATGAAGAATTTTTGAACTTCTTTGTGTATAGATGGATTAAGAAGGATTGGTGTCCAATGAAAAGATGGTTTACCATTGGAAGACAAATTTACATTCCTCCTTACAAAGATGAAAGATATTACTTAAGAATCTTGTTAACACTTTGCAAATGACTTAAAGGCTATAAGGATATTCGAACTATTAATGGTGTTAAATATGTTACATTTAGAGAAGTGTGTTATGCAATAGGCCTAGTAAATGATAATCAATAATACATTGATATAATAAATGAGGCTAGTCATGTTAGGAATTCAGATTATCACATGCAGCAAAAATTCATAATTTGATCTGAATTCTACCTAGGATCCATGCAAAAAGTATAAATCAATAATTAGGGTTTTACCTATTAGGCACTCATATTTCTACTGATTAAAATTTAAGAGCGGATGAATCAAACGCTGGCCGGAAGGTATGGCATCTCTACAGTATCCATATGGAGTGAACAACGACCTCTCACCCTCCACGAATATGTTAGGATGCATTTTTCTCTCTTGGATTTAGGATTAGATGTTTTCTGAATGATTTAGAATTTTATGGAAGTTATAAGCATATGTAAAGTACTGCCTTCAAGTCTCCTTTTATAAATTTTAGGCAAGCTACAATCCTAGTCCTACTAGGATAATGCTTCCAAAATCCTAATCACACTTAACAACTCATCTTATCTTTATCCTAAAGATAATGAGAAAAGATAGGACTTATCTATTAATTATCTAATATTAGATAATAATATTATATTATAATATAAATATCTTATATTAGATAATTGCATATAGTTATCAAATATCAAAATATTGTTATCTCATAATATATTTATCTAATATCTGATAACGTAAATATTTGATATTACTTTAATATCAAATAATATCATATAATAATTATATTTATTACGTGAAAAATATATTATTATTTAATAATATATATATGCATAAAAATAAGTTTAATTAATTGGATATTAATATAATTAAAGTCCAATTAATTATATTCTTATTCCTACTCTTTTTGTGTAACCTTGTAGGTTCTTACTACGTTGACAATAACTCATTGTTGAGTCATAGACAGTAAGCAGTATCTAGCAATACATCACTACCACTCAAGTAGTAAGAATATCTGTGATTCGACATCCACCTAATACATTATCAACGTTTTATATCATAATCTCTTTTGTAATGATATCTAAATTGAACTGGAGGTATGGAGAGTATCATCCTCGTCAAAGTTCAATTTATATTTCTTGATACTAAGTAGACTTCGAAATAAATTATCAATATCACATATTGATCTATTTAAGTATGGCCATATATTTTTAAATCTTACTCAATTAAGGGGCCTAAGGATATATCTCTTTTTTATAAGAGTAACAAAATTTCATCTACATCACTCACTTCCTTCTGCATAAATCGTGACACACCCAATCAATGCCCTACTTGTCATCCTGATTAAAGGTGACATAGGACGATATCAAAGTGAGTAACCCCTCATGTAGGGAACTGTAGTGACTTCAGGTTAAAGGATTATATGCAATTGTGACCATATGAGAACTACTAATGACACAAGTCTTATCCATGTAGTATTCTCATATTGGGTCAGTTCAGTACATCTGTTCACTAATAATGTACTCATGTATTGACTTGATATCACATATCCATGATTTATAATCATCAGTCACTATACATGTCAGTCTCGATGTATAATTACTATCCATTTCATAATAATACTTGACTAGGGGTATTTTAAGAATAGTAAAATTATTCCAGTGACAATTATTATATTAAGTTATAAATTGTGCAAAATTAAAAATAAAATATAATAATTACTTTGCCTGAAATAAAATATAATACATTGTGTATTATTTCAATCATCTGTATGATTGGTTCCTAGGACACACACCAATAAGTTATTAGGGGTAGCTTTAAATATTTGACAAAACTATTTGCCATTCTTTGGTTGTCTAATAATATGCCCAAACCAAAGGTTGTTTGAATGAAACATAAAAGATTTTAATTGAAGGTGTGTTGTATAAATAAAGGCTTTTTCATTAAAACCCATGTGAAACTATACGTTAATTTTTACTAAACAGGATTATTTTTTATTTTTTTTTATTCTAGATGATAACAATTGGAATTATGAATGAGTGATGATCAACTGAAAGAATATTATCTAGTACAAATTGAGCATTTCTTGCAAAATAATGGTAAGAGTTTAAAAAAGTATTCTTGTATGTCATCACCTTGTAACTTTAATGATAAGGAGTCACTAAATAATCTCATTCTTAAGGAATTACCATATAAGGTTGCCTTGGCCAACAAGCATTGACTTCCACATTCCAATATGATGAATGAACAAAAAATATTTATGACAAGATTATGTTTGTTGTTTCATTCAATGAAGGTGCAATTTTTTTTATCTATGGTTACGATGGAACAGGAAGATATTTTTATGAAAAAATATTATCTGCTAGACTATGTTCTGAAGGACAAATCGTTCTTAATGTTGCATCAAGTGGAATTGCTACTTTGCTATTTATTTGGTAGATGGATTGCACATCCAAGGTTTAGTATTCCTTTAAATGTGAATGAATTATGTAGATGCAATATTCATCAAAGGAGTTGTATATTTGATCTTATGGTTAAACCAAAACTAATAATATAGAATAAAGCTTCCATGATTAATAGATTTTGCTTTGAAGCATTGGATCAAACAATGAGAGATATGTTATGATTTTTTAATCCAAATCATACAGATTAACCATTTTGTGGAAAAGTTATAGTGTTTGGAAAGGGATTTAAACAAATTTTCCTATGATACCAAAGGCTGGAAGGAAAGAAATTATGAATGCAACTACCAATTCTTCTTACTTGTGGAATTATTACGAAGTACTTACATTGACACAAAATATGAGATTACTAATAGGTTGCAATACAATTGCATCATATGACATTAAAGAGTTTGTCAAGTGGATTTTACGTATTGGTGATGGTAACAAAGGTGAACCAAACAATAGAGAAGCAATAATTGAAATTGCAAAAGATATTTTGATTAGAGGTATTAAAGACCTGCTTTCTACAAGTGTAAGTGCCATTATCCATCTTTCATAGAAAATCCAAACAATACCAACTATCTATAAGAAAGAGCTATTCTTAGACCTACTCATAATTTAATTGACAAAGTTAATGATAACATTATATCTTTGATACCTAGTGAAGGAAAGACTGAACTAGGTTATGATAATCAATGCAAGGGAAATAGTAATGATCATAGTCAAGCTAATTTGCACTTGCCAGAGTTCTTGAACACAATCAAATTATCAAGTCCTCCAGATCATGAGTTAATTTTGAAGGTTAGTGTAACTATAATGCTTATGCCAAACATTAACTAATTATTTGGTTTGTGTAATGGTACTTGACTTATTATTCTTATACTAGCCTCACATGTCTTAAAAGCTAAAGTCATATCAAGAAGCCATATTAGTAACATTGTTAGCGCTATGGATTCTTGACTACCTTTCAAATTCTAAAGGAGATAATTTCCATTATAAGCTTATTTTGTGAATCAACTAGACTCAAGGATAATCATTTTTTCATATTAGGCTATATTTACCAAGACTGACTTTTAGCCATAGACAATTATATATGATATTATCTAAGAGTAGAAGCTAAAATGATCTAAAAGTTTTGATTTTGAATGATAAAAACTAGCCTATAGATCAAACATCAAATATTGTTTTTAAGGATGTATTCTAAAATTGACAATGACAATCAACATTAAACTTTAATATTGACCATTAGTCCAATAATTCCATTATTTTTACAAACATGCCTTTCTCTTTTTAAGTGTAATTGTATTTATAAGGTAAAGCAGTGTCTCTTTAATAAATTGTAATTATATTTTAAAATTATTTAAATAATCTACTCTATAAAATTATGACTATAGTTTTTCCGTGCTCGGCACCGGTTAGAAGCTAATTGATCAAATTGTGACATAAATTGGTAGCTTTTCAACGCAATGATGTTTGAAGGAGAAGGGCTTCCATTAAAAGGAAATAAATTGCTCCAACGATCAGTGGTTGAGTTTGTCTCATCTGTGAATTTGAGTATGAGAGAGGGAAGAGAGGCGCAGAACCCAATTTGCATTTAGAGTAAAATAGATGCAAGTTGTGAGCTAAGTGTCCCGTAAAGCATTTGATATTAGAGACAACATCTGACAAGCGTGGTTGTATGCCCACTAACGCAGCCTGTGATACTCATTTCCAAACTAATGGCGGGCAATTTCTGAACCTCAGACTAGAGATTTTGGAAGTAATTGGGAACAAAATTCAGCCTTTTAACTTAACTAATGGAGTCTAAAGTCACAAGTGAGAATCAAAGTCTTTAACTTGTGATTGGCTGGATGGGTTAATGAGCTGTTCATTTTATCCCCACCATACAGCCAAACGCCAGTGAGCACATATGTATGAAAGAATTCCCCATTAGATAATCCAAGTTTATGAATTTAATTACGTTCCCATATTTTGAGTAGAAGATGTCTGTTAGTAACCTTCTATAATAATTCTACACTGGCATTTAACCTTTGGGTGAGGGCAAAAAAATCTTAAACACGTGCTACATATACATTTCAAAGAAAGGAGCGACAACTCATTAAATTAATGCAAAAATTATAAGATTGATACTAAATTGATTAATGTTAAAATATCTTTTGATTTAAGATACCAAAGTAATAATGCCATAAAAAAACTCATGCTTTGTTAAAAAGAAAAAAGTAAAAAAGGGATGGATTGAAGTAAACTTGATAAAATAAAGGGCTTTAAAAAATATATGTGACAACAATTTGCCAAGCACTTATTAAGTAAACTATCTTCACATATTCGATCAAACTTAATTAATCGGACCTATCACAATTCTAAAAATTAGTTTTACATTATCACCTTACGTGGTTGGTTTTTTTATATTACAAGCTGCCTATTCAATCATCCATCTTTTACCTAAAGGAGGCTTGGAAATGAAAAGTAAACGTTGTATAAAATTCCGAGGTAATAAACGAAAAGTAATGCACACACAAGGGTTAGATTAGAAAGCGAAGGTAATAGATAAAGAATGAGAAAAAACGAAGGAGAAAATCAGAGGCTCCCAGGGTAATCAGTGGCTCCGAGGAGGCCAATTAGGAACAAATAAATGTGGACCAATAGTGTCTTGGCTGCATTGGACACCCTTGTCAGTGCAGCTGCCTTTAATTAAGCTCCAGGAACAGCTCAGCGTCTTCCACATTACTGCCTTCAATGTTTTGCTGCCTCAATTTCAACGCTATCTACTAGCACCTCTCTAACGTGCAAGCTTCTTCAGATTTCATTTATGGACCCTGCAACATTGGTTTTGTTATTGGATTCATTGCCCATCTCAAGGGTTAGCTCATGCCATTAAATAGTTTCTTGTCTCCATCATATTATATTAATTATCAAATATCGTTCATGTATGTTCTCCCCTATCCTAAGAACAAAAAAATCCCAATAATATATGATGTTCTTTCTTTTTTCAATTTTCTTATTCTAATGCTATATTAAAAAATCATTTGAAAGAGACTAAAACCAAAATATAGAGGGAGAAAGAGAGAGAGATTTAAGATAACATTGTTGAGTTGGAGATGGTATAAACTAAAGTCCAGCTGGTATGTTAGAGATGGCTCAATAGACATGAGACGGCGATTGTATTATGTGTTAGAAGGTACCACGTCACCCCACACACACTGACTCCACTTACCCATCAACTAACTTTACATAGCTTCCCCTATCCTGCCTTCATTCACTTCTTGCTTCTACATTTGTGGCCTTCCTGATCATCAACTCCATTGCTTGAACCAACCCCTTAATTAACCAGCCCCACACTTAATTTGTATGTATAATATGATTGTGACATTTCAACACCATCATTCACACTATCTATCATTTTTTTTTCTTGATCATTGATACTCAAGTGCAGATCGATCTTGTAATCCTTCAACAAGAAATCTCAGCTTTAACCAACCTAGGGAGAAAGTGTTGAAAAGGGAAAAAATGGTAATTCAGAAGGTTCACTCAACCTTTATTGTCAATTCGTCGTCACACGCTTCAGATGGCTTTTCTATCTGCAAATTTAATTCAGAGGACCACATTGAAGAAATTACAAGCAAAGCCGTGTCATATCTAATAACTCACCTGCAATCCTTTGACATCTTCCACTTCCATGAAAATATGCTCCTACCAAATTTAAGGCCTAGCTCAAGACAATGATTTTGGAGGGATTTGTGTATATTAAGTTTTTGCGGCAAATGCAATTTTTTTAATAGATAAGATTTTTGTGATGTTTTTATAAAAATATTTAAAGTTATTTAATTGATAATAAAAATTAAAAATTTATGCAAAAAGAGAGAAATATAAAGAAGAAATTTCCTTCATTCCATGAAAAAAAAATTTAGTAAACTTTATTTCTCTTATACTAATCGGTAATTAACAAAATAATACGTATCTGTTACATTCCAAAAATTTACGTTCTCTCTCTAGTAAACCGCATCTTTCAACTATTATAATCCGGACATATGCTGCCTTTTTCCTATTATTTTACCAACGCCAACACTCCATGCGTGCCACTTCAACAATGTTGTGTGGTAAACACAGAATGCCTGCAAGAATTCGAAGAGAGTCTCGCCATCATCATCATTAACACAGCTTTGTCTATATTCTTATTTTCCCATATAAAGCCGGGACTCATCCACCCATCATTTGCGCAGCCTGAGATACAATCCAACTTGTAAAAAGAAATAAAAATATGAATCATTAGATATAATATTGTGTATAACTAAAAATGAAATTAGGATGTAACAATTTGCAACTATACCATTACTCCTATTTAAAAGCAAGTTCCTCGCAATATTAAAAAATTTTATATTTATATTACTAATTCGTTTAATCTTTAGGACCTATATTTACGAAGAGTTGGAAAATTGATTAATATGTTAGGGAGGGGAGACCCATGAATAAGACAGTTAAAAGGTACCATAAGCTAGAAAGCATACACTGTCTTCTTTTAGCTCTAAATTATTCAAGAAGGAACCCATTAAATTGGTCTTCAACAATAGAGATTATATTAGATTTTTCTTAAAATTTATTTTACATCACAGAAATAAATAAATTTTTAATGTTCCCATTAAATACATTCTGAAAGAGAGATATTACATCAAACTTTTATCAAAATCGCTATTAGTTCATATAAAATAATTTTTTAACAAAAAAATCACCTCATTCTTTTTTAGATCAATCTTGAGATTTAATCCTTGTTGAAATTATTGTCCCATTGGATGCTGTAGGCAGCCTCCTGTCATTCTTCATAAAGCCTAAGGTCATTGTTGGCATTTTCGACACAGGCACTCAACTTCTATATAACTCTTCCTGCTATTGCTTTTCTCAAGCAGGAGCTAAGGTAGCCAACTTCATACTCCATGCTCTGTTCTTTCAGCTACAGCAATTCAATACGACACAAAAGCTCACAACTTTCTCCTTTGTTCATTCATTTTGTACGTTGCAATAATGGGATTTCCAGTGGGTTACACAGAGATGCTCTTTCCAAAAATCTTTCTTCACATCCTTTCTATATTGGGTTTCATCAGGAAACTCATTTCCATCCTGTTTCGCTATCTGGGTCTCCACGATTTCCTCGAACCCGACATTGCGTGGCCGGAGGATTCGACCCGGATACCTGAATTCCACTCCGTCTCGGCCCTGCTGATCCGAGAAATGTTGCCGGTGGTAAAGTTCTCAGAGCTGGTGGACCCTCCTGATGGCTGTGCTGTATGTCTCTATGAATTCGAAGCTGACGATGAGATCAGACGACTCACAAACTGTCGCCATATATTCCACCGAGGCTGCCTCGACCGTTGGATGGGTTACGATCAGAGAACGTGTCCTCTGTGTAGAACATCGTTCATCCCTGATGATATGCAAGGAGCTTTCAATGAGAGATTATGGGCAGTTTCCGGGATCCCTCAATTTTATGGGGAATATCCTCATATTGGTAGTTTGTAATTGTGGCTCTGCAGAGAAAAACTTGTTTCTTTATTCTGTTATTTTTTCCCTCTCTAAGCTTTTCCAGAAAAAGAAAATGAAGGGAAAGGAAAAGGATCTGTATTTACTGCTCTTGATTCGGAAAGGGGATTTTTTTCTGTTCAGCTGGTTGATCTGTATATACACAGGAGGAGATAAAAGAAATCTAAAGCTGAGATTGTAGTTATTTCGAATTTAGACAATTCCTGTAAAGTTTCTTTAATTTCCGAATATAGATCTTGAATATTCTTCTCAGCTTTAGCTTCAAATGATTCAAAATTCAAATTTTCGACAAGTCTTGGTTCTTTGATTTACATTTGGCGTTAAATGGGAAGATTTCCGGTAACATTTGTTTGGTTTAATTTCAGCATTTTGTGCTTCAAATCGCATGGAGTGTGAAAGGGTAGTTTAATTGACTGCTATAGGCTAGCAGATTCGACAAAATTCGAGTCATAAAAAAAATTTGTTGTTTTGTATGACAATTAGGGTGTGGTGGATACGTAAGCCGCTTTTCCTTTTCAGAAATCAGAAAGTATAGACGTCGGAGCATTTTAAATGCTTCACAAAACCTCTTTTGGTTTAAGTTCTTTGCACGATTGCATTTCCTTTCTCGGCATTATATAATGTCATTATCAAAGATGAAAGAAAGAAAGAGTTAAAAATAAAAACTATTTTATCGTTTTACTTCGATGGATTGGATCGTCCACGATACTCGGACTCAGTTTATGTTGATTTCCTATTTCTGTGCCTAGGTTATTAATTCTGTGTTTTTTTTTTTTTCTAAATCAAAAAAGAGAGACTGGCGAGATGCTTTTTTTTTAAGTTTTTTTTTTTTGGCCGTAATGATGAGATCTCAAGAAGAGCTAATTCTCAGAAATGATGTGAAGCGAAAGACATGAGTCTTTGAATGACGTGGACAGGGATGCACATGATTCATATTCATGGGTGGACTCCAACCCTGCCAGCTGCCGCCATGTGTGGCTTTCTCGTTGATATGAAAAGAAAACCCTGGCTGGACACCAGCTATTTTAGTGTTTCGACATTTTATTTTCCTCCGACTTAAAGATGACCCAAACCGTCTCTTTTCGTTATGCCCAGTATCATTAATGTCTCACTCGGTTCTCATTTAAACCCACAATTGCAAATGGAAGGTAGGTCAGTCTCCGTTATTATAAAATTAGAAGGGTTGCTTGGTTGTGTAAGCATATTGAGTAATATTAAATTGCAGAATTAATAAAATAGATTTCCAGAGATAGGCAATAGAGAAATTTTTTTCTTTTTTTGCCAGTTTATTATGATCCTAGGCATCACGTGATGCAAGTTATCTATTCAAAATTATACAGCACATATTTGCCATTCTTAACAAATATACTACTTTTTCTATGCATTAAATCCTTGTGACATGTTTGGAATAAAAAGTAGGATTTAAAAGTCCGCAAGTCTCATTTGAATATCATCAAAGCATCTGCATGTACCAAGTCACAAGAGCACCTCACACTAGAAGCCTCTAAACATACCAAGTTGAAAGGAGATAAATTTAAATAGGAAGAAGAATAACTTAATTACTTACTATATACCTTATTTCATAATTTAAAGTGTGTTGGAAATAACCATAAATCAACATATTTAATCCCCAAGCCTAATGCCAAGCTACCCCTTTTAAGTTTGTTGACACTTCATCCCTTGAAAAATATTTTAAACTAAAGATTATTTATTATAAGTAGACAAAATTTTTACAAGTTAACATACAATATATCCTCCATACTTCAAATGTCCAATCAACACCATCTTATACAAAGATAAATATTAAAATACAAGAATCACAATCATGCGCTTGTTGAATTCTTTGGACTCTCGAATCATATCAAAATTATAAAAATATTCCTTAACATGAAAAAAACTATAAACAAGTTAGATTATTCTCAAATTTTAGTTATAGGACCCTTAAGCCATGCTTCATTTTTTTCACCAAATATCATTGAAAACTAAGTATGTTTGTCTATTGAAATTGTCACATTGGCTAATTAAAGCTAGCTTAAAATCGCTATAAATCTTATACAAATAAGAGAAAGAAAGTATTAGAGTTTCAATAAAGGGATATGATATTCTTCAAGGTATCACCGATGAAAGGGGTCATAAGATTTAGAAAGAAAAGTAAATTGGCACCTCATTCTATTAAGCCCTTTCCAATCATTAAACATGTAAAGGCCATGGCTTACTACTTAGAGTTACCAAACAATTTGCAAGTCATTTATTCAGTATTTCATGTTTCTAAGCTTAGAAAGTGGTTACTAGATGCATTTCGTGTGATCAGGGAAGAATCATTACAATTACATTCTAAGTTATCGTTCAAAGAACATCTAGTTGATATTTTAGACAATCAAGTCCAAAAATTAAAGTCGAATGATGTACCATCTGTAAAAGTTCATTGGAAATGTCATGAAATAAAAGAAATTATATAGGAACTAGAATCAAATATATGATAAGAGTACTAACATCTATTTGGTGAGTGCAAGTATAATATCAATATATTCCTATAGAATTACTATGTTAATGAAGTTCTAAGAATTTAAGAACAAATTCTTTTAAAGGAAAAAAGTATTGTCACACCCCTTATAATTTTAAACATTTTGCATAAAATTTAATTAATTAGCATGAGAAAAATTAAAATAAGAATTTTATATAAAATAGTTAAGAAATGAAGGATATGATATGTTTAAAAGTTAAGCATGATTAGGGTGAATATTTAAGTGTGAAAGAGATTTTGAACATTTTTAAAATTTTTCCCCAATCATATTCTTCTTTATTTTTCCATTTTTCAATTTCTTCCCCCATTTCTTCACATCAAACATCCCAAGCTTCATTCTCTTCTTCTTTTCCTCTTCTTTTCCTTTAAATCAAAGCATCACTCTCCATAAATCTCTTATATTCTTTCATGTAAGCAAGGTAAGCTCTCTAAACTCCCATCTTTATAAGGATTTTTTTCCATATTTCCTTTTCGAAACTTGGAATGAATGGAGGATATTAGATCAAAGATGGGTTTGGAACCCTAACTTTAAATTTTTGGTTCTTAAATGATTAGGAATTACCAGTCCATAATCTTATTTACCTAGCGTCTTCTCCACACAAGATGAGTAAGTATCCTAAATAGATTTAATTATTTTTGAAAGATTTTAGTTGAAATAGGTTAGGTTTTAAATGTTTACTTAAATCTAGAAGAAAGATGATGATATGTGCATTTTGATTTAAAATTGTGAATGGATCTAGCTAACTAGCTTAAACCTTGTCATGATCGCAATATATGATGTATTGATGAAGTCTAGTAACTAGTAAGATGAAATTTTGAGGTCTTAAGTTTGAAT
The DNA here is from genome assembly GCA_020226215.1 of Sindora glabra. Taxonomy (NCBI): domain Eukaryota; kingdom Viridiplantae; phylum Streptophyta; class Magnoliopsida; order Fabales; family Fabaceae; genus Sindora; species Sindora glabra. The sequence goes on from CM035236.1 coordinate 1,872,644, forward strand.
GAAAAGTGATTTTAAGTGAAATTCTATAGAAAATCAAGTCATAATCAATTACATAATTGATTATGCCCTTGCAAAATTGCTTTCAGGAACTACATAATTGATTATATACCTAAAGCCCTACTCCTTGAACCACTATAATTGATTACATAATTAATTTATACCCTTGCAAAGTTATTCTTTATGACTTTATAATTGATTATATCATTCATTATGTCCTTTAAAGTTTCACACACCATGTTATACAAGGGATCAAGACATGCTAAGTGTTCTATAATAATAAGATTAGTTATTATACATTAAATAATATTGATTATATGATATATAATTATACAAAGAGACATGATAATATTGTGATATCCAAAAAGTATGTTATGGATGAATCCTTGTGATAATTATTACTAGACTGTGTTACCATTCATGGAAATTGAGATCAAGGCATATTGATGTAATGAATAACTTAAAACCCAAATCTTATATATGCTTGTGAATGATAAGTGTTGCAAGCTAGTAGTTGTGACCAGTTCAGCAGGTAGACATGCTTAATTTTGGATAAACTAGATTTAAAAATCAAGCATAATATAGAGGTTTTATACAATAAATTTAAGAGCAAATGCACTTACAAATTATTTTTTTCAATTTTCCTCAGTTTGGGGGTATTTTGATAAATTCAACTAAGTTCAAGAATTTGAAAAAATTTGAATTCTCACATTTTTTATTTTCATATCAATGTATTATAGTGCAAATGGAACACTTAAAATATGGCAAAAATAGCTTATGACCACTTAAAAAAAGTATATCTACTTTTGTTGAGCGGGCTTTTGTTTAAAAAGTTGTTTAAGGGGGTGGACTGTCAAAAGGTTTGTTAAGATGCCTTAATAGTAAGCTTAAGACTTGAACATATTAGCTTGTAGTCATCCTTATACACTCAAAAGTATGTGATGAGGCATATACAATCAAATGGAATTGTCCCTCTCTTATTTAATTATATCTAAAGGCTCCTAATGTGGATCATTCTTGTAACTCGATATGCACGAATAGTTCGATAACTTGATTATGTTGCCTTCAGACATTTTATACATAGGAGTTTGTTGTATAGGTAATAAATCTTTGATGTCTCGCTATTTTTTATAAGTGTGTCACAAAAGAGTTTTATAGGAAAGCTAGGATGTTGGCTCGAACTAATCTCATGTGCCATATGGTTTCAGTTAAAGAACTACCAGCTCATGACAATAAGGTTGACCTAAAAGGATAAGATTAGGTTTGCGAGGGAGAATCATAAATGAGAGCTATGAAAATATTTACTTACGTTTCTTTTTATATATATCTTATGTTCCTTGTATTAATGAGATTGCATGGTTGACATGAGTTAAGTGAATTTTGAGTCTTGCTACCATAACGTATATGTGATGATGCTATATTTATTAATGATCAAGTAATGACATTGTGTAAAAGCTAAATTATGAGTAAGAAGGGGTAACCTCAATCAATAAGGCCAACCTATTCTATAATTTTCTTATTCTAGATTGTTTATTCACTAAGACTCAAACTTAATCTTCTATGTTTTAATATTATAAATCCTTATATTGAGTGCCTCCAACACTATCACAATAAAGATAGATCCTATGAATTCCTTTTTGACACAATTATGAGCAACAAATTGTATACTTTCATTGTAAATAGACATGTTTTAGGCTTTGGACTATAGGAATGGGTATTTTAAGTAAAGGATCTCTTGTTTGCTAGGGTTAATTAAGTCAACTTATCCTCAAACCTAATGAAAGAATATAAGTAGATTTAACTTCTCTTGATATGTAGAAACGAATTCAATCTATATGGTTACATTTAAATTATCTACACAAATCCCATTATTTGTAGGATATACACAAATTAATGAGCTTAAAATTTGAGTACGACTAGAAAAGGCCGATGAAAACTAGTAGTATGGAATCCATGTCAATCATGGCTCAAGTTGGGTCATCATAAAATTGGTATCAAATCAAAATATAGTTTAAAATATTCTAGTGAGACAAGGCCTATGATTGGTTAACTAGATTATATCTATATATTGTCCAAATAAGTGAATATATATTCTACACAGGTATCTTTTCCTTTAAAATATATACATTCACTTGCTTTTGCGGTAAGAAAGAAGAATATGAATTTAAAATAGAGAAAAGGAAGGTTAATATTTATTTTTATATAAAAAAAATATTGGTATATATTTTTAAAGATAAAAAGTATATATAATTATATTAAATTTCAGAAAAGCAAGTCTGATTTGCCGTATTTAAATTGAAAAAGTAGTGTTCTCGGTTTGATTGTTTCAAGTTTTGATTAAACCTTAAATTGTCAGCTCCCTACTCGCCTTCTGCATTTGGGATTGAAGTATAATACACTCGTGCCGCACCTGCTTATTTTCCCTCAAAATACTCATCCATCCTTGACATCTAGCGCAGAATGCTGTCTAAACAATATCAGGTAAAATTCTTTAAAATTTGAATTATATATTATTTCCTTCAGATTTATCATCTTTTAACTTACTTCTTTTAAAATCATATTAATTAATATGATTTTTCGGGATATATAAGGATCAATTTAGACCATTTTCCCATTAGTAAGAAACTAAATTGATATAAAAATTGTCTTCAGAGAAACTCTAATACAAACCTCATATTATATGAGAAAGGAAAAAAAATAAGTAAATTTAACAATATATCTACAAAGAATGTGTTCCCGAAATTACTTGGACAGAATAGTGCTAATATCAATTTCCATACATAGAAGCCATGTATCAAGTAACGTAAGTACCACGCTGGACTAGAATATTTACATCTAGAATTTCGCTAGATAAAGGCTGCGCCAAAAACAAGTATCGCATATATAGGACCTAAAAATAACAATTTATTAATAATATTTAAATTTGCTTAAACTCTAATAAAATAACATAATTTGTATATCATGTAACTGAACTTCTAAACAACAAACACCATTGACGGTAATTTAATGGCTCGAAACATATATATTGCAAGAAGCCAAAGGGAGGTTAAAGAAAGGTAGGAATCGAAAAGGAATTATTGAGCATTATCATTGAGGGATAGAGTTCTATGCCCATCATTAAAGAAACGTTGGGATCATTGAAGAGAAACAATATGTAAGAAGTAATGAACGGAAAAAATCAACTTAGATAAGCATACATTTTTCAAACCTTTACGTCAACCATCAAACACATTTTGAGACCACATTACACATAAAATGATATATGAACACTAACGAAATCCGATGGACAAATAGTAGAATAATAGAATGGACAGTGTGTCGGGAATTAATGTCGTCTCATAATTCTGTGATCAAATTGCCAGAAACGTAACCCCAAACAGATCAGCATAGATATTGTCCAGACCTTCTCGACATCACTGACAATTTCAAGTATTAGTCCAATACTGAAACGACTACCTCCAGCAGCAGAATGACGATATCACCTAGTATAGCCCGAAGGAGGATATGCAGGTGGAGGATAAGAAGCTGGGGGATAAGCATTAGCAGGATATCCTTGAGGTGGATAACCATAAGGTTGTCCATATGCAGGAGGTGGATACCCAACTGTAGGAGGAAATGGCTGATCAATGCGTGACATCTGCTGAACTGGGGGCACTGCCATTACAGGTTGAGGCCCAAACTTGCCATCACGCTTGTCCATTTCTACCTTGTGCTGAGTCTGCAAATAAAATTCAGTTACTATGTATTACGCAAATCCTTGATTACCTATGTTCATCTATTTATTAATATATTAGACAAATTTACCTGCATACATGCACAAACCCTGCACATGCGAGCTGAAAATAAATTAGTAAATTGTCTGCCATGGTGAAAGGCACAATAGAAAGGAGAAAAGATGGAGGCTTACGTGCAGTAAACAAAGTCAGCCAAACAAGAGAGCAACTGAGAAGCCTCTTGAATTTCATCACTTCCCACTATCATGGCAACTATAGAAAATATGCAGGCAATTTGTTGAAGGCAAAACATGAAAGCCTAAACAAAACAATTAAAGAGAGTTAGTCGACAAAATATCATGTATAAAATGTTTCACGTGTTTATCAGATAGATGAGTACAATAATGCAATTATCACACTGCGTTGTTTGAATGTTGAATTCATCTTGCAACAGAAATCGAGTTGAGGCCACTGAGTTTCCAAAGCAAAGGAAGACCTGCAAAAATAATGTCATGATAATGAAGTTAACAATTAATGAATAATGGTATGTAAAATAATTACAGAAAATTTAAGTATCTGAACACCCAGAAAACCGACATAAAAGGAATACGAGATTCTATTTATCACATGCTCTTTACTTCATAGTAAACACAAGGTTTAATATTACCAAAAATGTTAGCTGTTAATATTGTTATGTTAGCGATCAGCACAACATACTTGAAGCATAAAAACCTTTTATTCCGAATAGAACAGGCATAATGCTAGGGTTATTTGGTAATTGTATCACAGCGCAGAGCTGCCTAGGGAGGACTCTATGGTGGGAATCATCCGTGACAGCATGTAACTATAAGAAGCATATCAAGAAATAAGAAAAATAAAATAAAATAAAGAACTTGGATAATTTTATTTACCTCAGTGCAAAGGCAAAATTCTGGACATCTGCTTTCTCCACACCTTCCACTGCAGGGCATGTAACCAGCACAACACGTGTATCTGGAACAGACAAGATAACCATATGACAGCAATATGTCACATAACTCTTCGGTAAGCTTTCAAAAACTGCAAGCATTAATTACCTCGACATGTCATTGTAAAGAGCTCGTTTGCGAAGCAGGTAAGAAACGCATGGTGCACTACAATGAAATAAGAAATTTAGATACTATAGAGAAAAGTACATTTAAAATATGTAGTATATGCCTTCAACACAGGTACATTCATATTGTAATCCAACGGGAGATATGGAAGATGTAAAATGCCAAATCAGGACCAAGCTATTAAATACCCAAGCACAGAATTGAGAGTAAAGACTGAGACAAGCAAGGCAAGCAGATCAGACAGAAACTTTCTAAGAAAGGTCCAATGACAATTAGCAATGAGAACAGCTTCACCGAGTGGGTCAGCAACATATCTAATGCAATTCCAAGGACTGTCTCAAGAATCAAAGCTACTCGCAGCAATGTGGCACACCAACCCTACAAAACTTACTTTCCAGTGAAGCCCATATGCATATATACCATCAGTGCGTCAATGACCATTTTCACTGTTTTGGGCCTTAATCACTACATGCAGGAGATTAGCTCTATGCTAAAGATTGCCGGAGAAAATAAAATTATGATCCAACTAAAGATATTTAAAATTGAAGCAAGAAAACTACATCAATCAAAGTGCATAATCCTTTTTTACCCATCTTCTTTCAATGCATAAAAAGTGCATCCTTATCAACTAACACTAGAGGAAAAAACACAAATCCATCTCAAAAGAGCACAGAAACCTTAATTTGATTCAAGAGACAGATTTGCTGATAAACTCCACAGAGAAAAAGGCTCAATTTTTGTTGACCATGATGATATATAGCCCTTGCCCCTTCATTGACGATAACATCACAGTATTATAGCTATCAAATTTCCATTAGAGGCGTCATGTCATGTGAGATCCCTCAAGTGTTGTAAAACTTAGTTTCAGGGGTAGGGAATTGACAAGTCAAACAAATTACCACCAAAGTGGATCACTGATTCAGTGCCTGTCCTGTAAAGAGCAATCCGTCAGGCCCAACACTCGAGAAAGGATACAGGTTACAGCTACCAGATTTCATCATCATATAGAAGTCTTACGACATATATGCCATGATCCCACAGTCTTTGCAGGTAAAAGACTATGATAATGTAAGAATTGACAAAACAGTCATTCAACTGCACCCTTTTCCGGATCCCCAACCCAATTTTACATGCCACAGTAAGAATCGTCAATGATAATGCGTATTCCATATCTTCTAATCTTTAAAACAAAAAAAAATTTACGTGAAATGAAAATCCGGAAATTAGCCCTCGGGAGATCGGCCATGCACGCTGACGCGGCTTCCCTAATGTGATTAAACTTCAACACACAGACCAGCAAGGCAACAATTCTTACAGAGTGTCGAAAATTTCATGAATATAAACAGGCAAATATTTCATAGGTCAGGCCAGGTCAGGTCAATGCAAGTCAACGGTATCGATGACCTAAACTTCTAAAATTTAAACGACGGAAACTAAGAATAAATTTAAACTCTTCTCAAAACAAAGCAAATCAAAGAAAAATCATATCCAAAGGGCGTCAGATCAATGAACCAAATTCCAACAGACGTAAAAGTAACCAAAAGTTGCAGATCACTTACCACCACAGAGACAAGCAACAATCTGAGCATAAATAACCACGCCGTCAGTGACAAATATTACAAAACAAAAATCAAAACACAATGAAAACGGAGACAGAATAAAATATGTCCGTACAAGGGGTATCAGCTTGAATGGTGTGCATGAGATCGGTGTGCCAGAGATTCCGGTAATTCTGGCGGAGCTGCATCTTCTCCAGAGACTCCTGCGACGGCATTTCCGTTCGATTCTGCCACTTCAGATGCGGATTATTTGCTACGTCAACAACCCCTAGATCTTATCCGACGATCCCGAAGAAACTCAGCGTTGCCACTGTATATAACCCAGCAAGTCTTCTTGATTTCCTCGCACAACGGAAGCACTTTGAAAGAAAAATCCGAAAGTGCTGGGGCTGGGGCTGGGTTTGGGTTTGGGTTTGGGTTTGGAACGTAAAGACAACTCACAAGCCACGACTTTGAACTGGACAACTCCTGTGCGCGTAACGCGCAAGCGGTCGATCCACTCCAGACGATATTTTATATTTTCCCCTTTTTTTTCAATAATTTTCATTTATTTAATATCAGTTATCATTTACGTATTTGACAAATAAAATTAATAATTTTGTCTTAAAATTATAAAATTATAATAAAATATTTTTAAATTATATGAAATTATAATTATAATTTTATATGTAATTAATATAAATAATTTTATTTATTTGTACAAATACATACAAATAATCTAATTTCTAAATTATTATAAAAAAATAAACATATCTATACTTATAAATAAAATTATAATTATATATAATTTAAACATAATTTTATCAATATTTCATAATTTTTTTTAAATGTAGATCATCGATATCTGATAAATTTATTGAAATCCAATTAATTCAAAGTCAGCCGAGTTGGATTCAACATGAGAATAAAAATTATTCAATACTAATTTTTTCTATTTATAAAATTTAAATTTTACAATATTTTTTAAAAAAATTGAACTCCAACCACGCGAATCAACTGTTGTAACATTTCATAATTTTAATACTAACATTTTGATCGCTGAGTTATCATTTTACTGGTTAGCCGCCTTTGATCTACCAAGAAAGAGAGAGAAAGTTGTCATTTTTAGCGTTTGTTCTCTCTCTCTCTCTCTCCCCCCGCTCTCCTTTTTCCCCCTCAATTTTGGTGGTTTCGAATTTGGATGGCAGTAAGCAATGCCATTTGTCAAGGGGCATTGGGAAAAGTAGGAAAGGCGAATAGCGGAGGAATATGAAAATAGCAAAAAGATTAGGGGCAAATTTAGAAATACGAGGTCTTTATATCGAAGCTCTCCCCGTGTCTTTATATAGAAGATCAGTTTGGGCTTGTCTTGCTAACCCAGGTCCTGCATTAAATAAATCAGAGTTTTCAGAAACAAACACCCACACAGACAAAGTACCCCGGAGAAAAATCAGTTTTCTTTAAATTTTCAAAACAACAATACAGATCGTTTCGTTGGTCTAGTGTAGCAGTTTTCATTGTGCCTCAATGTCTTCCGTTGTCTATAATTTTGATCCCTCTTACCACAAAGATTCAAGCTCAGACATGGTCTTCTCCGATACAGGTGGAACAGACCTCCCGTTTCTGTCGGATTCTTACTCTCGGCTCAATTTCTCCGCTGATGTTTCTCACATCCATTCACTTACAAGCATCCAGAAAGCACTTGATGAAATTGAAACCCAAACTTGGCTCGACCCTTTACCCCCTTCTTTCTTCGATTTTTCTCCTCCAAATATCCACTCTGAATCTCTGAACCCTTACCAACCTAATAGCCAAGCTCCTCTGTCAAATATCTCGAATTTAGAGACTTCGTCTCTTTTAGATGGGTTGCAAGTGAAAACTGAGGAATGTCAAATGGGGAGTGTTGATTATAATTGTACATACAATCAGCAGTTCGCTCCTCACAGTTACAGTGGGCCTGATAATGTATCGCAGTGGATGCAAGGGAGCAACTCTTTCGATGGAAAACCTGCCTTTCTCTTTCAACCTCCTTGTGTCATGGGTTCCAGAAATTTTCAGAGCCAGGCCTTTAGCTCTTCTGAAAACACTATCTTCACTGGGCAAATGAGGAGAGTTTGCAGTACTGGCGATTTGCAGGTTAGAATTAGTATAATTAATTCTTTTCTTGTCCCTGTTTTCCGGTTTCAAGTTCATTTGATTGAAATTTGGTTCTTTCACATGTAAGAACTTGAAAGGGACAGCAACGTCCCAACACGAAGGCCCATTCTTGGAGGACACAAACTTCAAAGTAGGGCGTTACAGTGCAGAAGAGAGAAAGGAAAGGATTTCTAAATACAGAGCCAAAAGAAGCCAGAGGAACTTCAACAAGACTATCAAGGTAAAGCAAATTTTTATTTAGTGATAAATCTCTAGTTGGCAGAATGATGGACTATATTAATTGATGATGTTTAATTGTGGTATCAGTACGCATGCCGAAAGACACTGGCCGACAATCGACCGCGCGTACGTGGTAGATTCGCACGCAACGACGAGAGCAGCGAGATTCCCAAGGCTGCATGTTCAAGCAGGGATGAAGACGAAGATGAACTCTGGGCAAATATGAGTTTGGTATATTCTGTTCTCTTTCTACCAACTAAAAAAACTGCATGCTTCGATACCAAAGCTCGTAATTAATGGCATTTTCTTTCATGCAGTTCGAAGGGCTGTATGAAGATCAAGAAAATTTAACAGCTGGGACAGAACAAAGGTCAATTTGTGAAGAATACACCTCAGTTGCAGTACTATCAACCTTTTGAGTTGTGAAGAAAATTTGTTAAGGCGGGACCACGCCCTTTCCTGGCCAAAGGAAATCTGTCGCTTTCAAGATGTGACAGAAGTCATTTTTTTTTATCCGGTCAAATTCCAAATACTTCTGGTTGGTTTCTCCCGGGGTCTTGTCTTCTTTTGTTCCTTCTTGTTTTCGAGATTTTGATCCGCAATGTGAGTGTATATGTCTACATATATCTATCAGATCAAATTGAAAAATCAGGACACTGTTGTCACAGGAAAATACAATGTGAAGGGCCAACCAAGATTAGGCCATGGTTTAGCTTTGCGTTTTAGAGTGTACTTGTAAAGAATAAAAATAGAATGGAATGCCACGTTGGAGTTATATTTTGAAATATGGGTATTCTCCCTTGCTTTGAAAACATGCAACAACTCATTTATTCCTCCCATTATGATTATCATGTCAATTGCAAAGTCATATTTATAAAATTTACCAAATTATTTTTTGTAAGTTGTAACAACAATATCATCATGCAGATTGTACCAATCATATCTCATGGGAAGGACTTAATTGAAAATGGTATTTCTAGCATAATAAATAATAATATATTGTGTAACCACTTGAGCTTTTATATTTATTATGGTCATAGGTAAATTTTATAATGATATTAAAGTTTTTAAATTTAAAGTCATGTAATAGTCTCAAAAATTAAATGAGATTATTTTGTTATATTTATTAAAAAATAAATAAATAATTATAATTAAATAATTCTAATATGATAATTTTTGGACATATTATATTATCTCAAATTTTCAAACTTTTATGGTCCCGTAGCAAACACATGATCATAGCTTGGAATTTCCATATATTCACCATTCACACCATGGAATGTTTCAAGTATCCTCCTAAGAAAATTTAGAGTGTACTTGTAAAGAATAAAAGTGGAATGGAATACCACGTTGGAGTTATATTTTGAAATATGGGTATTCTCCCTTGCTTTAAAACATGTAACAACTCATTTATTCCCCCCATTCATGTCAATTGCAAAGTCATATTTATAAAATTTATCAATTTTTTTTGTAAGTTTTAACAACAATATCATCATGCAGAGTGTACCAATCATATCTCATGACAAGAACTTAACTGAAAATGGCATTTCTAATATAATAAGTAATAATATGTTGTATAACCACTTGAATTTTTCTGTTTATTTGGCGGTGATGGTCATGGGTAAATTTTATAATGATATTAAAGTTTTTAAATTTAAAATCATGTAATAGTTTCAAATATGAATAAAATTATTTAATTATATTCATTAAAAGATAAATACTTATAATTAAATAGTTCTGATATAATAATTTTTGGACATATAATATTATCTCAAATTTTAAAACTTTTAAAGTGACGTAACAAACACATGCTCATAGTTTGGATTTTCCATATATTCACCATTCACACCATGGAATGTTTCAAGTATCCTCCTAATAAAACTGACTTGGGCTTGTAGCAGAATTTTAATGCCATCGATTGTATCTAGTTGACTTATTATAAGTAGTTTATAACAAAGTTAAGGTAGGCTTAAAAACAAATTTGACAACAATCAAAACAAACGAACGAACGAAATTGCTATTGCATTTTTAAGCCCGTGTAATTTATTACCCGGATGGATAAAAATGGCTGGGATAATTTGTTCTCTTCTAACTAAACAGGTACCGCACAATTTAAAATATAAAGCAGTATAATAAAATAAACAACACATTTAACGTAAAAAATCATAAATCCTAGAAAAATTATAAATAAAAAGAGATTTATAAATTAAAATAAATTTAAATTTAATTTACAATCAATATAAAATATTTTAGATTATGATTGAATAAGAAAAGGATGCACCATTAAAGACAGTATAAGTAATTAAAAAAATTTTATCCACAAAAAAGAAATTTTAATGATTTTTTTATTAATATAATAATATATAAGTGCAACCAAGTTAAACTATTCTAAGCAATTCAAGATCAATTTATAAAAAGTTTAGTTCAAATTTGAATTTTAACGAGCCAAACTTAAACGAACTTAACTCTTTTAGTAAATGAGCTAAACTTAAGCTTTTTATCACTTGGTTTAAATTGTTCGTAAGTTATAAGCTTAATATCAAATATGTTTTCATTTTTTATATTGTATATAATATAAATATATTAAACTGTTACAGGCTTATTTAAATTCAAATATAACCTAAATTCGAGTTCGAGGTTGAATACTTAAACTCAATTAAAAATTTAAAATAAGAAATGTAGAACTCATTTAAGTTCAAATAAGTTCGATTAAACTCGTATTCGAATCAAGTTTGAACTCGAGCTCATTTAATATTGTTAAGTTCGAGCTCGAACATATAAATGTTTAACTCAGCTCGACTCATTTGTACCCCTAGATAGATAATAATATAAAATTAATTTATAATAATAATAATAGATTAAATTTAAATCTAATTAAGATTATAAAATAATATATATAAAAGTTTTCAATTATAACTCCACAACTTTCTAATTATTATTTTTACATTTGTTACAAACCTTTAAATGTTGCAACATAATTTATATAGGCATTTACATCAAATCATAACTTCATAATCCGTATCTTTATATTAATAATCACCTAAATTATATTTTGTGAATAACTTAAAAAAGAAAGTCAAGAGTATCTGAAATGACTTCTTTACCTCTTACTTATTTTTAAAGAAAATGAATAGAAAGAAAATGTAAAGAAAGAAAAGAAAATGAAAAAAATATTCCTTTGCCTGGTTGCAAAGTAAGAAAAATGATAAAAGCAAAAATGAGTAGAAAACAAGTAGAACCCATCAAAATATATTCTTGACATATATAAGTAGAAAATGAGTGAAAAACTAATTTGTGACAATTTTACTCTTAATTCTTCCTTGGTAAAAATATTTTTTTGTTTAAATTAATATTGTATTTTCCACAATAAAATTATAACTTGTTATACAAAATTATAAAATATGTAAAAATAAATTTATACTTTTGAATAAAAAAATATGGGGAAATTTGCATACTTTTTTAAATGGATAAAAAATACTATTTTTAAAATTTTGAAACTGTAAAAGGGAAAGAATATCAAAGTATTTTTACAAGGATAAGATTAATTACTTAAAGAAATGCCTAACAGAAATTTAACTGCAATTAGCACAGCAAAATTTATCAATTTTCAAATGATATTTATAATTAATAGTTATAATGAATGCTTAGCTAATGATACTTTTATATTTTTATTTATTAAATATATGCTAAAAATTATATATAAATACGGTGAACAATGACAGATGCTATTTTTGATAGTATTGTATTAAAAAAGGCTATTATTATCACAAATAAGATTTTAAATAAATATATTAATTTAAAGATTAAAACTATCATTCAACTTAATTTTTTTTCATTTATTTTCCTATTTGAAGAAAAATTATTTTTTCTTCTCATCCAATTAAAAGAAAAAGTAAACTCTTACCTCATTATTTTTTTCCTTCTTATTTTCTCTTTTTGTGAAAAGTTGATGTGGAAGCGTAATAACAAAGTTTAAAATATAAGAAATAATAAATTACAAGATACAAAATTAACGCAGTTAGACTTTTGGCATAATCTATGGACAAAGATATCTACCAAATTTCACTTAAGAAAGAAAGAAAGAAAATACAAATTGATATAATCATTTAAACTCATATCCTAAATACACTTAAAATTATCTTATAGTATATATTTTCTTCACTCTACATATTCTCATTGAAAAAAATAAAATAAAATTGTGGGATCTCTAATTTCTTCCATTACCAAACCTCATGCACTACAAGTATATATATGCCAAAGGTAGGGTTGGAAGTAGGTTAGGTTGAGTTAAACTTCGCTTAAAATAAGTCATTCTAGCATAAAAAAAATTTAAATGTAATTTTGGTCTCCTAAAATATAAATTAAGCAATTGTAGTATCCTAATTCAAAATAATTTTTTTGATCCCTTTAAATATTAAATTGATACAATCTTGGTCATTTGTTTAATTTTCATCAACTTTTATCAATTTATATCAACTCATGCTTGATCTTTAAGTATTCATTATATTATTTTTTAAATAAATCACTTTTTTTTGAAAATTTTACACAATTAACTTTTAAAATGATTCAAACTTTAATATTTAATCCATTAATTTTGTTTAAAATTTTTAAAATTTGGACAAAAATTTCTTTTCTTGTTTATATAGAAGTCATTTTATGTTAATATGAGAAAAAATATTAGTTGAAAATAATATTATGAGATCAAAAAATTGATAAAATTCAAATAAAAGGACCAAAATTAAATTAATTTAATATTAAAATAGATTATTTTAAATTAGAGTACTAAAGTCATACAATTTATATTTTAAGAGAATTGAAATTATATTTTGACCTAAAAAAAATTGATCTCATGTACCTTGTAGGCTTATAATAGATTTAAAATCCATCTAACTCAGATTTATATATAAAAATTTCAAGGTCTGTCTTAACTTATTAGCCTGTATAAACTTAGTAATTATGAGTAAATATTTTTTTTAAAAATACTATTATAAATGAAATTAAGTTAATCTAAGTTAAATTTTGATATTATTAAATATAGCAAATTTTAAAGTTCAAAGTTTGACTCATATTGGCTAAACAAAAATTAAAAAATATTGTGTATTTACGATTTCAAAGTTCAATTCAAATTTGATTTGATTTTAAAATAAATATAAATATCACAATAATAATTATAAATTAATTATTTAAATAATTATAATATGAATTAAAATTAAGAAAATGAAAATATGTTAGAATTTTTCACACAATTTTTAATAAAACCTAGTGTATTATTATCACAATAATAATAGGCTAGGTTTTAAATAATATGACTTATAGATTATTTTAAAATTTAAATTAGAGTATTAAAATCACATAATTTATATTTTAAGAGGATTAAAATTATATTTAAACCTTCAAAAAATTGACCTCATGTGCCTTATAGGCTTATAATAGATTCAAAATTCAACTTAGTTTGATTTATACATAAAATTTTCAAGGTTTATCTTAGCCTATTAATTTATATAGACTTAGTAATCATTAGTAAGTATTTTTATAAAAAAATATTATTATGAATGAAATTAAGTTGATCCAAATTGAATTTGGATATTATTAAATAAGGAAAATTTTAAAGTTGAAAATTTGATTCATATTGACTGAATAAAAATTAATAAATATTACATATTTACAAGTTCAAAGTTCAATTCAAGTTAGATTTGATTCTAAAATAAACATAAATATCACTATAATAATTATAAATTAATTATTTAAATAATTATAATTTAAATTAAAATTAAGAAAATGAGAATTTGTCAAAATTTTTCATATAATTTTTAAAATATTTCTTATAAATATTATATATATTGTATGATTTAATATATAAAAAATACATACTTGTTTGATAGGCTAATAGGCTAATAGGCTAGGTTTTAATTAATATGACTTAACCCATTTTTTAAAACAAACCAAAAGTTTGGCATAAGCCCATCTTGTTTTGTAAATAAATTAAATTAAGTTAAACTAAAAATAAATTAAGCTACTTGATGTCTGTAGACTAAGTAACCTATTTCCACCTCTAGTCAAAACACTATTTTTACAAAAGAAATGTAATAATTCAAATTAGGATATAATCCCTAACTAAATCAATTAAAATTATCTAAAACATGAACAATCACCAATTAAATTAAGCAATAATTAGATCAAAATACTAAATAAGGAGATAATTCAAAACAAAAAAATTATAATTGATAATGATCAAATTTTGAATTAAAAAACCTAATAATATCTACCTTGACCAAATTCTATCATTATCAATCCTCAAACTCTAAATCGAGTAATTTCACCTATTTGAAAACTTATTAAGCTTATGACAAATTCTGAATAATTTTCTCCACAAAACCATAAAGGTATTCTAAACTTCACCTTGCTTAGAGCATTAGCACTCTAAATGCATCAAAAAGAAAAAGAAGCATTCTACATAACATGATCTTCCACATCATAGATTGCTAAAGATTCATCATTTATAATTGCTTATTTTCACATTTTTCTTTCTCAATTTTTAGCATTCAAATTTGACATATCTCTTCACATTATAAATCACTAAAGATTCATTTATAACTTTTTTCTTATTTTTCTTTTTCAATTTCTAGCATTCAAATTTGGCATAAACTTTCTTATGGCAATAATCAGAGGGCTTGTCTTTGATAGAGGATTTAAATCCACTAGTATGCTTGTTTCAAACTATTAAAATAGAACTCTATTCATTATGAGTAAAAGTAATCCAATTGTTATCCATTTATTCTAATCACATGTTCAATGTGGATTTGATCACAATTGTTATATGAAACAACCTCCCTAGAAGTTTTGTATGATGATGGTAAAGAACTTAGAAGTAATATAGCTTGATCTTCATTAAAGATTTTTGTATCCAATTTGGACAAATTTGTGATTAGAGATTTGCATTCATTAATATATGCATTGATAAACTTACCTTCTATCATGCAAAGTGTATATAAACAATGCTTTAATACAACTTAATTAGATATAGATTTTGTCATATGCGACTCCTTTAATTTGTGCCATAGTCCAGTAGTTACTTTTTCCTTTAACATATCTTGAAATCCTTAAATTTTCAAGCTTAACTAAATAAAGGAAGGAGCTTTTTCATCTATCGTTCCAATCATGATTAACAATAGTTGTAGGCTTTGTTTTCTTGCCAAACAAAGCCTTTTCAACCTAATTTCTATCAAAATAGCAAGCATCCAAACCTACCAATGATTGAAATGTTAGAAATTCGGATTATCACATGCAGCGAAAATTCAAAAATTTGATCCGAATTCTACCTAAAATCCATACAAAAAGCATAAATCAATAATTAGGATTTTACCTATTGGGCACTTGTGTTTCTACTAATCAAAACTTGAGAGCGGATGAATCAAACACCAGCCGCAATGTATAGCATCTCTACGACATCCACACCGGAGTGAACAATGACCTCTCACTCACCACGAAACTGCTAGGATGCATTTTTCTCTCTAAGATTTAAGATTGGATGTTTTCTGAGTGATTTAGGGTTTTATGGAAGTTATGAGCGTGTATTAAAAATGCTGCCCTTAAGTCTCCTTTTATAGAATTTAGACGAGTCACAATCCTAGTCCTACTAGGATAATGCTTCCAAAATCCTAATTACACTTAACAACTTATTTTATCCTTATCCTAGAGATAATGAAGAGAGATAAGACTTATCTATTAATTATCTAATATTAGATAATAATATTATCTCATAATATAAATATCTTATATTAAATAATTGCATATAGTTATCAAATATCAAAATATTATTATCTCATAATATATTTATCTAATATCTGATAACATAAATATTTGATATTACTTTAATATCAAATAATATCATATAATAATAATTATATTTAATACGTGAAAAAATATATTATTATTTAATAATACATATATGCACGAAAATAAGTTTAATTAATTGGATATTACTATAATTAAAGTTCAATTAATTATTGTCTTATTCCTACTCCTTTTATGTGACTTTATGGTTCTTACTACGTTGACAATGACTCATTATTAAGTCTTAGACAGTGAGTGGTATCTAGCAATACATCACTGCCACTCAAGTAGTAAGAATGTTTGTGATGTAATATCCACCTAATGCATGATCAATGTTTTACATCATAATCCTTTTTGTAATAATATCTAAATTGAACTGGAGGCATGGAGAGTGTCATTTTCGTCAAAGTTCAATTTATATTTCTTAATGCTAAGTTCAAAATAAATTATCAATATCACATATTGATTCATTTGAGTATGGCCATGCATTTCTAAATCTCACTCAATCAAGGGGTCCAAGGATATATCTCTTTTATAAAAGTAACAAAATTCCATCTACATCACCCACTTCCCTCTGCATGATTTGTGACACACCCAATCAACATCCTACTTGTCATCCCGATTAAAAGTGACATAGGACGACATTAAAGTGAATAACCCCTCATATAGGGAACTGTAGTGATTTCAGGTCAAAGGACTATATGCAATTGTGATCATATAAGAACTACTAATGACACAAGTCTTATCCATGTAGTATTCTCATATTGGGTCAGTCCAATACATCTGTTCACTAATAATATACTCATGTATTGACTTGATATTACATATTTATGATTCATAATCATCAGTCACTATACATGCCAGTCTCGATGTACTATTACTATCCCTTTTGTAATAATACTTGACTAGGGGTATTTTAGGAATAGTAAAATTATTCCAGGGATAATTATTATATTAAGTTATAAATTACGTAAGATTGAAAATAAAATATAATAATTGCATTGCCTGAAATAAAATATAATACATTGTGTATTATTTCAATCATCTATATGATTGGTTCTTAGGACACACACCAACATGAAACTCATGTTTCCATTGAACTTCTTAATTTCGAGCTTCATTGTTGACATCTTTGATCAAACCAAAGAAAATGTTATAAACTTGCACCTAATACCCATGTTAGGAAAGTTTTCTAGCTAATAGTACTAATGATAATGAGGAAGTGATGCATTGGCATAATCCAAGATCAAAGAAATAGTAGATTAACATGGCACAAAAATTTAACATAATTCAATTTTTAACTTATTACATGAGTAAAGATGACAAACAAAATTTACTAAGAAAAATCAAAGAAAGAAATTATTGTTTGTTTATCACTCTCAAATCCATACTTCAAATATACTCAAAATTACCTTGCAATGTATAATTTTTCTACTCCCAATTATTTCATCAAAATAGTAAAAGAAAATTATAGTGTCTCTAATTCCCTCTTCTACCGAACCTTGTTCATCAGCAGTTTTTTTATGTGGAAGGACTACCTTTATAAAGGAAATATAGTAATTCATACCAATATATGATCGTTAATTGAATCGTACGGAACAATTTTGGATTAAAATTATAAATAAAAAATAATTCAAAATAAAAAAAATCATGATTAATAATAATCATAATTTTGATTAAAAAATATAATATCTCTCTTCTCTCCCCCCCCCCCTCCCCCGGGGGCGGCATCTGAACAAAACAGCAAATGAAATATATTGTCCACGCAAAGAAGTTGAGTTCAGCGGCATAGATACCCTAGTTATCGGTTTAGAATGAATTTGGTGTCTCCATCCATCCCGAGAACAAGAAGAAGGAGTCCAGGAAAACTGGGCGAATATACTAATAATTTACAAGTCGACGCATTCCGTTGACGTGTCAATACTATATTCATTTGAATCTTCTTTAAAGGGAAAGAAAGGTCAATTGCTGAGAACCAAATTTTTGACCTACAGATATTTCCATGCACAGCGTTTGAGGAGCTCAAGCTTTTCAATAGAAAGCCATGTTTCGCCTCTGGTACCCAACGTCACCGAAAATTTTCAAAATATTTAATTTGAATCAATTTAATTTTTAAAATAAATTTTATATGAATTTAATTTTTAAAGTTTTAAATTTAAATATAATTTTAATCTGCCACAAGGGATTAAAATTTTAAGAATAAAATTAATATAAATTTTATTTCAAAAATTAAATTGATACAAATTGAATACTTGAAAAATTAAAATATAGTTTTAGTCGATTTTATTCACCCGAAAGCAAAATATTGTTCAATTTGAATATAGTACACTCATCAAGAGGCACCATAACAATTAACAAGGAACCTTGTTCTACAAATTAAAGAAACTTACTAACATGTTCCTTTTATGTTTGATGGGCTATTTGTCATCTTATTAGGTCACTTCTATCCAGAAGAAAAGAATCAACTTCATTACAACTGAATTTATTCTCAAAATAAAATAAAATTATTATAATTGAACGGCGAAGAGTGGAATAACTGTAAATCACTGTAACAACAATATCATTTTGCAGGTTGTACAAATGAAGCATGGCGTCGAGGGACAATTGACCGATGTAGGTAACCCATCATCCAATGAGAAAGGCTTAACTAAAAATTGTAGTCCTAACATAATGAGCAACAACATGCTGCAAGGCCAATTGGACTTCTATTTATTTGGCCATGATGATTACATGGTGAATCTTTACAATAAATTTGAAGTGATATAATAATTTAAAATATTGATTGAGATTATTTAGCGGCATATATTAGATTAAAATTAAATAATTTTAATCTAATAATTCTTAAACATACCATATCATTTCGAATTTTATAACTCTTATGGTAACTTGGCCTAGCAAGCGCATAATGATGATAACATGAAATTTCCATATATTCCCTGTTCACGCCACGGAAAGTTAGAAGTGTCGCAGATTTTTAATATCATCGAATATATCTAATTAACTAATAAGTAGTTCATAACAAAGTGAGGTAGACATAAAAACAAACTTGGCAACAATCAAAATCAAAAAAGGGAATCGCTATTGCATATTTAAGCATACGTAATTTATTACCTATGGATGGATAAAAATTGATGGGAAAATATGATCTCTTCTCAACCAACCAAGTATAATAAAATTGAAAATATAGAGCAATATAATAAAATACACAATAGATTTAACATGAAAGAAATCTTAAATTTTAGTAAAAAATTATAAATAAAAAGAGATTTATAAATTAAAATAAATTTAAATTTAATTTATTACCAGTATAAAATATTTTAAATTATTATTAAACGAGAAAAGAATGCATTATTAAAAAAATAAGTAATTAAAAATTTTTACCCACAACAAAGAAGTCATAATGATTTTTTATTAATATAGTGTAACATATAAGTAAGTTATAATATGAAATTGATTTATATTGATAATAGATAAAATTTAAATCTAATTAAAATTACATAATAATGTATATAAAAACTCTCAATTATAACTTCACAATTTTTTAATTACTATCCTCGTATCGCTCGCAAACCTTTAAATGTTGCCACATAATTTATGTTAGCATTCACGTCAAATCATAATTTCACAATTTCTTAATCATTACTTTTATATTAATAATCACCTAAATTATATTTTGAAATTAATTTCAAAAAAGAAAGCCAAAAGTATGCCAAACGACTTCTTTTTATAGGAAATGAATAAAAAAATAAAGAAAGAAAATAAAAAAAAAATTCCTTTTCTTAGTTGCAAAGTAAATAATAATAATAATAATAATAGAAGAGAAAAGAAGGAGGAATAAAGGAGCAGAAAAGGAGAGAAAAATTAATTTGTAACAATTTTACTCTTAATTCTTCCATAATGAAAATATTTTTTCTATAAATTAATATAGTATTTTCCACAGTAAAATTATAACTCGTTATACAAAATTATAAAAGACTTGAAAATAAATTTATACTTTTGTATAAAAAAATATAGAGAAATTCGCATACTTTTTCAAATGGACAAAAAACAAATACTTTTTTCAAAATTTCGATACTGTACAATGGAATGAATATTTACAAGGATAAGATAAATTACTTGAAGAAATGGCTATTACAAATTTAACTACAATTGGCGCAGCTAAATTTATCATTTTTCAAATGATATTTATAATTGACAATTATTATGAATGCTTAATTAATGACATTTTCATATTTTTATTTATTAAATATACATCAAAAATTAAAAATTATATATAAACACAATGAATTATGATAGAAGCTATTTTTGACAGTATTGTATCAAAAAAAGGCTATTATTACCACAAATAAGATTTTAGATAAATATTTTAATTGGAAGATTAAAATTGTCATTTGAGTTAACTTAATTTTTTAAAATTTTCTATCTAAAGGAAAATTAATTTTTTGTCTTCTCATTGAAGTAAAAAAAAAGGAAAAAAGAAAAAACATGTACCTTATTTTTTTTTTCTTATTATGAAAAGTTGATGCAGAGTGTTTCAATATCTTAAGCTTTTTACCAAAGAGCCATGTTCCTTCTCCGTAATTGGTACCCGAAAGCAAAATATTGTTCAATTTCAATTTCAATTTGAATGGAATATAAAATCAATGCATAATGTTTAAGTGCAAACAGCCATGTTTCTTCTCCGTAAATGTCCCCGAAAGCAAACTATTGTTCATTTTGAAATGAATATATTCGTCGAGAGTCACTGTAACACTTTACAAGTAACTTGTCAACTTGATTTAACATTCTTTTACAAATCAAAGAACGAGTTATTTCCATACAATCATAAAAAAAATTAATATTCATATAATTATTTTATAAATTTTATAAGAAAATTTTATAATATTTACAAATTATTTATAATATCTCATAATTTTTCTGTATGTCATTAATTATATAAGATATGACTATTTAGATAAAATTCGTTTATAACATCTCACAATTTTATTTTTAAATCTTATAATATAAAATAGTGATTCTATAATATGAAAAATTTGAAGAATTATTGTGAGATTTTATAAAAAAAAAAAAAATACATAAAAATAATTGCACCGGTACAGGGTGTACCGAATAAGTTCTTGCTAAGATGTTCCTTTTATGTTTAATGGGCTATTTATCATCTAATTTTTTTTTCTATCTAAAGGCAAATTAATTTTTTCTTCTCATTCAAGTTAAAAGAAAAAAAGAAAAAACATGTACCTTATTATTTTTTTCTTCTTGTTTTTTTTTTCCTTATTGTGAAAAGTTGATGCAGGATGTTTCAATAGCTCAAGCTTTTTCATCTCATCCAAAGAGCCATGTTTCTTCTCCGTGATTGGTACCCGAAAGCAAAATATTGTTCAATTTGAATTTGAATGGAATATAAACTCAATGCAGAATGTTTAAGTATAAAGAGCCATGTTTCTTCTCCGTAGATGTCCCCGAAAGCAAAATATTGTTCGTTTTGAATGGAATATGCTCGTCAAGAGCCACTGTAACACTTTACAGGTAACTTGCCAACTTGATTTAACTTTCTTTTACAAATTAAAGAACCAGTTATTTCCATAAAATCACCCAAAAAAAATTATATTGATATAATTTTTTTATAAAATTTAAAAATTATTTACAATATCTCACAAATTTTTCATATGTCATTAATTAATTATATGAGATACAACTATTTAGATAAAAATTCGTAATTTCTTTATAACATCGCATAATTTTATCTTTAAATTTTATAATATAAAATAGTGATTTTGTAACGTAAAAAATTTGAAAAATTATTACCAGATCTTATAAAAAATTATAAATTATATATAAAATATTATAAATTTTATAAAAGATTACATAAAAATAATTGTACCGATATAGGATGTGCCGAGTAAGTTCTTGCTAACATGTTCTTTTTATGTTTAATGAGCTATTTATCATCCAATTAGGTCACCTCTATCAAGAAGAAAAGAATCATCCTCATTACAATTGTAGTGTACTGCTTTCTATAAAAATTATTCTCAAAATAAAATAATAAAAATTGACCGGCGAAGAATGAATAATTGTAAATACAGGAAATTGATGCGATTGCAAGTCAAAACATAAAACTCCAACTGGGAAAGCTAGCGATCATATACAGTTGTTCTTGAGCCTGTTAAAATTATAAGAAAAAATATAAAATATACATCCCTTTCAACTTTAGAATAATTATATTATTAATTTTCAAAATTTACAAATCAAAATTCTTAAATTATAAAAAAATTCACGATTATCATCTGCCATTCACCTAAGTAATTATTTTATTAAATTATATAATATTTTAAATTTTTTAGATAAGAATTACAATATTAGTATATAGTATTTTCTTGTATCATTTCTTATAAATAATTTTGTAATTCATTTTCAAGTATTTAATTAAAATTTTACATATCTAATTTAATTTTTATTAGTTATATAATATAAAATTTATGTGAAAAAATAGTGTAATAAACTAATATATAATAATACTATGATTTTGTTTCAAAACTTCTTAAAAAATGTGTAATTAATAAAAAATATTAATTTAGTAGATAATAAATGTTAATTGTAAATTTTATATAATTTAAGAATTTAGATTGTAAGTTTTCAATGTTTGTTGGAGTAAAATGCAACTATTCAAAGTTACTGGGGTAGTTCATATTTTTCACACATTGTAATTTATAAAAATCAAGAATTAACTAAAAAATAGTACAAATTATATTATACAAAATTCTAGGTGATATTTTTTACAATATTCATAAAAGATAAAATTGCAATAATGATGCTGGATCATACGTGTAAAATTTAGAGAAATTTCAATACGAAAAATTGTAAAAGTGCACAAATTCAGAAAAGTCTACAAATAATCTATCAATTTTTGTGATCGGAGATCTTAATACATAAATGATCCTTTAAGTGTGTCAACAATATGATTCATAATTCATCAATAAACTTCAGTATCTTGTAAATTTCTAACGATAATATTAGCGCAGGTTGATTTAACGGGCGTGTTCATGTAAAAAATACAAAACTCCAAAACATATGTTCTACAAGGATTCAGGACTTTTCCAAAATGAAGAGCATAGAGAAGAAGGGGAAGAAAAGGGCAACAATAACATCGAGAAGATTACCAGTGAGTGTTAAAATTATGATATAAAAAAATCAAGAGTCGTTTAGACAAGTCTACAAATTAAATTATACAAAATTTTAGGTGATATTTTTTAGAAAATAGATGTACAATAATGATGCTAAATAATATATATGTAAAATTTAGAAAAAAAAATTCTTAAAAAATCAAAAGAATATAAAAACTTGAGAAAATTTAAAAACAGTCAAATTATATTTATAGTTAGAAATTTCACTAAACAAAAGAATCTCCAAAAATATCGAAGCTTACATGCAACACTTCGAAAGTGAAATCAAGCATCTCACAAATTTCTAACACAGCCAATTAATTAACAAGAGAAAGCATACGATGTGGCACTGAACCGCAAAATTTGACTGCTAAAGCTATTTATGAATAGAAGATATTCAGGTCGGTTTCTCGTTGTGACAGAGAGAACAACTAACAAGAAGAAAAATCTTCTGATTGTGCAAAAGTGGTGTATAAATATATATATACATAGCATCCATCCAACCAACTCTAAATTAAACAATTTCTGAGTGGGACTTGTAAGTGCCAATGAAATGCTAGTCAAATGTATAGAGGGCGGTGAATAATTAGAACATGTTTTCACATTTTAGTGATGTCAAATCATTGGTTATGATTAACGCACATCAAACACAAGTGTGCAGTGTGCTGGAAGTTTTCTTCAAACACAATTTTGATGTAAATTTATTTTCCCAGTTACAGGGATTCAAAATAAAAATAAACCGTCACCGAGAGATGTTGGCTGTTTATGGTATTTTTTTAAAAAAAATTTGACTGATATAAATGGCTGCTTAATTATATTATTATTGTTAAGTCTAAGTGTATTAATTTAAAATGAACCACTGATCAGTGAAAACAATTGTAGGCATTAACTCCGAGAAGTTGTAAACAGATGTACAGCGAAAATTGAACTGTTTTTCTGTCAAGAGTAAACAGCTTAAATTTTGAGAAACTGGGAGAATGTATGTTTCATGTATTTTCTGCTAAAATTTAGATAGAAAATAGTTTGAAAGAATAAAGCACATTATTAAAATTATTGATATATTAAATGAAAATTAGCGGTTAAAAGTATAATTTTTCAAGAGATAATGATAATATATATAATTAACTT
Source organism: Sindora glabra (assembly GCA_020226215.1). Lineage (NCBI taxonomy): Eukaryota > Viridiplantae > Streptophyta > Magnoliopsida > Fabales > Fabaceae > Sindora > Sindora glabra. Next base: position 1,897,483 of record CM035236.1, read on the forward strand.
ACCCTTCTTTATTTAAAAACATCAAATGCAAGAAAGTTGCATACTTTTGCCATGAAGACACAAATTGCCTGTTAACTTAAAAATGGCTGGATTGTTAAAGGGGGGGCTTTCCATAAAGCAAGGAATCATGTCCTCAGTTACCATTTTGGCAGCAACGCACACAATGAGACGCAATTGTTTTTGTCAATAAAGGCAGCAAAGCTCTGTCTGCGAGATGCTGTCACTCATATATTCAATGGCAGTTGATTGAAGAACATTTCAAGACTTTCACCTAAAAAAAAAAAAGAAGAAGAACATTTCAAGAGATATCAACAAAAACATTCTATTCCAGGGGCTGTTTACATAGAGTCTTCTCCTTAAATAACAACATAATTCATTCATATAATGTTATCATAATAACCATTTATTAGAACTTTATATTTATATAAAATTTTATTTTACTAAAGATACTGTGAAAAAGCAAATCAATTAGAACAAGTATAAGAAAAATACCATTTATTTATATATGTGTAGTATAATCCAACATATTCATTTATAGTTTAAAATTTAAAATGTGAAAATTAATCCATTCGTGAGACTTTATTAATACTTGGTCTACCTAATCTACTTTTCATAAAACAAAAATAAAACTTGTATATATAATTTTGTGATATCATCTTCTTTACTCCTTATTAAAGTTGCAAAATGAATGAGTTAAGATTATATAAATGGTCAGCAAAGCTGTAAAATATCATTGAGATATTTTCAATGGCAAAAACTAAAAGTAAAAGGGCTTCAATCAACAGATGATTTTATGAAATAAATATTTTTTAATTGAATTTGAATAATATTATTATTATGGAAAATGTTAACATCAGCTTTTGCTACTGTTATTAAGCATTAATTATTAATCTCCAACTACTCAAATTTATGAAATTAATAGAATCTTATTTAATATTTTATTTAAAATTTCAATGATATAATTAATGAGAAGGAGGGAAAGAGAGATATAATGGAAGAGAGAGACATTATTTATCATTAAAATTATAAATAAAATATTAAACAAAAATCTACTAATTTTATGAATAGTTGAGGATTAATAATTAATGTTTATCCAAAGTTATGAAGTTATTATTAGCATTTACCTATTATTATACATAATTCACAACTATAAATACTTTCGTTATATCTAACGACCATATTTGTAATAAGTATTTAATAGTTTAAATAACCTTATTACTAGCATTGACCTATATTTAAAATTTATAGGAATTAAATGATTTTAAATATAAAAATGAAATCTTCAAGTGAATAATGTTGAAACATTATCTTGAGATTCCAATGAACCTAAGGTTTAAACTCAAATTGAATAATATTAATTTATCATAACTAATTTGTTATAACTTAATGGTTGAGGTTACTGACTTTAAAGCGATTATTACCTCGATGGTCAACAACTATTTAAACACATGAATTGTTTTAAATTATTGCTCGAAAGCATTTCAATGACTTATTATATTGTGTTCAAGGGATATATTTGCTTCTGCTTTATATATAACTTATGATCATGTTAGAAGATATAGAGATATGATATGATTTGAGAAGTGAGTGTTTATGATATAGAGATGAGGGTCAAATGCATAGGGACGTGTATGAATAAATATGATGAGAAAATATATGTAATACATAAAATGTAAACACTACATGTGTATTTAGGTAGAGATAAAGAAGTGTAGGTGTATGCAAGAATTGAAAGATTAAACAATATATGATTGTGACTTTTGTATTGAGGGGCAATGTGTCAAGATCCATGCATCAGCTGAAAAAAAACCACTTATGTATACAAACTCTTTTCTCATAAATGACACAAATTGCTTTAAAGGAAAGTGACAACACGCCTTAATTATTTCATATGTATAATTCTAAATGATCTCTAATTTAAGTTTATTTTCTATATATCATTGATATTAATAAAAATGTTTATTAAGAAAATTTCCTCTACCCTTTATCTCATATTTAAAACTTTATAATTTGTTGTTTTTTCAATATTTTGACAATAGTTGATTAAAACAAACCTAGCCCTACTATAGACAGATAACCTTTTTTTTTCCTCCTTATGCTGCGTAAAAGTTGCCACTATTCCTTATATATAATGTTGCCTATAGAACGAGATGCTTCTGATTGCAAAGAAGCATGCTTTAAAGAAATATCCAGTCATAACATTGCTTTGCATCTTTTCCGTATCATTTTAATAATATGATCGATCACCTATTTTAAAGAAAAAGAGGCAAAGATTTTCTAAGTGATAAAAATCTCAGAAAATATACTAAAGCCAACCCAGATAGGAACTGATTATTCAACCAAATAACAAATGAAACCCAAAAAAAGAAACAATCAGCATCTAATAATTTCAGCCATAAAGAAAAATAAATGAAGATGAAAGACTTCCACATCCCTTCAATCCTTCATTATTGTCCTTGGGATCTGGTGTCAGAATCTGTAATAGTTAATAATATATATATATATATATATAGTAATTGAAAGATGAAATGTGTCACTATTTGATTTTTGTAAGTTTTTTTATTTTTTTATTTAGACCCAAAATATATGATAATGATTATTGATTTACTTATATATACTCATGTGTACATATTTATTCTTTATATTATGTCTCATAATAACATAATGTAAAATGAACGGTCATCACGTAGGTGAGACTGCTAATTTAATTTAAACAAGGATTGAAAAAAAAAAAAAGAAATCGGTGAGAGTATGTTATTTTTTTACCAAATGTTTTGCTAGTTATAATAAAAATGCAATCAAAGATAGAGGGAGACAAACAATTTAATGGACTGGGCAGTAAATAAAAGAATGCATATAAAAATTTATCATAAGCAGAAAAAATGATTCCAAAGCCCACTTTTGACCATTGAAAACCACTTCAACATCCTATCATTGCAGTGCTATAAATTGTAACATGATTTGTGCTTCTGCCCTAGCCTTAGACCCTTAGCCCCCTTTGCCATATTCCAATAAAAAAATTCCATATTTTCCCCTGTATGATATCTTGGAGGAGAAAATGAATGCTCGGAAAAGTTCTCCAGTGGCCCCTTTTTTCCCCCTTTTGTTTTGTTCTAGCAAACGGCTTCCGATTCGTACATCGAAGGTTTTATTATTCCATTCCATTTTCCGTAAGTAGTTTAATGTTTGTACACACGAATGGGCATGGTTTGAGCCTCCAGTGGACTGCCTTAAAAAATTGGTGGTGGGCAGACAAGAAATATTGACAGTGAACTTTTTTGTCGCTGATCTCGGAAGGGTAAGACTGGAAAAATGTTAAAAGACTTGAATCTAGTAACTAAGATGGTCTTCAACCAGCCGAGAGTAACTTGATGATGTTCAATTGTAAGCAAGCAGGTATTTTAGTTTGCTCTGGCTGCAAGAAATATCCGGTGAGAATGCTATGTTCTCCAGTCACTTGAGCCGTTGAAAATTTAGAAGAAAATTAGAAAAGTGACATGAGCGATGAGCGATGAGCGAGCAGGTTACAATGTTGGTTTGTTACAATGAATGCAGCTGGGAAAGTGTGGCTTCCTTTTCTTTCTGTGCAATGAGTGAGAACAACAAATACGAAGAGAAGGTCAAAAAAGGAGTCAAATGGTAGATTCCGTAGTCGTTGATGTCGAGCACAAGAGATTCTTCGCAGCAAACTGAGAAAAGGTGCGATTGTGGGCTCTCTCACCAAATTAATTTGCCATGGTAGTGATGATATTGGTGTTTCTTTGCCCCACTTTAATTTAATTCAACTCCACTATCAAATGCTAAGAGCAAAAAAGAATCAAATCAACTAAGTTATTACATGCAAACGCCAGCTTCTGCCGCATGTGGGGCTCAATTAATTATTACTGCTGTGCATTCTACATGCGAATGCCTCCATTACGATTTATTTAAGGATTTCGGCTGCTACATGGCCTAGAGAGAATTGAGGCTCTCTCCCTCACACCGGTCACGGCTGCTTTTGTTCATTCCTAAAATCGACTTCGTTAAGAATATCAAATTGTAGTGCTAAATCCAGAGGTCAAGTTTCCCCAGACAATCCTTGCGTGTAACAACAAGGACTCCTGCTCCTGCGTTTTTATTCCACAAATTTCATGACTCATTCGCTGCCAACAAATTGCAATGTCTTTCAAACAAAGCTGGAAATTTTTGTTTAATCCAATTTGCAACCCCTCAGAAAGCAGAAGCATCTTCTTTTAACATAGATATCCGGTAAAAATGAAATCAATTGGAAAATAGATCTCCCAATAATTGAATCACAGGTTTATCAAACACTATTGTTCTCCACTAGACTTTGGAAATATTACGCCAACAAAACAACATAGAAGCAGTATAGCTTTAACATACAACATTGCTTAATTTTGGTAGGGCATTATAAAAATTATCAAGGGAATCCACAGTTTCCGCCAGTTCCAACTCACAAAATTCAGTCGAAACAACGGAGGGCGTTATAGAAATTATTGTATTTGTTAAGTTTCGTAGATTAGTAATTCTCCTTTCAGTGCTCCATGCCAGTGCGTTATCCTTTTCTGTACTCCTCATAGGTTCTCTTCAGAATACCATTGGATTGGGGGAGCTTTGTACAGAACGCTATGGGGAAGCTGCATGTTTTCTCCCAACATGTTTCATAGACCTCTAGTCCATAAACAGCAAACAACTATACGCCACACTCAGTAGTTCGTGTACAAAATAAAGTGCCAGTTTCAATGTGCACCATATCGTCTCTTGAATAACGCATGTCGCTTAGATGGATCTTTGGGCTTGGCTTTAATCTGTTCCTGACCTTTTTTCTTCCCAGTACTGCAAGAGTAAGAAATTGAATAATCATGATGACGAATCTCAAGATGTGTATTGTCAAAAGTTCATCAGGAAGATCTAAATATCAGGCAGATTATAACTCTTAACAGGTAGGAAAGGATATCGCACCCGTATTCCATGTAAAGCATCCCCTTTGCACCAGACATTGCACTCATGGATCCTGTGAAACGACGGGCACTGCGAAGAGCTATTTCATCTGCATCCTCTTCTAACTGCTCTAAGCCAACCGCATCATCACCAGCACTCAATACCTGATGGATACTTCTTAGTATAAGTTTTTTAATCAACAAATTAATTCAAAGGAGAACAAAGGTGTAGGTTGGATACCTTTCCGAGAAGGGCCAATTGATCCTCAAGATGATAGTAGCTCAAAGAAGCCCCTTCTTCAGCTGGAGGTAAGCTTGTAATTACCTGTCAAGTATAATCAAAAGCAAAGCACAAAATAATTAAAATATTGACACCACCATAGCTTTTGCTTATTTGCCAAATTTGTGCAGAGTTATGAACTACATAGAGTAGTCATCAAAGTGCTTTGTTTGAACAAATAAAGCAAACCTGATCAAGGTAAAATCCTTAACATTAGACAAAAGCTTAGCTTCATCCCGAAGCACATCAGCAGCAGTTCACAACGTCCATTCTAGTATTTTATTTTCAAGGACATGTAGATAGTTTTTTGAAGCTGATACCATAGCAAAGGAATAGCTTGTCAAAGTTATTTGCTACTAAAATGACATGTATTGCCAAAATTAAGTTCAGTTCATGCCAAGTTCCTTTAGCTAATTATGGCTACAAATTTCACAATTATTTTTCTTTAAAACATGTCAAATGTTTCCCAGTTACTGCACTGACAATTTGGACAAACATCGCTGAGGCATGTAAACAGATTTACACAACTGAAGGAAAACAATCTAACTAGAAGTGCAACATGCACATAGATCGATTGAAATATATATATATATATATATATATATATATATATATATATATACCTTAAAGCTATAACCCTGATCAATTAAAAACTGCTGCCTCTTGGTTGAGTAGTACATCTCCTGCAATCAAGGCAGTTCAAAATTTATGACAAGTATCATAGATTTCTTCATTACAAGAGGAGTTTGCATTATATTTTGCAGTGATGATACATGATCTATTGACTTCAATATATGAATCAATGGAGAATACATACAAACCTGAGTATCAGTTGACACAAGGGAATAAAAGAATGCATTGTACTCCTCTTTACCACCTGCCATTCTATCCTGAAGTTTTCCCTGTAATTTGATTGATTCATTTAATGTCAGCTAACCAGTCGGTACAACCGTACAATGCATTACACAGGACGGCAGTTAATTGTGACAAAATTTCCCCTCCCCCCCTAATTATTTCAGGAACTGGATTCAACCAGAAGGGTTGGTGTCATACAAAATGATCTTCTATCCAAAGAAAAACTTTTATATTTAGAAAATTTACAAAAGCCTACTACTGAAAATAAATAATAATACAAGGAAGTTCAAGATATAACCTTTGCCCTAAGAATACGACCCAAACGTTGGGCTTCTTGACGCCTAGAACCAGCATGTGAAGATATCTGAATTATCACATTTGCCTCTGGAATGTCAATGGAGTTATCACCCACCTGAGGTAAATGGAATGCATGGATTAGGTTATCAATTGTCAAATCGTCAAATCCATTACAAGGTATAATAACAGGGAATGACCCCTAATATCAAATTACATTGACATGCAGATCTAAGGCATATAGATACAAAAAATACTTACCAATATGTACGTTGATGTATCCATGAAGATGTTACATCACAAGTTTATATTTATAACTTTCAAAATGTTACCCCCATGCATATTTTGATGTATCCAAGAAAAATATAGTGACCAGGCCTCAAAGTAAAACTAGAGAAACTAAGAAGAGGCACCTTGGAAAGAAAAATAGTGTTTACATCCCGGCTGGTTTTGAATGCTTGTAAGATTTTTGTCCTCTCAACATGGCTGCACATGGACACATATCTAAGAACATAAGATGCACAACAACAAAACACAAAACATACTTCTGAAGGAAATATAAATGTTAAACACCTTGTAGCACCATATATCATAGGTTTGCGAAGTTTCATTGCATATTCAGTGAGAGCAAAAAGATTATCAGCAAAGACTATAATTTTATCACCACGTTCCCTCTCATGGTATCGAATGAGAAACTCGCATGCTCTGAATTTATTTGGATTCATTACATAGAGTGCCTGGCAAAGATAAAGTACCACCAATTAAGATGAGTAATTCACTCAAATAAACTTGGAGCAAAATGAACACCTCAGAATTCCAATGAGTGAAAAACCTAAACTTCCACTGCTAAGATTTACAATGTTCCAAAGGGGCCCACCTGCTTTTTCTTGGAGTTCTCTTTCTTCAAGTACTCAGCAAAAAATTCCTTTGTCATTGGACACCATACTTCAGCACACTGTACATTTGCAATAAATCCACCTTTCACTAGATCTAACCAATTTGCTTCATACAGCTTGGGACCAATGAGAAAGTTCAGATCTGTGATCCTCTCATCCTCTCTCACAAGTGTTGCTACAACATTGACAGTTGACAATCAAGGTCTCACACCCTAGAAGGAAAGGCTAAAAGACCAAATGGAGGGTGAATAAAATCAAGTATCACACCATACAGCATACCTGTGAGCCCAAGCTTGCAGTGAGATTTAGTGATGCTAATAACCTTTCGAAACATATGTGCAGGAACCACATGCACCTGTTTATTATGCCACCATATATTTAAGCACAAGGTACAAACAACCTTGAGATTACAAGAAGGCTATAACCATGAAACTGCATAATTACCTCATCCATGAGTAACAATCCCCATTCCCTGTTTTTGATTTCTTCAATGATCTTTTCAGATTCTTCAGACCGTTTACCACCAAAAGCTACCATATTATATGTTGTCACAACCACTCCAGCATTACCACGGAATCTCTCCTTGCTATCAGATGTGAAACGACATATGTTTTCATCTCGGATAGTTGACCACAGCTTAAACTGAAAAGCCCACTGATCTACAGATACAGCATTTGTCGCCAAACAAAGGCAGCTCTTCTTTATCCGGCATGCTGCAGAAACACCCACTAGAGACTTTCCAGCACCACAAGGTAGCACTATGATACCAGATCTTGCTCGGCCTGTCATTATGCATGCAGTCAAGTCTTTCTCAGAAGTGAGTCATATTTATCAAGTGCACACAAAAGTAAAAGTTATCTCTGCTGACAGCATCAAGAAAAATTTATGGCTTACAAACAAAGACATTGAAGTTTACTGCAAATATGCTAGGGTCATTTATAGAACTACCAATTTAAATGAAAAAATCAGTATTTCCAAGGACAGAATGTTGTAAAAGACCATGATCCCAGGCTTGCATACTTCAATGACATTAATTTTTCAAATATTTGAAAATTAGTACAATTGATTTTGCATATCAATTCCAAAAATTCAAAACTAAATTTAAATATTTAAAGGGGCAGTTGAAGTATGCCCAAAGACTGAACTGATTGCGACAGATATTCTTGAAAATAAGTGGCATCCTCACCATTTCCAAACATTTTACTAAGGCTCTTCTCTTGGTATGGCCGTGGTTGTGCTTGAGGCTTTAGTTCCATGTCAAGGTCAGCATTGACCTGCACCATTAAGAGAAGCTTAGTCCCATCACTAAACACAATGATTAATTGATTATTAATCTATAAAGTTCAGCAGCACAAGTATGGTAAATATACATACTGTATCATTTCTGAAGTCATATTCCTCCAACATGGGATAGTTTAAAGCATTTGGCAAGCAACGTTGCTTTACATTTTCAACCTGTAAGTAAATAAGGAAGAGTTAACCTCAAGATATGCCAATGAGGGAGTTTTGTTTCAGGTATAACATTCCAGGACAAGATGAGCAAATCCAGTATCACAGCTAATACCAAATGATAAATTGCATGGTCCATGTCTTGGCAATGTAATAAAAAAAAACAAAACAAGGATATCTAAGATATTGGTACCAAAATATGTATTGTTTTCCTAAACATTACACATAAAATACCTGAGAAGGATCAATTTCAAAGGAATGAGCTTCCTTCTCTTCTGCAGCTGCTGCCACTTCTGCTTCATTCATCAACTCATCATGACGGCCTTCAATTTCACCTGCTGCTTTGCTGACTGTGAATCCATCTGCATTGGCACCCTATACAAACAAAAATGTGGGTATTCGTAAATGTCAATTTGCAGTCAAAACTATAAACATCCATCTGTCCAAACAAAGAATGGAACACAAACCTCAGAAGTAATCCTTGCTCGAGATATAACTTCATCCTTGAGCAATGTCTTCAATACCTGCCAAACATGTGGCGATAGGACACATTAGACTTCAACATCCAAAGGGTTTGTTGTAACTGCCTGTAATAATCATAGCATTATACCTCGGGAAATGGAGATTCAACAAAGTACTTATTTTTCTTAAGCACGAGCTTCACTTTGCCATAATTGGCAGTAGAATCATGTATAAAATTAATCATCTCTTTGGGAAGCTTGGTCTTTGATAACTTGTTCAAAACAGCCACTATCGTTTCCGTTTCCAGACCAACAGAAACCGCAGCATACAACGAGTGTGGAGTAAGATTGTACTCGTGCATCGACTCCGGCCTATCCATCACACGTTAAACCAATCAGTTATCAGTTATGCCATAATTTTACAAAACCTGTATACTGTGTGGGGGGGGGGGGGGGAGTAGTACCTGCAAACGGGTTCGGCTATGGCAATAAGAAAGTCGTAAGCTTGTTTATATAAAGGAGAGAAGGTCTCGAGGAATATCCGACCATTGCCACAAGCCCATAGAGGCCGATTGTCGTGGTCCTGTTTCAGCTCCAGTTTGCTAAAATCTTTTGTTTTAGCCTCTTCACCTTAAATCCATCAAAGCTCATCTAATGAAAACAAAAAAATAACAAATTGAAAAGAAAGAAGAAGTGATCAACATTGTGAAATTACCATCATAATCATCTCCATCCTGGCCAATAAATGGATCATCGTCCTCAAATCCTTTTCGATAATCATCCTATAGAGAGCAAATCTCTCTGTTAGCTTAACAATAAAGCAGAAACTCATCTAAAAATCAACAAAGTACAGAGAAGTGTCCAACAAATTTAGCTGAGGTTTTGGGCTTCTTGAAGGGGCGGCTTTTGTCACCTGCATATATGAAACAAAGTTAGCCATTTCCTGTAAACTTATTCAGCGAACTTTTAGGGTCCCAAGTGATACCATGTCCATGTCCCATGACTCCGAGGATCTTAAAGTTTTGATATTTGTTACTATTCCAGCCGTGGGGATGATCACCAGCTCCACAAATCGGAAAATAAGTTGCAGGCACTTATGGAGACTTGGCGAAGAAGCGAGATATCGGGGAGTGCGCGGTGTAACGGCACCGACTACCGATGAATTGAGCTGGGCTTTTGAACCTCATTTAAATGTGGGCCGATGTGTTAGGCTGATGAATATTGGATCTGGCGGAAAGGAGCCCATATGGGATGTGAAGTCTTTTCCTTTCAAATGTTGGAACTGATGCGAGCCCATATTCGAGTTCACTACTAAGTTGTCCGCAAGATTTGTTTTGTTGTGCCTTTAAATGTATTGATCGGAGCATTGTTTCTTTGAATATCCAAATGGTTTAAAGCTAACTGCATGGACAGGAAACATACTAGAAACTTCCCTATAAAATTTGTGGTGTATTAGAAAATAAAAAAAAATAATATATGTATTGAAATTGAATTCCAAATTTTTTATATTTGTTGGATGGAGCTTTACAAAACTGCTCTACCGCCTTTTATTTAATTGACAACTCTTAATTTATATTTTAAATTCAATTTTAGATCTTAATTTCAGTGCATATATTATTGCTATTAAAAAGTTTGCACCAGCTATATTCTAATCTATGTGTTTCCTTCTACATGATCCATATTAAACACATAAGATGGTCACAACAAATCCCTAAAAAAAAATTTATATTTTATATAATTCCTACCTTTTTTAGTTATTGTGTTTACGTTAATTGCATACAAAATCTCATTTGCTTCCAAGTTAGTTATGAAGTTCTGCACAATTTAACTTCATTTTGAATGATATTGAACCATATCTAACATCATCACACAAGGAAAGGAATGTTAGTTCCCTTTCAATTGTCATAGTTTTATTCCATTCTAATGCTCTAACATAGAAGGCTTTTTGCTTAAGGTCCAACTCTTTCAGTTAATAACTTGATTTACAAGTATGTTAGAGTAACTATTTCGTAACCATACTATATCTTATTTTGATAGGATTGAATTCAATAGAATTTGCTAGGAAGTGTTACCATGAATCTCATTTTTGTTTGTATTATTATGATATTGAAATAAATTGTATCTAGTTTCACTTGGTTACCTTCTAGAAGGAGTCCTTCTAGGTATAGCTTTAGTCAAAACTGATTTTTGAATTCACTAGTAATGCGCTATATAAGTTACCATATTTTATAGATATAAATTTGCTTAAAGTAGTTATAAGATGTTGACGATGCCATACATATCTTTTCTTTCTAATGGTTATTGGATAAGTTTGTTGTTCCCACATTCCAAGAGTCAAAATTCCATTGATGTAACCAATCCTTGAAATGGAATAGGCTTATCCACAAGGGCCATTAACGAAGATCTCGAGGAATACTTAGAGGAAAAAAATTAAGGAATAGGTCTCCTATTGTTCATGCTCTTTGACACATGCATTTATCAACCATGATTTGAATTAAAATTTTTGTTAGACTTCCTAAGTTAGTGAATGATCTAGTTGTGCATATCTACCAAAGTTTCTTAATGCATATATGCAAATTATTAGACTTTCTAAGTTCTAGCAATGCTTTCAAGAAGAAATCCAAAACTTTAGATGGAAATGGATCTATAGTAGAGTTACATGCAGCTTTTGCTTCTAGGTAGTTAACTGCCACCTAATTAAAGAATCTTATGGATTTAGTTTTATCACTATGGAAACTAATGAGGATGCTTAACTTTATATCAAGTATCTAAATTTAAAGGTTAATTAGTAACAATGGTTTTATAGTTTTTGTTAATCCATCTAAACAATATTTATACATTGCTTTGTCACACCTTTTTTTACCTTTTTAGTGGAAATATTACTTGATAAGTTTTGGTGGCAAGTCTATTTAGTGTAGCTACATTAAATCCTAAATCTATGCTTTAAATAGTTGAACATATTCCTTTACAACATCAACATAAGTTCATCGAATCAAATTGAAGTATTTAGCAAAAGAGTGTCACCCTTCTCTTTGTTAACAAAGGTAACAAATATGGTTGTAATTTTTTTATCTTTTTATTCTTAGAATAACTTGTATAACATAAAATACCTATTCTTCATTAGTCCTATGGAATACCTTGTATAAAATAAAATCAAACTATATGGATTCTTCTAATATTAGTATGGCAACCTTATGCCAAGTGGCTAACTTTTAGAATTTGGAAATTGTATCAATTGTTGTCTAGATTTGCAAGACTTTAGCTTTAAGTTGATACTGGGGTTTAAGAGAAAGACAAAATACAATTTAAGGTCATCTTATCTAAATTGTGAAATTAGATTATTATTTTTCATTGAATCCATCCTCTTCAATGCAAATTTTTGTTGCTTCATTTATGGTTTAGAAATGGATCTAGTATATTATGTTTGTAATGAATAGTTTTATGATAGGATCAATAACTTCCACAAGTAATTATAAGAAATATTTATGATTAATAGATTAGCATTTTTTGTTCAAAAACATGGATATAAACAAAGGTGATAGCAGGATAGAGATTATTATTAAAGGCATTAATGAGGAAAGTCCTCGTTCTCCATATAAGAGGAAAACAAATGATTACTCTAACTTGCAGAAGGAGTGCTCTTTATCAATTAGTGATAAAGTAAAACTACTTCCAACTTATCATATGAAGGTATAGAATTATCTTGATGTTTATCTTACCTTATTTAGCATTTTATGGATGTTTATCTGTGCTATGAATATTCAAAATATTAAATATGTAGCCTTTCAATTTTCAAAGGTTATGGATTCATAAGGTTATAACTTTTTGTGTTTCTTCATATTTGAAGAGTTTTGTCCCTTTATGTTTAAATTTCTTGAAGATTTATGTCCCTTTATATTTGAGTTTCTTAAAGACTTATGTCCTTTTATATTTGAGTTTCTTAAAGACTTATATCCCTTTATATTTGAGTTTCTTAAAGACTTATATCCCTTTATATTTGAGTTTCTTGAAGACTTGTGTCCTTTTATATGCAAAAGTAAATTCTTCTATAAATAGACCATTCTTGGGTGAGTTTTAGCAGCAATAAAAAGTAAAAAAAAAAACTTTCTCATGCTTTTATAATTTTTTCCAAAGATCAAATACTATATTATCCCTATTTTCACTAAGTGCAAAGTACAGATAGGTTAGGCTTCATTTTATCCTAAAAAGAATTTGCGAATCCTTTGTTGCACATATTAGAGGTAAATTTAGCCTAAAGGACAATAACATTGTTATGTAACTTAAAGCAAATCACTTTCTAACTTCAGTCATTTATTCACCTTAAAGGCATCATCAACAATAATCTTTAGGCTAAATTTTCTGATATATAATGGCTAGAATGTTAAAAGATTTTGCTTTAAACTTTGTGAAACTTGAAATAATTAATGGTGGAAATTTCATACACTAGCAAAAAAGAGTTCTTGTTGATGACTTTTCAAGTGGCGTACGTTATGAAGACCCTAAAGTATGTAAAAAGCAAGAATAAAATTATGGCGAACACAAGATATAGGTAGAAGTGGGAGACTGATGATGAAATATGTCGTGAACACATTCTTAACACCATAAAGTGACTCTTTATTTAACGTCTATCATAGTATTCTTACTGTCACAGAGTTATGGGATAAATTAGAGATGAAGTATTTAGTTGAAGACTCTAATAAGAAAAATATTTACTATTTTTTTCCTCTATTTTATATCTCTTAGCTGTTACATGTACTTAATTTTATATAATTGATCTTATTTTATAATTTAGGATTAGTTTTACAATATTATAAATTTATTCAGTTAATGCTAGATTTTAACAATATTTCTATTTTTCAACTATATCTTGAGTTCCAAATATTGGATTGTGGCAATCTTTGTATTATTACAAATCTCAGAGAGAGAACTACAACTTTTATAATTTAGCCTATGCCCAATTCAGACATTTTAAAGGTCATATATGGTTGAGAATTTGAAATCGTGTTTCTAATTGAGCCCACCTCTATTTTTATGCCAAATATGGAGCTATAAAGGTCCGATTAACCTGAAACCAGTGCCCAAGACATAGAGCTAAAAGTTTAATGTTTATAATTTATCCAAATTATATTAATTTCATGGTAAAAAACTAGTTGAAAGTTAGACTTATAGGAATTCATTGATATAACTATTGAATTTAATTATCTTATTAAAAATAGGTTTGGACTTCTAAAAATTAAAAAGACCCTATTATTGTAATCCTAGGAGAGATGCAATCTAAGTCCATTAGACCATTCAAACTACACAACATTCAATAACATCGGTGTTCTTTTCTTTTTCTTATTTTCTCTTTTATTCTTTAATAGAAGCTTAAACCTATAGTGGATTCAAAGAGTATGAGGATTTTTCTTCATTTGGATTATGAGGTTATGAATTGTATTATTGATTTTTAGAATTAATTTTTCTTTTTCCCTATTTACTTGTACTGAATTCTTAAGATTTCATGTGTTGAATGTTGATTTAGTATAATTGATATTCATCCTTATGATTTTTTATTTCTTTACTATTTTAATGTTGAATTGTGATTAGTAAATTATGATTTTATACATAAGGGCAGAAGGTTGAGGGATTAATTTAGAGGTTTCTAGTTTAATTTCTCAATTTAACTAAATTTTATTTTTAAATCAATTTTAATCTAGTCAATAGGGATTATAGCACTTGCTTAATCAGCTAATCTTAATTGATTAAATTCTAGATGGTGTTATTTAACATAGGATTCAAGAATTATTATAAGGATTTTGGATAATTTAAGGTTGAAGAATTGATTAGAAAAGTTAAATATTTAAGAATCCATGATTAATTCAAATTAAAGCTTTAAATTTCTTAAATCGACTGCTTTATTACATTGAATTCCCTTTTTTTTTACTTTTTATTTTGATTTTATTTTATATTTATTTAGCTTATTGCTATTGTTTAAATTTTGTATAAACAACCCTTCTTGCCTCTAATTTTTATAATTTACTAGTAAATTATAGTAAAAGATAATATTAAGGGATCATTAGAGATATGACCTAGTTTATGCCATTATAATATATTATTTTAATAAACTAGTTTTTAATCCAATTTTGGTGCATTGTGATATGCATATCAAAATTTTAACACAATTATTGAAGATCCACTTAATATCACCCTTTGCCATATTTTATTGATTATTTTCTACATAATTGGTCTAGCTTTCTAGTTAATACTTGCATGTTTTATTGCCTCACTTTCATTATAGTTGCTTTTGTTGTTTCTAATTTTGCTATTGTTATTTTTTTATTTATAATTTTATTATTGTTATTTCTACTCTTACTATTTCTATTGTTTTTACTTTTATTGTTGCTATTTTTTATTTTTTTATTTTTTATTCTACTATTTTTAATTCTACCATGTCTGATTTTGTTATTTCTCATTTTGATTTTGTTGATTTTAAGCTTGTTGATTCTGATTTTAATTTTATTGTTGCTATTTTTTATTTTTTTATTTTTTATTCTACTATTTTTAATTCTACCATGTCTGATTTTGTTATTTCTCATTTTGATTTTGTTGATTTTAAGCTTGTTGATTCTGATTTAAATGTTGATAATATCCATAATGACATGCTTGCTGAATTTCTTAAAATTTTTCAAATTATGGATTTTGTAGATAACCATGAATGCATTTGTAAACAAAATGGTATTGAGCATGCTAAAGTTTCTGCATTTTTAAATGAAGAAATAAGTATTATTTCAAAAATTTTAGAAAAAAATTATGTTAAAGAGATTTCACTTTTAAAAGAAAAAGAGTGGTTTCTTCTTAATCATTGTAATTTTTTTATTAACCATGTCAATTTGTCATACAAGATAATTTTGAGCATTTAGAAACTAAGAGTGATTTTAAAAATAACATTTGGAGCATTTGTGGTGGATGACTTTAATTTCCAAGTTACATTTTTTATAGATGACTTAAAGTTTGGCAATGTGAAAGAAAAGAAGAAGGTAGCTAATCCTCATATAGATCTTGGTTGAAAAAATTAAAGTCATATCTAGCTAAAGATATTAAATAAAGGCGCTTCTTAGGAGATAACTCAAGCCACCTTAAATTTACTTTCTCTTACCCTTCTCTTTTATTTACATGTCCTTTATCTTTCTTGATGTTATTCTTGATAATATTGATATGTTTTATATTAAAGATGATATAAAATTTAAGTGTGAAAGGAGACTTCTAGAATTTATTTTGAATTTTATGTTTTCATGCTTTTAATATCTTCATGCTTTTAAAGATAATATAAACTTTTAAGGGTTTTCAAGCTTTAAAAAAATTCAAAAAAAATTATTTTTCACTTATTTTGAATCATTTTGAAATCTTTTGAAATCTTTTGAAACAACCTAAGCCATCTTAAATTTACTTTCTCTTACCCTTCTCTTTTATTTACATGTTCTTTATCTTTCTTGATGTTATTCTTGATAATATTGATATGTTTTACATTAAAGATGATGTAAAATTTAAGTATGAGGAGAGACTTCTAGAATTTATTTTGAATTTTATGTTTTTATACTTTTAATAGTCTTCATGCTTTTAAAGATAATATAAACTTTTAAGAGTCTTCATGCTTTAAAAAAAATTAAAAAAATTATTTTTCACTTATTTTGAGTCATTTTGAATTCTTTTTAGTGGTTTTATATAAATAGAGATTTTGCACTTCCATGAATGGGATTCAATTGAAGTTTGATAAGATTCATAACATGATTGAATAAATAATTTTCCTTCTTAAAATTAATTGATGCAGTGATAAATTTGAAGTGGTAGATTGACCTTGGTAATGTAACTTACCTTGTGAGATTTTAAGCCTTTTATTTAAAATTCATACTATTCTCTTTCTTTCTTATGTGATATTTTTTCATGATTTATTTTTCTAGAACTTGCTTTAAATCTTTTTGAGATTACATTTTATATATGTATGCATAAACATGATTAAGACATTATTTCTTTCTTTTAAGCTAGAGTCATAAAATCAATCTTGAAAATATTTTTTACCTTTGTTAAGTCTCCTTAAGCTTTTATTGCATTTTTTTGTTGATTAACCTATAAGCATAATTTTTCAATGAAAAACAAATATCTTTACCTAACCTTAAGAGGAGCATTTGAATTTTTTATGAGATAGACTTTTAAATAAGTATAGAGGTGTATGAGTTTATGTGTTATGAAAAGTCATCATCAAAGGTTAGTTGAAAAAAAGAGAGAGAAAAAATTAAAGTAAAAAAAAGAGAAAAGAAAAAAATGAAAAAAACCAAAGTAAAAAAAGATTAAAAAAAGAATTGAATTGAAATAAAAAAAGAAGAAAAAAATAAAAAAATTGATAAGTGTTTGAATTTGAATTTGACTTGTTGTGTTGAGTTGCAATTATTTGTGATTTGCTTGTATATATATTTGATTCACGTGCTTTAGTTTCTAACCTTTTATATCATTATTTTTCCTATCCTTGCCTTAGCTACATTACAACCATGAATAAAGCTTTTTTTAATTTGTGTTGTGCATGTGATTTGAGTAATGGAGATCAGATGATTAGCAAGTTTATGGTAGAATAATTTCATATAATAAACTTGAGTGAAATACTTTACTTTAAATACTTAAGAGTTGGAGGGTGAAGTTTGTGAAAATCTACTAATTTAATTTATTCTTTTTGAATAAAGTTGTTATATTAATTAGTTTTAAGTTTGTCAAGTTTTTTCTTTATGATGTGTTAAGTTTCTTGCTTTATTAGTTTCTTGTTTATGGATTTGTGATTTTGAAATTTTTAGAAAGTAAGTCTTTTATTCTTTTACTTTTAAATAAAATTGTGTCTTACTCAAAGAGGTGCGAGAGCTAAATGTGGGAGAATTTAATAAAAAATATTTATTATTTTATTTTTTTCCTATTTTATATCTCTTAGGTGTTACATGTGTTTAATTTCATATAATTGACTTTATTTTATAATTTATGGTTAGTTTTACAATATTGTGAATTTATTCAATTAATGTTGAATTTTGATATTGTTTATATTCTTTAGCTATATCTTGAGCTCTAGATGTTGGGTTGAGATGATCTTTATATTGTTAGAAATCTTAGAGAGAGAACTACAACTTTTATGTTGTGACCTAAGCCCAATTCAGACATTTTGGAGGCCATATGTGACTGAGAATTTGAAATCGTGTTTTTGTTCTAACTGAGCTTGCCTTTATTTTTAGGCCATATCTAGAGCTATAGAGGTCTAATTAACTTGAAACTAGTACTCAAATTCTCACAAGACACATATCTACAAGTTTAATATTTATAATTTATCTAAATTACATTGATATCATAGTCAAAAATTAATTGGAAGTTTGACATGCAGGAATTCATAGATATAACTATTGGATTTAATTGTTTTGTTAAAGATAGGTCTAGGTTTTTAAAAATTAAGAAGGCCTTATTATTGTAATCCTAAAAGACATACAATTTAAGTCCAATAACATTTTAGGCTAATTAAGTTAAATAAATAAGTAAAACTCATTAGACTATTCAGACTACATAACATTTAACAACATAACTTTTCTTTTCTTCTTCTAATTTTCTCTTTTGTTCTTTAATAAAAGCTTAAACATGTGATTGATTCAAGCAGTTTAAGACTCTTTCTTCATCTGAATTATGAGGTTATGAATTGTATTATTAATTTTCTTTAATTAATTTTTCTCTTCCCCTATTTACTTGTGCTGAATTCTTGAAATTACATATTTTAGATATTGATTTGGTATAATTAATGTTCATCCTTATGATTTCAAATTTTTTTACTCTTTTAATGTTAAATTATGGTTAATAAATCATGGTTTTACATATAAGGACAAAGGGTTAAGGGAGTAATTTAGAAGTTTCTAATTTTATTTCTTAATTCAATCAAATTCTATCTTTAAATTAATTTTGGTCTAGTCAATAAGGATTGTAATGGTTACTTAATAGACTAATCTTAATTAATCAAATCCTAAATGGTTATCTAATATAGGATTCAAGAATTATTGTAAGAGTTCTGGGTAATTCAAGTTTGAATTCTTAAGATTGCATGTTTTAGATATTGATTTAGTATAATTAATGTTCATCCTTGTGATTTCTAATTTCTTTACACTTTTAATGTTGAATTAAGGTTAATAAATCTTGGTTTTACATATAGGGGCAGAGGGTTAAAGGAGTAATTTATAGGTTTCTAATTTGCTTTCTCAATTCAACCGAATTCTATCTTTAAATCAATTTCAATCTAGCCAATAGGGATTATAATGATTGCTTAATAGGTTAATCTTAATTGATCAAATCCTAGATAGTTATCTAATGTAGGATTCAAGAATTATTGTAAGAGTTTCAAATAATTCAAAATTGAAAAATTAATTAGAAAAGTTAAATATCTAATGATCTATGATTAATCTAAATTAAAGCTCTAAATTCCTTGAATTGACTATTTTATTACATTGAATTCCTTTTTGTTTATTTTTTGTTTTGTTTTAATTTCATGCAAACAACCCCCTAATTTTTACATTCTATTTTCATATCAAATTATGCATTCTATTTTTACATTTTACTAATCATAATAAAGGATAATATCAAATGATTACTAAAGGTATAACTTGGTTTGTGCCACTATACTATATTATTTTAGCAAGCCAATTTTTAACCTAATTTTAGTACATTGCGATGTGCATATCAGACTCCACAAGTAAGAAATTTCTTGTTTCCCACTTTAATAATTTTAAGATGGTTGATGGTAGATTTATAATGGAACAATTTTTTGAATTAAAGAAAATTTTGAATCATTTCACTTAACATAACATACATATGGATGAAATAATTATTGTGAATTCTATAATAGACAAGTTACCTCCTTCTTGGAAAGACTTTAAGAAAAGTTTAAAACATATGAAAGAGGATATTACTCTAAATGGCTTGGCTAACTATCTGCAGGCAAAAGAAGAATTTCGTATGCAAAATAAGACTAAAGATCTAAATGCCTCAAAGGTAAATATGGTGGAAGAAGAGTAGTTTAATAAAGCCTTACCTAAAAGGAAAAATGAATCTTGTAATAATCCTTAAGGCAACAAGAAAAAGAAAAAAGGTAAATGCTTCTTTTGTCATAAGGAAGGACATTATAGATCCGAATGTTGAGCTTTTAAAAAGAAAAAGGAGAATCAAGGATCTAATAATGCTCCCTTTAAGGATCTTATTGCAATGATATCTAAAATTAATTTGCTTGAGGATGATGATGCATGGTGAGTTAATTTTGGCATTATCCAACATGTGTACAAGTATAGGAACCTATTCAAAACTATGAAAATTCTAAATAACAACACTATTGTGTACATGGGCAACTCTATTACTCTTCCTATCCTTATGATAGGAAATGTAGAATTGAATTTTACTTTTGGGAGGGTGTTAACATTGACAAATGTTTACTATGTACTAAAAATTAAAAAGAGTTTGGTGTTTAGTGATTTGCTAAATAAGTTTAGTTTTAAACTTGTATTTAAGGCTGATAAGTTTGTATTGTCTAAGGGTGAAATGTTTATAGAAAAAGGATATTTATGTGATGGTATGTTTAAGATGAACATTAATTGTTGTATTACCAATAATAATAATAATAATAATAGTTCTATTTATATGATTGAGCCATCTTTCCTTTGGTATTAAAGCTTTGGACATGTACACTTTAAAAAGTTGCATGAAATAATCAAATTGGATTTGTTGTCTTATTTTGAAAATAAATACAAAACATGCATTGTGACAAAAATCACAAAAAATCCATTTCCTAAAGTAGATAGGACATCAATCATACTTGAACTTGTTCATAGTGATGTTTGTGACTTGTATAATACACTAACACTAGAAGGAAAGAAATACTTTGTCATGCTTATTATTGATTGCACAAGATATTGCTATGTTTACTTACTGCATTATAAATATAAAGTATTAGATAAATTTAAGGTATATAAAACCAAAGTTAAGTTATAATTAGATTAAAAGATTAAATACTTAAGATTTGATAAAGAAATAGAGTATTATGATCCTTCTTATTTTGAATCCATTAGTGTTGTTCATGAAATCACTACTCCTTACACATCATCACAAAGTAGTATGGCTGAACACAAAAATCACATTCTTATTGAAATGGTAAATTCCATGTGGACAAACTCTGGTTTAAGCCAAGGATTTTAGGGTAAAGCATTACTTACATCATATCATATTCTGAATAAAGTTCTTAATAAGAGGAACAAGATAACTCCATATAAGCTCTAGAAAAAGAAAAAGCTTAACCTTAACTATTTAAGAGTTTGAGATTATAGACCTATTGTCAAAGTGCCTAAACTCAAAAGGAAAAAAAATATGTGAAAGAGGTATTGAGTGTATTTTCTTAGGATATGTACAAAAAAGCAAATCCTATCAGTTTATAGTTATTGAACTAAATTACCTAATATCAAACCATTATTGATTTACAAGATGCTATTTTTAAGGAGAATAGATTCAACTTTATTCCTCATGTTAATGATAATAACCAAAGGCAAAATCAAAACCTTGGAAAAGACACAAATGTATTAGAGAATCAATATGAAGATGAAGTCACTGAATTTTGAAGGACCAAAAGATAAAAGACACCGAAGGCATTTAGATTTGACTTCTTTATATATCTTGTTGAAGTACAAGAAAGTTTGTAAGCAATGAGATTCCTTATTACTTTTGTTAAGTTTCAAATCAGCATACGCAACAGAAATTAAAATTTTTTTATCCGAATCCTACCAAGGATCTATGCAAAAGGACATAAATCAATATTAGGATACGTTTCTCTCACTAGGATTAGGATTAGTGAATTTTCTTGAGTGATTTAGGGTTTAATGGCAGCTACTGTGTGTGTTTTAAAGTGCTGCCTTCAAGTTTCTTTTATAGAACTAAGGCATACCATATTCCTAGTCCTACTAGGATAATGCTTCCAAAATCCTAATCTCACTTAAAAATTATCATCTTATCATTATCCTTATCCTTATCATGAAGAGAGTGAGGAGAGATAAAACTTATCTAATATTAGATAATAACATTATCTCATAATATAATTATATAATATTAAATGACATGTAGTTATCTTATATTAAAAAATAATATTATCTCATAATATAATTATCTAATATCTAATAATATAATTTTTTGATATTACTTTAATATCAAATAATATCACATAATATATCATATATTACATGAAAATATATTATTATTTTAATAATATTTATATGCACAAAAATGAGCCTAATTAATTGAATTTTAGTCCAACTATAGTCTAACTAATTATTGTCTTATTCCTACTCTTTTTGTGTGACCCTGTAGATTCTTACTACATTGATAATAGCCCATTTATGGACCATAGACAGTATGTGATATCTATCAATACATCACTATCACTCAAGTAGTAAAAATGTCTATAACTCAATATTTACTTAATGTGTGAACAACACTTTGCAACATAATCCCTTTTATAACGATATCCAAATCGAACTAGAGGCATGGAATGTGTCATTCTCGTTGATGTTCAATTTATGTTTCTTGATACCAAGTAGACTAACTCAAACAAATAATTAATATTTTATATTAATCTATTTGAGTATGGTCATACATAATCTCACTCAATCAATGGGTCCAAGGATATCACTCCTACTACATAATAGGAATAAAATTCCTATCTACATCACTTACATCCCTCTGCATGATTTATGACATACCTAATCAACATCCTGCAGCACATCCCGGTTAAAGGTGATATAATACGATATCAAAGTGTGTCACTTCTCATGTAGGGAATTATAGTGACTTCAGGTCAAAGGACTACGTGCATTACAGTTATATGAGAATAACTAATGATATACAACAATCCATATAGTTTTTTCTCATTATTAGCCAGTTCAGTACATCTGTTCATTAACAATTGTCACGACCCGACGTGCTTTAGTCGTGACCGGCGTAAAGATATCCAATCAGCATTCCACACTGATAAAATATCCTTACTAGCCCCCAAAGATGACACAATATCGCATATACTTATAAAAAAATATTAGGGCATGCTGAAAGAAAGTAGATAATAAAAATTTAAAATACCAAAATAATATACATATAACAGTACAAAAATATTTACAAAGATAAGTCTATTATAACTTTAAATACATTAGACCTAGTCATCTGACTCACTAACCCGATTAGGGCCTTCCTCATCCGGATCAGATTCCGGAGGAAAATTGGAACTAGATGTTATGGGCCTTAACGGTGTCATATTACTCCTGGAATCATCATCCGGGGTGACCAGTACTAGTGGAAAGAAAATTTTAAGGACATTTGACTTCCTGTCCATGGGTCAATAGTCTGTATGATACAAAATATTTATTTCGTTAGGAGTGACCCGGATCTCTATGTGGAACTCTATTCCATACGTCCCAAGGGGTGTCGTGGCATATCCTTTGTAAGTATTACCGCGCGTCCACGGATCCATGGTCTTTACTTGAAAAGATAGTTTAAAGAAAATACGGAATGAGTATAAATATACTCAGTGAGTAATAACCTATTATTGCCTTTTTTTAGTTTTCCCATCTAAGGTTACTTTTCTAATTAAAAGTATAAGTTTAGATATTACGTTGTTTGAGGAATGGCATTAGTTGGTATGTAATGTCACCTTATATCTTCAGTCCAACCTTATCCCCCGCCACCCTAGGCTCGACGCCACCAACCTTTTCCCTCCACTACTTATCCCTCTTCTCCTTCTATGCGAAAGATGTTTTCTCCCTCCCACATTTTTGTAAGTAGAATAAACAATTGTGGGACGCCACATGCATCAATCACAATTTTCCTCGAGGAATATGTCAAAATACCAACTATGCCATAAGTATTTTATGCTTCATTTATCCTTCTATGCTAATTATCATATCAAACCCTAAAGGATATTCATATATACAAATCAAATAATTCATATGTCATGTACACAAATCAAACAATTCATGTCACATAAAATATTTTGTATGTGGACCCTATCTAGGCAGCATAAGGGCAGGAATTATTTGAAGAACTAAATAAAATTTACTATTTATAAAATTTTAACCCATACTATATCACAATCAGAGTGATTCATACAAATTTTTCTAGAATTTTTCTCAACCATTTGATACTCCTAAAAATTTCGTGAACAAGACTGGGCATATTCGGGTTTTATCATGAACATCTTCTTTTCACCATTTTATTGGGCAACCAATTCATCTCTGATTGCCATAAAAATTTTACACAACATTAATAACATTTTTATTGATTTCCCTAAATTTTTTCATGATTTTTAATGTTCATTTTAGGCCCCAATAAATTCAAAAATAGAAGCTAATGTGAAAGTGCCCTGTTCCTGGACAGCACTGATGACCTGATTTAGGAAATTCTTATAAAATACCTAAAAGTTTCTAAAAATCCTCAAAATTTCCAGAATTCAACCTCACATCATGAGAGACCTTAAGATATCAAAAATAAAATTTTTTGATGATAAATCACCTAGGTTCCACGTGACTATTCACCAACCAGAATTTCAACAGCATTCTTCATCCTTCTTGATATCATTTCCAACATAATATTAATAATTTCTTTGCAACAGCCAAAACCACTTCCATTCTCATTATTCATGATCCAAATACTCACTTCCAACAACATCATCACATGTTCAAATCATGTTGAACTAATTATCGCAGAAACCAACACAAATCATGTCCAAGGAATCATATTCATCATGACCATCCAGCATTAGAAATTCATAAAATGTATAATAAGCTATTACTCACCTTAAATCCTTACTTCTTTCTTCCTCTTTTCAATTCTGAATTCTAAGGGAGAGGGAGATGAATTCAAGGAAATAAAAATTAGATTTTAGAGTTAAGAGGAAGAAGAATTTCACAAGAAATTAGGGGTATTAAAATCTACCTATTTAACTTGCCAAGTTTCTCTTGAATCTACTTTGTCTAACTTTCCTTATTTCTTCTTCTATGTGGTTATGTTTGGCTGGAGAGGAGCAGCAAATTTGCTGCTGCTAAGCCTATTTTATTTTATATAAAAATTGCTTAAAGAAATTTCTAAATAATTCTACAATTTTCATCAATTTCAAAATTAAATTTGCCTTGGATTTTGGGGACACATGGTGGGCTGCATAGGATGTCCAAGTAGCTGGAGTTTTAGACCAGCAAATCACCTTTTAGCAAAAAAAATGATACACAAATCAAAAGTTTTCAAATATTACTCTTTTGCTCCTAAATTTTATCATTTTCTTTCATTTTGGTCCTTGGCTTCCCTTGGAAGTTTGGGCTGGTGTTGGATCATGAATTTGGGCCTTAATTTTTTACATTTAGGTCTGAAAAAAACTTGGGCCAACCCAACCTATACAACAAAAAAATAAAAATGCCAAAAAGATAAAAGGGCTTATTACAATTCGGCCCCGAATTACTTATTTTCTTTACATTTTCACCCTTAGGCTTCTAAATATCTTAAAAATTTTATTTTTACTTTCTATAACCATTTTTGAGCTTTGAAAATTATTTTTTATCATCCATAAAAATTTTTTGAATTAATTTACTATAATTTCAACTCATTTTCTCACTTCTTCGCTTTACCGAGTACAAAAATTCAATAAATTTTTAAGAAAATTTTTCTAAAATCTATTCTTAGGTTTCTAAGTAAATTTTCACTCATTACAATCTTAATAAAAATTTCTTTTTTTATATTATTATTTTAATTATTATTATTATATACATATTTTTTTATCACTATTGTACTAATTCAGGGTCATTACAATAATGTACTTATGTATTAACTTGATATTACATATCTATAATTCATAATTATCAGTCACTATATATACTAGTCTCGATATATTATTACTATCATTTTTACAATAATACTTGATTTGGAGCATTTTATGAATAGTAAAACTATTCCAAGAATAATTATTATATTAAGTTATAAATTGCGTAGATAAAAAAATAAAAAAAATATAATAATTACATTGCCTAAAATAAAACATAATACATTATGCATTATTAATCATCTTTATGATTGGTTCCTAAGATACACACTAACAACTTTAACATCGAGGCTATTCCTAAAATGTACCAAGAGGCAATGAAATCATAAGATGCCATATTTTGGAAAGAAGCCATCAATGATGAAATGGATTCAATCATGAGCAACAAAAGTTAGAAATTAGTTAATCTTCCACCTGATTCCAAACTAATTGGTTGTAAATGAATTTTCAAAAGGAAAATGAAAATGGATGGAACTATCGATAAATTCAAAGTTAGATTGGTTGCTAAAGGCATTTCACAAGAGCATGGTATTAATTATTTTAACACATATTCTCTTGTGGCAAGAATAAGCACAATAAAAGTTCTAATTGCACTTACTTTAATTCATAATTTAATAATTCACCAAATGGATGTTAAAATAGCATTCCTTAATGGTGAATTGAATGAATAAGTGTATATGGTATAACCTGAAAGCTTTGTTATGCTAAGTGAAGAATACAAAGTGTGCAAGCTTGTAAAGTCTTTGTATAGATTAAAGCAAGCACCTAAACAGTGACATGAAAAAATTGATAAGGTCATTCTTGCTAATGGATTTAAAATCAATGAATTTAAAAAGTGTTTTTATAGCAAGTTTGATGAGTAAAAAAGAGTTATAATTTGCTTGTATATGGTTGACATGTTAATATTTGAAACTGATTTATAATAAGTTAAGCTCACAACATCCTTCTTGTCTAAATGTTTTAACATGAAAGATATGGGTGAAGATGATGTCATCCTTAAAATAAGAATCATAAGAAATAAAATGAGTATTATTCTTTCATAATCACATTATATCGAGAAAATTCTAAAGAAATTCAATCATGAGAACTACACTCTTGTATCAATATCAATTGATCTAAATATGAATTTTGTGAAAAATGCTAGAAACCCAGTATTATAATTAGAATATAAAAAAGTAATAGGATGCTTCATGTATGCAACGACATGTATTCAACTTGATATAACTTATGCTATTGGTCGAATAAGTAAATACATAAGCAATCCTATTAACATGCATTGGCATGGTGGTAGAAGAGTTCTAAAATTCCTATAGAAAATAAAGGATTATAGCCTAAATTATGTAGGATTTCCTTCAATACTAGAAAATTTTTCTAATGCCAATTGAGTTACCAATAAGGATTTTTATGTATAACTAACTCCACCATGGTTGCTAAATTTGTAGCTTTAGCTTTTGTATATAAAGAAGCTAAATGGTTAAAAGATCTATTATATGAAATTCCTTTATGGCCTAAACCAAATAGCTCTTATTTCCATCCATTGTGATAGTGTTATGACCTGGGCTAGAGTATATAGTCAAGTGTATAATGGCAAGTACCAATACATTAGTCTTTAGCATAGTTATGTAAGAAACTTGATCACAAATAGAGTAATCATTGTTGACTTTGTAAGGTTAAGTTATAACATGATTGGCCCTTTAACAAAAATGTTGAATTGTGATATTGTAAATATTACTTCAAAAGGGATGGTTCTTAAGCCCACAAAGTCACCATTGATGGAATCTTAACTCAACACATGATACAATGTCATGTCTTAAGTTTAATAAGTTAAAGTACATCAACAATGTGACTGAAGCATTATAATAAGTTAATTGTTTCCATCCTAAGGTAAATAATGCTTATTTTTTCTTATTGTTCACTTAGAAGAAGCTATGTTAATACAAAACTTAACAAACTTGATAAAAATATTAAATAGTAAGAGTATTTGAGTTTGCTTATGTAGATATGGAATTTAGCCATTTCAAAGAGCTAAAGGCTTAACTTGAAGTATCTATAAAAAAGGATATAAACACAAGGCATTAAACGTGTTGTTTCTTACTATAGTTATTTACATCTTAAATTATATGTGTAAAAATTTATACAGCTTATCAAAAAGAATAGTTAGTTTAAAACTTGTCTATCATTCTATTCAAATTTATTATAATAAATTTTTACAAAATAATGATTCCATTGTAAGATATCATTATTTATGCTTATAATTTGTTTCAAAATTGTTAATAGTCTATTGATGCTATTTCAATATTTTGAAAATAATCGGGAATTATTATGAATTTTTAAAATATTAAATGTGTAACTTTTGAATTTTCAAAGGTTATAACTCTCTATGTCCCTTCATGTTTAAAGAGTTATATCCTTTCATATTTAAATTTTTTGAAGACTGATGTCCCTTCATATTTGAATTTTTTTAAAACTTATGTACTTTCATGTTTAAGTTTCTAAAGACTTATTTTCCTTTATGTACAGAGATAAATTCCTCTATAAATATACCATTTTTTGGGTAAGTTTTAGTAGCAGCAAAAAGTAGAAAAACTACTGTCTCATGCTCTTACAAATCTTTCCAAAGATCAAACGCTATATTATTTCTATCTTCACTAAGTACAAGGTATAGATAGGCTAGGCTTCATTTTATCCTAAAGGGAATTTACGGATCTCCTATTGCACATATTGAGGGTAAATTTACCTAAAAGGACAACGACATTGTTACGCAACTTAAAGCAAATTATTTTCTAACTTTCAATCATTTATTTACCCCTGAAGATAACTTCGATAATAGTCTATATCATCTTGTTATCCTTATATTTTAGGTTAGTGATGCCAATTACCAAGCTAAACTTGTGGTCTTCTACAAACTCTTTATTTGCCATAGGATTAGTTTAAAGCACTAAAATTAAAGCATTGTCCTATTGTTAGCTATTAAAGTAACATTTAAATGTTTGATTTTTCAAGCATGAATTATCGCATAATAATTCTATCATGGATTTTTATTATGCTTGCTTGCTAGTTTTTTAACCTTTCATGTAATGAATTAGTTCTACCTAGAAAAGTTACTTGATTTTTTTTATTTATAAGGTAAGATGGGATTTAAAAACCATTTTTTAGTTAATTATTATTATATTGTAGTAAGGGGTAAGAAAATGAGGGAGGGAGACCAAAGAATATAGAAAAGGAATATATATATCATTGCACGTGAGGAAGTAGGGACCACACTTTAAATCCTTTAAAGAAAATGATTTTGGAGTGCACTCTAACTACATGAGATGAACCTTAAATCCAAATTCAAATTTATGAAATTAACTTTCTTGGCTTCTTAACATTGGTTAAGGTACAATTTATTTATACATGCATGTTTACTAAGATAAGATCTAACAACTTTATCCTTGACATGTGTATTTCCTTTTTTATCTCAAGCAAGCTTGGCTTAGCTTTATTTGTTTAGTTCCATTTACCAGAGCGTGCCTGTAAGCAAATTTGAAATTTTAGTTGCACATTCTATCTTACACAAATTACACTTGATTCAAATACATACCATCACACTATACCATGATGTCATAAGTTGGTAGTTATAATTAGTTTAATAGGCAAATATGTTAGAAAATTAAACTTTTTTTTAAATTTAGGGGTATTTTGATAAATTTAGCAAAGTTCGAGAATTCAAAGGAGTTACAATGATCTTGTATCAATGTATTATGATACTTATTTGATACCCAGAGCATGATGAAAATATTTTGTAATAATTTGGAAAAAATATGTTTACATGTATTGAGTGAACTTTTGTTTAAAATATTTTTCAAAGGAGTAGAGTATTGGGAGGTTCGTCAAGGCACCTTAGCACTAAGCTTGGGACTCGAGTATATTGGCCTACAGCCATCCCCTATATACTTAAAAGTATGTGATGAAGCATATAGCATCAAACAAAATTGTCCTTTTCCCTTTCAATTATAATTAGAGGCTTCTAGTGTGAATTATTTTTATGGCTCAATATGCATGAATGGTTTAGTAACTTGATTATATTGCCTTCAAATATGGTATATGTGAAATTTTGTTGTATAGGAAATAATTTTTTATTTTTTGCTCTCTTTTTCAAATTTTCATAATAAAGTTTTATGAAAAAAGTTACATATTATCCTCACGTTAGCCTTATGCCCCACATGATTTCGATTAGAAAATTATTGACATATAGCACATAACCATGTATATCTTTACCAAGTTTGCTTATATGTGATTCCTACATACAACATGCTTAATTTCAACATTTCTCATATAATTATAATATTTTGCTCCCATCCTATACTATAAAGTCAAGAAACAAAACTAACATCAATCCATTTTTTAACTCCCACCAAAAGACTAATAAAAGCTTGAACTATAACGACTTTAACAACCTAAATGCTTGGAAAAGTTAAACAAATGCAATTTTGAACCAAAAAAGGTTTATTAAAGGTTGACTTAACTTGCTAGCTAATATGTTATATATTGCATAGGTCAGTATGAATAAAGCTTATAAAGATATTAAATTAGCTAGCAATTATCTAAATTAAGGATAATGATCATAAGGAGGGAGAGACGACCTTTACAAAGCAAGTTAAAAATTCCACGTATGTCAAATGGTATAATTAAAGTAAGGTCCTGCCTTCTTTGCATAAAAAGAAATTATGTCATGCTTGCTAAAAAATTATAAGTCAAAATAGGATAAATTGACTTTAAAAATAATTTCTTATGAAAAATTTATATTAAAGATTGGCTAAAACAGTAAAGAAATTTTTAAAATTTTGATAAATAAGTTGTGTTAAAAATATGAAATAACTTAACAAAGATTTTAAATATTTTACAAGCATTTCCTTTCAAACATAAAAATAATTTCTTCAAAAAAATAGTTGTAAAAATTATATGTATGCCTTTCTTGAAAGAATAAATAAAAATTTTGAAATAAAAAGATTAAAAGAGTAGATAATAAGTATAAACACCAATAATTTTTATAAAAATTTGATGGTGTAAAAGGATTATCTTTTGAGTTCACTCTTTTCTTCTTAAACTATTAAATATTACTTGAAATATTCATTAATTTTGATCAAAATTACAAAACCTAACTTTACATGATTCACTTAATATTTATTAGGATTTCCACCACTTATCCAACTTTACAAGATTTACCTAATCTTTACTAGAATTTTGAACATCACCTAATTTTACAAGATCTCATCAATTACATTAGGATTTTAACATGTTCAAGAATGAATTTTTCTTATAATTTCACTAGAAGATGTTATAAGTTTTCACTCTAAAACACTCAAAGAAAGGATATGAAAGTCACAGCTTTAACAAAATTTAATGATAACTTTGCTAGAGAGAGAACAATAAGAATATAATTGCAAGTGATAGTTCAAATGGCTTAGTGTGTCTTCTCCCAACAAAGTGAAACCTATTTATAGGAAAAACTTAGTGAAAGTAACTTAATATTCAAGTAAATTTGTCCAATAAACTTCGTTTAATCTCTCATGCATTGAAAATACTAATTTGGATAAGAAAAAGATAGGTTTTAATACTTGGCAACATTGAACTAGAATTTTGCTTAAGATAATAATCTGTTTATTTGCATTATCCTTTAATAAAAAAGTTATGAATAGTAATTTACACTTTCTTGACTAACTAATTGCACTTTTTTGACAAAAGGAATAATATTTTTATCAATTAAATACATGTAGTAAAAATTTAAATTTGAACTTCTTTTTCATTCTTTTTCATTCCCTTCTCAAATCTAATCCAATGGATGAAATTAAATTCACACTTAAAGTTAGCCATTATATTTTAAGTTTAAAAATATAACCAATAGAATTATTTCTTGATAATAAGTTTTATAATTTTTAAAATAAAATAAATAATAAAATGAATGTTGACTATGTAAGAAAAATTAATTAAGTGAGCCATTTTGGGCTTTTTAGTATATGAATAGTGATGGTCCCTTATGCCTTTATAAAACAAACTATATGCTTGTAAGAATTTGATTCATGACAATTATGCTTAAATAAGCTAAATAATAAATATAACTATTAAATCCAATTTTCAACTTGTTATTTATTTGCTCAAAACCATTTTATTTTCTTATTTGGTTCTTTAATGCTTGATTATATATCAAAATATGATGTATGATTATGCTCAGAGTGTATATTACAACCCTTTATAATTGTGACTTTGTAAACTTCAATAACTCAAAATATAATCTACAATTTTTTAGATTAATTATATATGTCAACATGCATAGAATTTTCAAGAAATTCTTTTTTCATCAATTTAAATTAGTATATAATTTTGAAGATAGAAATAATATTTATAAAACTCATGGACAAACATTAATTTTTTTCTTATTATAACATAGTTAAACATTAAACTCAAACAACTTTGCTTGCATATCTTTTAGTAGTGTTTGATTTATAAAATCATACATTTTTAAGAATTTTAATATTTTTAAAAATATAGTTATTAGAAATTTAATTATTTAGAATGTAAAATTATCATATTTAATTCATTTAAAAATATTTATAAGAATGTTATAATATTATATTTTAATTAATTTACATATTTTAAAAAATATTAATAAATTATAAAAGTATCTTTATTAAAAATTAGGTGGTTAATAACGGTAATGATGGTCGAAAGAGATTAATAGTAGGCGTTAATGGTAGATAGTGGCTGGCAATAATCATTAGTTATAGGTAGTAATTACTAATGGTCATTGGTGATGGATTATAACCAATAGAAGTCACCAATAATAAGTGGTAACGACGATAATTATTCGTGGTGGATGATGGTCATTAGTAGTAGATGGCAACCAATAATAGGTTGCGACGATAATAATCACTAATAATAGATGGTGGTTAGTAATAAATTATGAGTAGAGGTGGGCAGAATTTAAGCAAATGAGTGAATTTATCCATTACAAACCAAAAGAAATTGAACAGAAGTGGATTAAGATCAATATTTGGGCAGTGGCAAATTAAAATAATAAGGAATCTTGAAGTATTAATTGATTTTGAAACATTAGGTCTTGGTTGTAATTAACCGAAGATCGACCAAGATAAAAAAATAAAATGCCATTGTTTTTATAGCATAATAGGCTGTTTTATCGAATAAAGGCTTTAACCTATTCTATTATTCATTTTCCAATGGCGAAATAGCTCATTGAAAACCCTTGAAAACTAAGGTGCTCTCTAGAATCATCTGTCCACTCCTATCCCTCTTTGAAAAAATTACAAATGAGCTAGAGAATCTTATTAACAGCAAATAAAATGCTTCATCCGACTATCCATCGTATCAAGAAACTAATAAGGCAAATTCTTTAAAATTCAACCACATCAACGTATCCACACTATTTTATAGTTCCTTTTTAAGTTTATAGTTGAATTTTTCATGAAGGTATTAAGATTCTCCCTTATTTCAAGGTTTATAAGGAAGATGTAGTTTTTTTTTTTTTTGAAATTTCTCGTCATGGTAATTTTGTTTTCTCCTTTTCCTTTTCTCTTTGAATATTGTTCTGTCCTCTTATTATTTTCTTTTTGAATATCCAAATGCTTAAACTTATCTTCTTGAATTTTGTGGTTCATTTTGAATTATGATTTTGGAGTGTATATGGCAACTAAAAATATTAAATAGAAAGACAATCGTCACGAGCAACTCTAAATCAATTAAAATCAAGTTAATCGTTTAAAATCAATTTAAAAAACTTACTTAATTAACCTCAGGTGACTATTTTGAAGACAACGGATAAATTCGAATGATTGACAAAAGTTCTTTAATCAGCCAAATTCGACCATTGCCCACCTTTAATTGTGAGATGTACTGGTTAATGGCAATAGTCAAATTGTAGTATGTGATAATGAAATAAGATATTAATAATGAGAAGGTCTTAATAAAGGAGTAAAAAAATAATTAATGTATATTGTTAAAATATTCTAATATCACAGGAATGTAAGATACTTACTTTCCCTATGAGAAAATTTTAGAAAAATATTAGATTAAAAACATTCTCAAAAATATTTTTCTAAAAATTAAATAAAATATAAGAACTTTATATTCTTTTGAGATATGAAAATTTTTTTGTCAACCATACATTAAGTTTATAATAAGTCATAACTGCACAAAAATCTTTTCTGAAACATCATATTTGTCATTGCAAATTACATGGTGTTTAGCCATAAAATATTTAGTGTTTTAATTTTTTTCACTTAATTAATAATTTTGATAATATATTAAAAAGGAATTTACATTTTACTAATTTATGTTTTATATTCTTTTTCACTTTATTTATCTTTAATTTTAGGTGTTAAAATTCACTTATTTATACTTTCCACCCTTAACACTTTATTCATTTAATTTAATTTTTAATTTTTATGCTTGAGATAATTATTTTTAATTGGAAATCTAATTTTATAAAAATTATAAATTCTTTTATCAAAATAATTTTGCATTCTTTTTGTTAAAGCAATTTTACATTATTGTATTCATGACTATTATTTATTAAGCTGAACACCCTGCTCTTCAGTAATTTTAAAGTAAATTTCTTTAAAAAATCTATAATGAAGGTTAGGATTTCTTAGGGAATAAATTGTTTTTTAGAATAAGTATCAATTTCAAAGAAATATAGAAACTATGTGTTTCACATATATCTTTATTAAGTTTAAGATAAAAAATAGTTTAAGCAGACAAGTGTTTATAATTAAAAATAGAAATGAGTAAATTCAACACTTAAGACAACATACAAATTAAGTAAAGAAATGGTGTATGCATAAAGTATCTATGATTTCACCCATTTTCACTTAAATTATTTATGATTTTAAATGTTATAATTTACCCATGTTTATTTTCAATGGTTAATATTTTGCTTATTTAAACTATTTTTATCCAAAATATAATAAGAAATTCACATGCATTATATATAGTTTTTAATTTTTTAAATTTTGTTTTAATTTGACATCCATTTAAAACTAATTTACTCTAAAAAAAATTCTATTTGATATCTTTTATTTAATGATTATGCATTAAATTGTAAATGACTTTAAGATAACTTAATTTTGAGTGAGCATTATTGAATTGAATCAAAATTTAAAGAAATAAAGATCACATGCAATGCATGTAAATTTTTATTGAATTTTAAATAAGAGATAGTTTAAGTGGATAAAATATTAATGATTGAAAGAATATGGGAATGAATTGCAATACTTAAAACTATGAATAAGTTAAATGAAAATATATGAAATGATAAGTGAATAAAATAACTACATAAAATGTAATTTTCTCTTTCTTAAATCTTAAAAAAAATAAGGATTTTGAGAAAAGTAGTGAAATCTAACCTAAAATTATTGGCCTAAATAATCACATAGAATGATAATTTAATTAATATAAGGATTGATTCAATCAAAAATATATTAATTTTGAAGGAAATTTATTTATCAATGAACAATAAAGGAAAATCTAGGATGCATCACTAAAAAAGTGGTCATCCATATACTAGAAGATGTGCAAACAAGATTTATTTGTGGACTTGGGTAGGATGTTGGTAATGAAATGATTTAAGGAGGAAAAATATTTAGTAATTAGCCCCAACAAATATATAATTTGAATTAGGACCTTGGGTTGGATACTTTTATAACCTAGCCGAAAACATAAGCTTGATATTTACTATAACAAAGGGTTAATTTAGGGTTTAGGCTAAAGGCAGTGCAGATAAGGATGAAAAAAGGGAAGAAGGAGTTGAATGGAAAAGAGAAACAATAGCTGGAAGGGAACTTATCAATTAAGGCATTTTGAGGCATAGGTGACCTTAATTATGTAAAATGCCAACAAAAATTTAAGATCGGTCACCACAAGAGAAGAAAAGAAAGGTTCATAATTTATTGCAATTTGTACTACATTATCACATAATTTTGTGTTATAATTGGGTTGAATTATCTTTCTGGTATAAAATATTTAGTGTTAAGCAATATAATTTTGAATGATTTTTTCCTTCTATTTAGTTTAGGAGATGAAGCAAAACTAAATGGTTTTGCAAGTTCATATGAAGAATATTATATTTTCTTTTAATTTTGCTCTCAAAATCTTCATATGATACATAATGCTTAATTTTTGTTATTATATCTTGCTATACTTATTGAATTATAATAGCTAGATTGAATTCAAGTGTGAATGAGAAAAGGATTGTATTGTCCGATGCAAGAGTTGAAAAGATAAACAAAGTAGAAAATTCCTTATCCAACTTCCTATCCATTTTAAACATTAAAAGGCAAAGACATCTATTTTCAAACATTTTGTCAAAAGGAAGAAATGGAAGAGTTGTGAGAGTAATATTCTATAATAACACCTTACTTACTTTGGTTAGAGTGATTTAATACTAGCAAAAATTAGTTGGCTTGCTTCCTATAATGAAATTTCACACTTGGCACATGTTAACCTTCTGTTATATATGCATGAATTATTGAAGAAATGATTGAGAAAACCAAAGCTGCATTTGGGACTATGCGATTTTACAAATTCTACCTTGTGTTAACCTCATATACATCTTATGTGTCAAATATCAATGCAAGTGTTTGGTATTTGCATAAAAAGATCTTTAAAGTTGAAAATTTAACAATCCTAACTTAACTTTAAGGTCTTAGCTTTAAAAGTACTTTACTATTAGGTTAATTTATTTCTTTAAATGAAATTT
This sequence comes from Sindora glabra, assembly GCA_020226215.1. NCBI lineage: Eukaryota > Viridiplantae > Streptophyta > Magnoliopsida > Fabales > Fabaceae > Sindora > Sindora glabra. Next base: position 1,934,287 of record CM035236.1, read on the forward strand.
TAAGAATGGAACAAGCATTTTTGGATGGATGGATAGATAGATATATATAATATACTCATCATTGTTTGAAATAAGATTAACAAGTGTTAAAATGATTTTGTTTATTAATTATATATTCTTGTTGATCACATTCAGAATGTATTCCCTTACTCACATAATGTATAGTTTGAGTGACAAATTTTTCTTGCATCCCTAATTTATACAAGTACTATAGAAAAGCTTATGAGGTTTTGTAATTTGCACTAAGATGATCACAACTCAAAACTTACTTGACATCAAATACTTACCAAAATTAGGACTTTGTTTTTTATGAAGTTAAGGAGGTAATCCCTTAATGCCTCATAATTTTTTTTACAAATTTAGATGTTTCAAGAAACATAAAAGATATAATGGTAGTTTAGAATTCAGAAATCATGAAGAAGCAATTTAGGTTTTACAATAAGAGGAATCTTTTAATTGTTTCAGAATCTTTGTATTTGTAAAAAGTTCCTTCAAGCTTTGGGAGTTGTAATTTGTGTGACTATGATTGTATTTAGTTCTTATTCTAATATTATCATTTTTTCCTTTGAAAATTAGCTTTGTATGACAATGTTCATTTAGGAGCTGAATGAAGAAATAAATTTATTATCTAAATATATTGTTAATTTTGATCCATAGTAGATTTTTATTTTACATTAGCTAGTAGAAAGACAATATATCAAGCACTTTGAATTAGTGTATTAAGTCCTAAGGAACTTTTACATTAGTGGTAATATTATTGAGGTTTAAATATTTGTTAAAAGTTTAAATGCCTAAATATTTAATAGTAATGATTAACTAATTATTTCATAATTTTTCAAAACCACTCTATGAAGTTAAAATTGGTACATGTTTCTTTATTTTAACAAATTCTTTTTGATAAAAAAGTATTCACATTCATTTATAAAGAATTATATTTGAACAAATTAAAGTTATGGATCTTAAGAGTTTGCAAAATAATTTTAAGTAACATTAAGAAACTAAAGTTTTTGTTAACCTAAACTCAAAAGGATATAACAAATTTTTAAGCTGCACTAAGAAATTAAGGTTTTTGTTGATCATAACTTAAAATGATACAATACATGTCTCAAATAATTCCATTATAGTAACCTTAAAAAACAGGGAGAAAGAAAGAGATGAAGAAATAGTAAACTCACTGAATGAGAAAGAATAAGTAGAATTGATTCAAATTCTTTTAATTTATATTTCTCACTTAAATTTATCAATACTTTGTCAACTTCACTACAAAACGATCTTTGCACTGACCAATAATGGCAAAAGGTATAAGACCACAAAATAATGATAGAAACAAAAGAAAGGTAGCATAAAACAAAAATTTGTAGATCTAATATGAAATAATCATATTTCCTTTGCTTTCTTAGTGTGTAATGACTAGTGTGTAAAGAATTACAAAGATAATTGATAAGCAAACAATAAGAAATGAAATGAGGATAGAATCTTCAAGTCTAAAGGCCACAAGCAACCATTTCCTCACAATATATCTACACAAAGCTTGCTACAATAATCACAAGTAAATCCTAATAGCAAAAGCTAAAAAGTTATTAGCATTGTTTATGGGTAAGTTAATGAATAATGGAATACCAAATATGCCATTGAAAAAATCATTAAGAACCCAAATGCCATCCGACTTATAACTTGAACATAACATTATAGAAAATGAAGCCATGAATTGAAAAAGGCCATTGATTTAAGAGTTCATAAAGAATTATATTCCCGAGGGACAAAAAAAAAGAAACATCATTAGAATTTCTAATAAGACAAATATAATATTGGAATAATATATGCCACTTACATCATTGAAGTTTTCTCCTTACTTATATCTTATATGACAATTTTTATTAATCTTTAACATCTAAGGTAACATAAAAGTATAAACGAAGATGATAATATAAATCTACCACTATTATATAATTATAATCAATAAATAGTACTACAAATATCCAACATTAAATATAACACGGATATGAATTGGATCAATTTGTGCCTTAAAAAAAGGATAATACTTACCTTAGATGAAGTTTTATAGGATAAAGTAGCCTTAATAATTCATTCATAGGAATAAACATAAGCACCATAGCAAAGTGAGATGGACATAATAGTGAAACCAATAATAAGATAGTCTACGAACTTTGTAATTAGCTCAGCATGTCTTAAATCTTCTAACTAAGTTTTAAATTTCTCAAGTTTAAAAAATGCCTTTGATATTCCTATTGCCAATTTTAGTCTCTCCAAATGATTCAAATTAAGGTTGAGTGCCAATTGTATCTCTTTCAACTTCAATCTTTTCATTACAAGGCCAAGCTTTAATGCCTTTAGGTCATTAGAAATACTTTGCCTTGTCATTGATTTCTTAAAGGCACTTATTAGGGAATTATTACCTACAAATCTAGAAGAGATAGAAAACAAACAAATTTTCTAATTTAATTGTCCATGCATAGCAAGATCATTCCTAGATGATTCCATCCAGATACTCTCTATGACTCCACTATTACTTAGTTGATCACAAATTCCAATATACAATTCTGTTGTTGGATGACTACCTTCTACAATAGCATTCTTTATGTAATGTCCTCTATCAAGATTCAATACAAATGTTAGAAGTTTTATCTTCCTTTCCTTAAATGATTTTTATTTGTTACCAGTAGATAATTCATAAAGTAATATGAGACTATTCAAGGTGCTATCAAATGATTGTTCAAAATTCCTGGTCAAACCTTGTGGTCTATCTCCTAAAACCTACGGCCAAATAAGAAGTTAAAAGAATAGGTACATAGAAACTACTTTAAAATCGTAGGTAATGGATGTATAAAATGATAGATAAACTAGAATTTACACTAGCTAAAGACTTTTTGACAATTGTCATACACATCTATAAGGTAGGAAAAATAATGCTTAAAACCCAAATCAAAACTTAATAAAAATAATTTACAATTATCAATGAAACACATAGCCTTTTGAAATTCACCTTCCAATTTGCTAATAATTATCCATTGAGACAATATTTAGTAATTCCCACATGTTAGCAAAGTTATTTCAATAATATTATAATAGTATTATATACTCCTAAAAATCACACCATAACATAAATTAAGACATTTAAATATCTTAGGAAATACTCTTCAAATGGATAGACTATGGTTAATAAGTGTATAGGCCACAAATAACTAAGTCAAATTAATTTTCAAGTTTTTCTAACAAATGGAGACAAACAAAAGTATTGATGAAAGATGATTGGGAGAAATCCCTTTAGCTATTACATCTTTTTATACAACACGTGAAACATAATATCAATCAATAATTATATATATAATAAATAAGAATCGATTAGAGCTTGTCCAAAGCAAGTTTTAGAACTATAAGAATGGATCTTCATGTAATAAAGAGTGAAGCACTAACAAAGATAAAAATCCACCTCTAAAGCACAAATTACCTACCAAACACCCTTGCACTTAGAATTTGATCTATACTTTGACATTTTCTTCTTCTTTTTTTTGTGACATTGATGCATCTAATGGTAGTGAGCTTACTAACATAAGGGGACTATAGACAAAATCTCAAGAGCCTTCAAATGAAAAAAGAAGAGACAATTAAACATTAGCTTTATAAAATCAATGTCATTATAAACAAAATCTAACCACAAAAAATTTCAAAGTTCATTATCTGAATATCACAACTTAGTCAACAAAACACATCTAAATGAACCAAACTATCATCCTGAACTATATAGAAAATAAGTTAGGGAAAACCAATAATAATATTAAAAAAAGGCACCTAAGCTATAACAATGACAAATGACATTCAAAAAAGAAGCCCAATTGCAACTATAATAGCTCCATTGTGGCAAATCTACAATTTAAGGTTCGAGCATTTGCATGTGGCCCTCATACCCTTGTATACAAATCCAATGAATCATAGGTAGCTACACAATTAGAATAAAATATGGAATAGATTTCACAAGAATTCTTGATCACTGTTGTAATAGCTTGCTATCGTCAGATAAACCTTAATATGCATTATTATCATAGCAATGACGAGTCTCAATTAGTGCACTAAATCCAATCCAATAAAATAGTCTAGTGTACTTTTCAAATTTAAGATATATTAGGAATGATTTTATAATGGAAAATTTTAAGGTATTCATGTGATACCAAACCCATGTTGATGTGACAGCATTGAAAGCCATTGGATGAGGTTCCTTAGCATGCACCTTTTATAATTTTTATTACTGCGGATAATAAAAAGTGAAAGGCAATTGATTCACCTAATGCGATGCAATCTCAATCGTAAATGTTATACCACTTTTTCAATTGTGTGTGGGAGTTGCTTCCTAATTAAAATCTCATAAACTATTTTTATTAAAAGAGATAAATTTATTAATATTTTAACTTTTGGAGTGCTACCTAAAAAAAATGATAATTTAGTTTAAGAACATAAAACTTGTTTTCCTCGATGTTATTTCCAGCGACAAAGTCAACCTTTTATGAGAGAGTTACGACTTAATATGCCTGCAATTCTAGGTTGACAATAAATGTGTAGTGGGCTTGCCTTGGACAAAAGGACTAAAGAAAAGTACCAGCAACTACAATACACCAACTTCCTTTATAAATCCTCCAAGACTTTTATTTTAAGAATAAAATTTACCTGATATTTAGAAATCGCGTAAAAAAGTAAGGTATAATTCCTTAAAATATTACATTTTCATGTATTTTTCTGAGATTTTTAATTGAAAAAAAATTGAAATAAAATAGGGACAAAGGTACGATCAAAAGGATAAGGGATCCAAAGAAGCGAGAGATACACATTCCGGATTTGAGGGATCCGTAAGTCCGTGCAAAGCCATGCGCCCCCAAATACGACAAAACACAGCCTCTAAGCCAAGCCACGAGTCCTTAGATGACCGGTGAAGCGGGTTGAACCGGTGATGGCGAGGACCGTATGGCACGTGTAAGGTCGTTTCTACGGCAGTTGGTAAGCATTTATCGTGTGTTCTTCTTCTCTCTCTTCCTCCTGCTCTGCTGCTGCCGCTGCTGCTGCTGCTTCCTCCCCTTCTTCTCTCTGTCTCTCTCTCAAGTTTCGATCATCGCTATAAATTATTAATTACTCAGCAGGCTCAACACTCCTCCTTGTTCAACTTGCATTCTTCAAATTCCTTTCGTCTTTAATTTCTAACCAGATTTCTGCATTTCAAACCTTTCCACTTGTTCTGTTTCTTACCGGAGAGTATCGCCAGCGTTTCACTCTCTCTTACAGGTATTGTATTGTATTTTTATCGGTACTCCGTTCTCATTCATCTCTACTTTCAATATCAATTTCATTGCTTGGCGCTTCTATTTTTTTTTCCTCTGTCTACTGTAGATTCTATTCTCAATTTTGTTTATTTTACTCTGAAACGATGTTGAGCTAATAATATATCTCACTTAGGCTGAATCAGATTATGAATTGTGTTCTCAAAGTGTTATACTGCAAAACTAGTGGTGGGTTGCAGTAGAATCAACTTTTCGTTCTTGCTTTTTTTGTTAGTTTGTTGAAGATGACTAAAGTACCAAAAGAATTTAGTACCCATCTGTTTTCTGGTCGGTCAGCCCAGCTGTATGTACTCTCCCTCTATCTTAAGTTTGAATTTAAAAAATTTTCCGTTGTTTCCTGCATTTTCTTAAAAGCTAGGCAGTAAAAGGTATACATTTTGCAATTCATGGCCAACAAATTGTCATGCAAGCATTTCTTAGGTAGAATGAAAATTTATCTACTCTTATTGGCAGAAAAACTTACATTTGTTCATGTCCACAGCATTGCTCTGAAATGTAACAAGTTAATGATGAAAAATTAGTGCATCATCTTGATATGAACCATCAATAGTAATGCATTCATTGTCACGGATCTGGGTCCGTGAGCGAATTTGGTGTCCTCCTTGGATGCTTACCGCATTTAACACTCCCAATTTTTTGAGTGCCCTTGTCAGAACCAAAATAATATCAAAAGTGATTGTGAAACTGTTCCTATCTCTCTTTATATTATTCACTTTATAGCTTTTTGTTCAAGATTTCTTTTGAAATGCTGGCATAATGTCTCTTCTTCAGCTTGTTTCATGGCTTTACAAGCTTGATGGAGAGCAAAAGAAGGTGCTTCCGGAGGGATAATTTATTTAAATTGAACGCATGTCAAATTTAGGAAGAATGAAGACTTAGTGCATATGCATTTGTGAAGAAACACCACCTATGTTGAAGATCATGCCATTTTTAGGTTGTTTGTTTGAGAATTGACTGAGCTGTATTTCTTTAATCAAAACTGTGGAGATTGAAATTAACGGTCAAAATGCTAGAGACGGAGCTCTGTTCATCCCGGGTATTATCACCTTTTCGTGAAGAAAGTGGAGATGAGGAGCTTTCGGTTCTTCCTAGGCACACAAAAGTCATTGTCACTGGGAATAACAGAACAAAATCCGTATTGGTGGGCCTGCAAGGTGTCGTTAAGAAAGCTGTTGGCCTCGGAGGTTGGCATTGGCTGGTATTTTTATTTCTTTCCCCATTTGATCAGTTCATTTATCGGAAATTTATAATGTTGGTAAACATTACCATGCTTATACTAGCTTATATATGCACCGTATTCTAAAGCTGAAATGAGAAAAGGGGGGAAAACTTTTGTGATCCATCAATCATTATATACCATGCAGTCTTTTTTTTAGATGTGAGAATTAATCTCTATCTACAGCTGGTTTTAGCAATACGGGTCCAAAGCAAATGTAAAACGTATCAAAAGCTTTTCTTTTTCTAAGAAAAAATAGAGTGGATAGATACGACGAATTTAACTAGGAGTTGTCCCATTGTTGGTCGTCCATGCGTTAGATGGCATGAGTAACAGATTGCAGATGCCTTTTTTTTCTGACATATGAAGCCTTGAACTATTTGGCTTTGCATGTTCATATGCATCTCTACGAGTGTCTCACATTATGGAAGGCCACTGGTTGTCCGTAAAACTTCATTGTTTTATGGCTTGAACTATTTATTTTTATGCCAATGCCGAGACGCATACTTTTTACAATTTTAAGAATGTCTCGTTCTTAATGTTCAAGGTCTTAAAAAATGGGGTTGAGGTTAAGCTGCAAAGGAATGCATTGAGTGTGCTAGAGCACCCTACAGGGAATGAAGATGATTTTGATTACAACTCTAGCAGCAGCTCTGATATCCATGAAAAGGGCAATGATTTCCGTAAGCCCTCAAACTTACATGACGAAATTGATTTTGATGTCATACTGACTGTTGTTTTCAATGGTACGGCCCATGTAAAAATTTACGTTGTTTCTCTTTGGGCAGCTAGCAGTGTTGAGTTCCACAAACTCAGCAAGGGAAGAGTTCGGCATGCTAGGCCTTATTGTCATTCTCTTTCAGCAAAGTCTAGCTACCGGGGGAGTTACAGAGAACTCCATTCTATTCGGGGACCTCAGCCTGTAAGAATTTTTTTCAGAATTGGATGTTTGAAATCAATTTTTTTTTAGAATCTAATTCATTTCATTTCAATAGAAATAATTTTAATAATTTCAGAATTGGATGTTTAAAATCAATTTTTTCTTTAAAATCTAATTCATTTCATTTCAATAGAAATAATTTTTATTCGTTTGCAAATAAATTTCATTGTTTAGAAACTATATAAAAAATAATGATTTCAATTAATTTGCAAATGAATTTTTTTTTTTTGTAAAAATATATTGAAAAATGCATGAAATTTAATTGGAAATTAGATTTTAATGGTATTATATTAATAAAATATTAGAATGAGAGTAAAATTATTAATATAATAGGTGTTTCATGCTAGATAAAATGGATTCTAATCAAATTCTTGATATATTTGATGGATTTCATAGTGGCATAAATGTAATTAAAACAAAATTTGTAAATGAAATAAATTCTTTTAATTTATATTCAGATACTAATTTAAAAAGAAATTCATTTTAAAATGGAATGAAATCTTGTTTTCGGGCCAAATAATGGAGTAAATGAAGTGGCTACAGTGTTATTTTCTGCAACGGTTTCCCTTAACGTGGACAAAATGACATTAACATCTTAATTTATAGTGCTTTGTAATTTGTATGCTTGCTGCAAAGTGTTTGACATCGCTTTTCAACAGAAAGTGAATCTGTCAAAGATAGGAACTGGCTCTTTGTGGAGATATTGCAGATATTTTAACCTTGTGAGTCTTCTCCTGATCTCCTAGAATATGTTGATTTTTCAAGCATGGTTGTAGCTCTCAACACAGTTCCTGTTTCAATTCTTGACATGCAGGTGAGCAGCAATTCGAGTCCATCAAGGGGACAAATGGTTAATGTTGTGCAGCGCCATTTTGCTCTGCAGGTATCTATACTGTTTCTAACATACCACACGCACACAGATAATAGAGGCCCGCAACTCTTATTAAATACGTGCATTTTGTCTTATTTTGAGATGCTGCTTTGATACAGCTTAAAGTGGATGAGGTACCCGTAATCAAGGAATTCTTTCGAGGAGTCAAGAGAGCGAAGACAGTTGACACGCATGCCTGGCAGTAACTCTGAATGCTAAGTGGTTGTAATGTAATATACACATTAGTTTTAACCTTAGATGTAGTTACTAATCACAAAACGAATTGAGAGATTGACCATAGGCTTGGCGGGCAAATGTTCAGTCTCGCGAATTCTAACCTTGTAATATTGGGATTATTCCTTAGTTAACATGGTATGGCCAGTATCACTTGCCTTGAATATCCACGAATAACTGCTACTATGGTCAAGTATTTTCATCTAGTGATAAAATAATGAGCTCATTTACGAAGAGGGTGCAACTGCAGGAGTTAGATGTGGAACTTGGGCGTCTGTCAAGCATTATTCCAAAGTAACTATTGGTTTCGCTTGTTGACATGCTTGAGCATGCCAGCAGTACACGAGTTCAATGTTAAAATGTTAAGAAAAATAAGAGGAAGGAAATTTAAACTTGTGTTGACCGTTAGAACAACGTAGTTAAAATTATATGCCCAATCAAAGCAAGAGGGTGAAGTAAATTATATATTCATTTAAAGCGAGAGCAAGAAATAAATGAGATTAACTATTCTTGTTTGGTTTCAGACCCGTGAACTTGCTGACTAAGAAAAGAAGCCATCAGATAGTGAACAAGGCCACCGGTAAAGTATGAAATGAAATGACCAAGAGTGTTAGGCGTGGATGCAACCTCATTGGTTTGTGTTGTCCCTCCCCTTAGTTACAAGGGTGAAGCAAGCAATGGCGGTTAGTGTTGGCTATCAATTTGGTGTCACGGGCATGTGCTCTCTACAGTCTACAGTGAAAGATGTTGGAGCATCCCAGTGATTTCATAAGATTTTTTTTCCTTTATCGGGTACCTAGCTTAGCTATGACCCTTTTTCTATGCTGAAGCGTGACGTCGTGCCTCTTATTTCAAACGCAAGGACATACTTGCATTATTGTAATGCATGATGCCAGGACCTACATAAAAAGGGGAAATGGATAGTATGACCATATTTTGTCAATTTAATTGAAAGGTCTTTCCTATAACATCTCTTCCCCATTTACAAGACTTGAGAAAGATTTTGTGCCAAAAGCGTTATCAGTGATCATTCCCCTTTAATTTAGTTTATAATATATCAGATAGGCTGGTGAAAGTGTAGGATATTCTTTTATTTTTGGCTATTTTCTCCTACTTGATTCTTACTTACATTGATTTTTTTTTTTGGGAAATACATAAAAAAAACCCTAAAATTTACATGAGTATCAAATTTTGATACATGAATTTTAAACTCCTACAAATAACCCCCCAACTTAAAATAAAAAAAAAGTAAAAGAGTTAAGCCCCATTTGCATTTAACAGCAAGGAGTATATAACCCATTTTGTGCCCTATTTTTTCTTCTTTCTCTACCCTTGCTTTATACTGAAGGTCTTTCCTTTTGTACTATCTCTGGTATAAAATCACATAAATGAACAATTTCTTACATTAATTTAGTAATTGTTTCATTTTATATTTATCACTTTGGTTTTGATTTAATTCTACGGTCAAGGTTGTTGATATAATTGAATCTCCGAGTGGTTTACAAAATTCTATTTTAAATTCAATAGGAAATACCAATGATCAAGGAAAAAAGAACGCATCTAAAACACAGATGGTCAAAGAAAAAATAGCATGAACTTAACCTCTCTATTAAGAATATCATTAAAAATTTTCAAATCAATGTCTTTACTAATAATTCTATTAAGGATAATTTACATAAATTTCCTATAATATAACCATAATCCTTTTGTAAGCATAAGAAAGGTATCTAATGAGATACAATTTATTTCATCTTTTTTTTATATATTATTCTTTAACTAAGTTTTTGCATGTAGCATTTCTTTTTCTTAAATGTTCTTCCTTGAAATCGAAGGGAATTAATTTTTCACTTGTTATATATATGTTGAAAAAATTTTAATTGTAATTTATCTTAACAAGAAATATGATATAGATGCATCATTAAAAATAGTAATTGAACAATTATTTAAACACTTATAAATGTGATTTATCCATACAAAGATATTTAGAATCTTTTCATTTTGACTAATAAATAAATATTTCATTATTTAAATTATAGGTTTGCAGGCCAAAATAAAACTCAAATTTTCAAAAATTTTCATTTCAAACTCCCATTTTTAAATATTTTGTTGCTTTTAGAAACTCTTCATAAGTTTTAATAATGTTCAAATTATTAACAATTATATTGAAATCATATTTAGATTTCTTGATATAAACACAAGGGATTTTTATATACTTCTTTTAATAAATATTTATTAAGATAATTACAACACATTCATTTGGATTGCTTTAATCCATACAAAAATATTTTTAATTTAATTAAATATATTTCTCAAAAATTCAAATTTCACATTTTAAGTATTTGAAATCTTTTAGGAATTTTCATATAATATAATTTTCACATGTGAAATAGGATATATTAAATCCATTAAATGCATACAAGTTCTAATACATTGTTAGAAAATTATATCTGCCACGTAAAAATAATATTCTAATAGCCAGTGACAATTATTATAAAAATCCTTATGTACAAACTAAACTTTTTCTTTGTAACTTCAATTTTCTAATTATCTTGGTATAATTATATATTTAACTTTACATCTTTCGAGGTGCTTCATTAACTTAACACATTTTAGGTATTTCTTCACTTTAAGTGAATTTAAACTTTGTATTTCAATCTTAATTGCATCTTTTTCCTTTTCTTTTACCTAATAATCATACAACATCATTTTAAGATGCTCAGTAACCACTATTTTTTCATAATTTTAAGTGTTACATTGTATATTATCAACAATTATTTCCTTTTTGATTCCATCTTTTTCATTAGAGATATAATTAATTAAAATCTCTTTATTTTCATAGATTATAAGTATCTGAACTTCTTTTAGAAATTTATTGTTATATCTCAAATCGTAGCTTTTTTCAAAGGTTTGTTGTTAATTATGTTTTAAATATCTTCAAAAATATTTAATTCTTTAATAAAGCCATTTATTTACTCCTTTTTATTTTAAGGATATTTATATTTGAAACTAATAAGTCTATTTTGTATCAAACATGTATTAAACTTAATTATTATTGATAAATACATTGCCCTACTTTGGTATTAATTTGAATAAGGGCATTAACTGATATATAATATTTATTTATTTTCTTTTAATTAGTAATATTTGACTATTTTATTATACTTTATAAACCAATCATATTATAAACTTCTAGTTCATATTATTTTATGTGAGGATCAAAATGATTGAATATCACATTATTTTTAAAGTTCCATATTTTCTCCCCTAATCTTAGGAATATAATTTCACATGTGAATTTATATTCTCTATCATTTTTCAAATCATTTTTATGTATTGTGGTGGAATAAAAATACATTTCACAACCATATGTGAAATTATAAATTAATAAATGAAATTATGTTCTTTAAAAATGTATTGTACAATTAAAAATTTTCTATATATAAAACATTTTAACTTCTCATCAAAATTAATTATAATGGGGAACTATAACTTCTTGACTTGATGCATATAAGTTTTGCAATATGTGAAGTTGCATGTCCCTAAAGATAATATAAGAAATTTTATTCTCACTAAACAAAGATAAAATTAATAATTTGGGATATTAAAAATATTATAATTGAATCATTTTACATATAAACATACTTCAAAATGTTCAATAATTATTCTAATTGACAGATAATAATCAATAAAGATTTTAGATATAAATTTACTAGCACTATCAAGACATATTGTCTTAATTACATAATTAAGAAATTATACTTAAAGTCAAATTATTTGAGCAAGTAATCTCTTAAATATTATATTACGAATTGATAATAAATACATATATTATCATTTTCTTGAAAATGAACTAAAATAATAAATAAATATATATATATATATATATATATATAGTCTATATATCTATATTGTGAATAAATAGATTAATATATATCACCTTATATCTATTTCAAAAATATTAGGAGTTCGATCTCAAATTTAGTTGATAATAGCCTTAAAAACAAGTAGTAAATGAAATTTTATTGAAGAATCTTTTGGTTCTTCAATGAATAACCTTGTGATTTTTCAATTAGTTCTTACATCATTATTGATCTAGAATAACCTATTTAATCATGCTAAATAATTAAAATATTTTAGTTAGTGAACTTCTAGTTCACCATTTTTTCAATTAACTTTGTATATATATATCAAATATGAAAAATGATAGCAACCTTTTTCAATATGTTTTTCTTTACTTGAGACCATTATTATAATATAAAGATATTCAATATCTTATTGTCTTAATAAAGCATCTGTTCATTGTATGTTCTTGAAACTTAATAAATATATTTGAGACTTAATTGACAATGATACATATTAATTAACTAAATATTTTAAAGACTTAATTAAAAAATGCATATCAATCAACTTTGTACTACTAGATATTATAGCATATCAATTAACTTTGTATTACTAGATATTATATTGATATAATTTTTACCAATCTTTAATTAAAAATATTTTTTATTATCAAGAATGATGTGTATTGTTACACTACCTATAAGAGATAAATACTCAATATTAATTTAATAAAATAAATAAAATTAGTCATTATTATTATCAATTAAATTATCAATTCTTTCTTTGGGATATATAAAAAAAATTAACACATTGAAATGTGTTATATTATAATAATTATGGTTGAGAGCATTATTCTCATTAGTTAAATTGACCCTATTTTTTTTCTTTAAAATGAGGTATAGTAAAGTTCCACAAGATGTTTAGATATACAATGGATATATAACTAAGATATTTTGTACAACTTTAGTAGCATTTTCAATAACTTTTGACATCATAGGTCTCTTTTATTATATTCTCTAACTTCTAATGAAGAAAACTAATTTTATAGTTATTTGTACTATTCTTATAACTATCATAAATTCATAAATTAATTTTTCCTTTCTTCACATACACTATTAAACTTCCTTTTATTAATAATGTATTCACTTCAAATAATATAATAAAATTGGCAAGATAAATTTTATCATTTTTAACCAAAAATTGCCAAATTTATTCAGCTAAAAGAATGCACGATGATAAAAAAAAGTAGAAAGAAAAAACATATTATGTAATTGATAAAGAAAATAAAAATAGTACTAAATAAAATTTTACTTCATTTACTCACTTCATCAATGTTACCATTAATTTTATTTGACTTAAAGATGGTGACGAAAGAAAATCATTGCCTTTGTAACTCGATTGTAGGATAATGGAAAGCAAAATTTTTTTAACATAAAGGTAAAATGTTTGAACCACTTTATCTATGCTTGTTCTTTGAAATTCAATAATAGAAAGGAGAGTCTCAAATATTTTTATAAATGATGACTTTGGTGTACTTAAAGCAAATGACAAGTTACCAAACACATAAAAATATGAGATAAGTGGCATATCATTGAATAAAATAAAATTATTCAAACTAAATTAAAAGCTAATAATAGGCATGCTTCCCACTTGTAAGTTTGTCGATTTCTTCTTTAACATTTTGAGTTTATAATACAGGTTTTTTAAATAAATATTTAAAATATAAATTAAAATAAAAGATTTATTGGGTTTAGATTGAATTTTTAATAGATATGACAAGAAAGAATAAAGAATTTAGATTTGTATATAATTCTCAAAATATTACTTTATATCTAAACATATTAACTTGTAACTAATTATAATAGTGATAAAGCATCTAGTAAAAAATAAAACATATAGGGGGAATAAAAATGATTCAATTATAGATCTATTGCAATAAAGTTTCATATTAATAATAAAGAGTTATAAAAAAATATGCATATAAATTCAATAAAGTTATCTTTGGTGCAATAAGCCCACCTAATACAATTATAGAGAAAATGAATAATAAGCTTAAAGATAAAGCTTCTTTAGTATTTTTGCATAGCTTTACATTAACACTTTATTTCTTTATTAAATCACATTTTTAGGATTTATTATATTTAAAAGAATTTAAGCATTCAATATCTATAATAGTTAATTTTTCCTATAATATTGAATATTAGTAATTATAATATGAATATTGACTGAATTAAAAGACATATCAATTAAAATAAAAATAATTTATACAAACATAAATTATTAAATCATATGTGTAAATATTATTTTAAAACATAATTAAATCAAAAGCAAAGGATGTGCAATAACAGACAAATGAAATTCATAGATAAGTGTCATTGATATGCAAGAATCATTCATCATGATGTAAAGTAACAACTTATGAATAAGAAAATAATTTTATACATAATGCAATAATTTTATGGATAAATAATAATGGTTACAAATAACAAAAGTAATCACTTGTAAACTTTTCTTATTTTATGCAATAAACTTAATATGAATAATCATAAAGAAAAATAAAAATAATTTCTAAATAAATAATTTATATAACATAATAGAGATCATTGCTTAATCATATGTAAATTTGATAAAAGGAGAAGTTATACTCATAAACTTTACAAATCCGAGTAGAGTGAATGATAATGTTTCTTTTATGAATCCAAAAACTCAATCTATAAAAGAATTGTGCTAATGTTGTATAATAAAAATGTTTAATACTAAAGGAATATACGAAAGTAATGAAGGAGAATTATAAAAAAATGAGTATATTTTATTCAACTATATATAAAATGATTCATATAACCTATATGTATGATGTAGATAGATCAAATGTTATAATTTTATAATAATAACTCATATATAAAATTGAAATATAATAATTTATCATTATAAGAATATAACATTTAATTTATGGATATTCATATTTAATTATCATTATTCATAATATCATTATCTTTATTATTATAATACTTGTGAAAAATTAAAAAAAATTATTTCTTATCAATTTTGTAGAATTAATTATTTAACTAATATTTTTCTTCATTTATATTATATTAAAATGATTTTAAGATATAAGTATATATAAATTTAAAATTTTTTAAAATTTATTTTAATTTTTATACTAAATTATAAAATAGATACAATTAAAATTTATTAATATTTTTAAGTTTTATATTATAATTTTGGAGGATATATTAATCATTTTGACAATATTTTATAAGAAATTTAGAATTAAATCAAATAAAATACTAGAAGTTAATTTTTGAAAACTATCGATTTTTTACTATTAACTAAATAATTTCAAGCACTTTTTGAGAAGTTAAGAAGGGAAAATTACTTCTTAAGAATTTTAACTTCTTAACAGAATTTACATTTTGTATGAACTCTTAAGTGCTTGTTTGGTATAATAATAAGAAATCATTATAAGTCAAATAATTGATTATTATCTTTTTAAAAATATTTGGTTGCACTTTTGAAAATTTTTAATATTCAATTATAAGCAATAATTATGATTAAAAAATAAGTTACTTAAAATAACTTATTTTCTAATCATAATTATAAAAAGAGAAAATTTAAATTTTATACCCATACTAATCTTTTTTTTTTGTGTTCTTTTACCTTCATTATTCTTTTTTCAATAGTAAAAAATTTTAATTTTATACTCATACTAATCTTCTTTTTTTATTTTAAATTTAAATAAATAAGGATACATATAATAAATAAGAATATACCAAAATTAAATAATATATATTATGTATATTTTCTTTTACAAATAATAATACTATAAAGATTATAAAATTAGTGATTTTGATATAATTATATGTATTTTATTATCTTTTTTAGTAATTTAACATTTAAAATTGATTATTATGTATATCACCCAAACAAAAATAGATTATTTATAAGTAATTATTAACAAATATTAACAAACATAAAATAAATTATGTATAATCAATTATTTCAAAAATTAATTATTTTCATTATTATACCAAATAAGTCTTAAGTGTATGATGAGTATTGATTTCAAGTTTTGTGTAATTAAGGGGTGATATCCAAATTTTTAAAATTTAAGAGTATAAAATCTATTCACCATAAAACTAAAGAAGATACTTAGGGACTGTTTGGTTTGGGGTCTTTAGAAAAGGGAAAGGGAATTGCAGAGTTTCATTCCCTTTCCTTTTGTTTGGTTGAGAAAAAATTCATTCCCTTTCCCCTTTTTTCCTTAATGAGATTACCCCATTTAAGGGAATAGTGATTCCCCTTCACTCCTTGGGGAATCCCATTCCCTTTCTCTATCTTCTCTAATAATATTATTAAATAATTATTATATATTAATAATATTATTAAATATTAAATATATAATAAATATTTTAATATTATTTAATTATATTAATAATATTATAATATTTTAATACTTGTTCTTTTTAATATTATAATATTTTTAATATTAATAATTAATAATAAATAATAAATAATTATTATTATAATATTATTTAATTATATTAATAATATTATAATATTTTTAAGTTATTGAAAATTAATAATATTAATAAATAATAATTATGATAAATAATAAAAAATAAAAAATAATTATTTTATATTAATAATATTAATAATATTTATTTAAAAAATAAATAATTTTTATTAAATATTAAATAAATTATTATTATTATAATATTATCTAATTATATTAATAATATTAATTTTTAATAAAATTAAAAATTAATATTATTAATATAATTAGATAATATTATAATAATAATAATTTATTTAATATTTAATAAAAATTATTTATTTTTTAAATAAATATTATTAATATTATTAATATAAAATAATTATTTTTTATTTTTTATTATTTATCATTATTATTATTTATTAATATTATTAATATATAATAATAATTATTTATTTAATTATTATTTTAATAATATTAATTTTTAATAAATTAAAAATATTATAATATTATTAAATACTAAATAAATAATAAATATTATAATATTGTTCAATTATATTAATAATGTTATAATATTTTTAATAATTATTATTTTTAATATTATTAATAATTAATAATATTAATAAAATTATAAATATTAAAAATAATAATTAAATAAATAATAATTATTAAAATTATTATAATAATATTAATTATTATTAATATATTAATAATAGTTAAAATAGAGTATTAATAAAAATAATATTAATAAGATGTTAATAATTAATAATAAATAATTATAAAAATTATAATATTAGTAAATAAAATAAAAATAATAAGATAATAATTATAATAATTATTTTAAAAATAATTATAAATATATTATTTTTAATGTAATAATTATTAATAAAGTAAATTAAAAATACTTGATTCCCTTTCCTGTTTGAACTAAACAGATTGGGTAATTAGGAGTCATTCCTTTCCTTTCCCCCTAATCAGGAGCCATTACTTGATTAAAATTTTTCAATTCGTTACCTATACAAGCTTAAAAAATTGAGTTGGTGAGGTGAAAAGCAATGAAGCATAGACACATGGCAGAAACTTACCATAAAAGCCATGCATTTTAGCAATTGTCTCTTTGTATTTGTTTCTTTATATGAAATAATATTTAAATGAACCTAAGCTTTTTTGGCGAATTGTGTCCATGGCAGTTCAAATGAATAGGGTCAAAATTGTCCCATGGTAAAATATTTTTAATTACTGTAAAAATGATTTGAAGTTTGGCCTTCAATCAGTTTATGAATTTTTCACAATAAAATAATAATTATAATAGTTATATATCTTTTTATGTGATCTTCACTGTACTTTTTCATATTTATCATATAAATTTACAAAATTTTTATTTATAATTTTAAGGATTTAAACTTAATCTATTATTAATATAAAGTAATTTTATATTATTATTTATTTATATATTATTATATCAATAAAAAATTATTAAAACTCTTTTACTGTATTTAAGAATTCTAAATTGTTACTACTTTTTCAATGACATGTCATTTTTTAATTCACTGATAATATAAAATATTTTACATTGATAATATATCAAATTTAAATTCTAATTTTAATTAATAATTTTTCACAATTATAATATACAAATTTGAGTTTAAATTTGATTCGATGTAACATTTTTTATACTATTAATGAATAAAAAGATGATGTATATAAAAAATATTTTATAATTATATTTTATAAAAATACTTTTCATAGAAGTAAATAGTCCCAATTATAATGTCAAAGTACCTCTTTTGTTAAAATATAATAGATATAACAATTTATCAAAGAAAAAATTGTAACATATAATGAAAATAATGTCATACTAGGATTAAAAATAAGAAAATATTTGCTAACTTCTTGCTTAATTTGATGATTTTGCCTCAAGGACAAAATAAAGGTTTAAGGTGCAAATCAAATGAATATTTTTTTTTTCAGTTTTCCCATAACATCAGGTAATATTTTATTTGTGTGGTAGGAAATTTGACATTCCAAAAAAGGAACATTTTAAGAAATTTGCTAGAAATCTAAATGAATAAAAATGATTGTTATTAAATGCACAGTAATTAATTTTTTTTAAAAACCCTTCATTATTATTGTAAATGATTTAATTTTTTTATTCCCATTAACAATATTTCTTAGTATCATTAATTTAATTATTAAAAATTGATATGTAAACATTTTGTGTTAAAAGGAATGTATGTACTAAGTATTAGTAAAAATTAAAATATTGTAATATAATAAAGAAGTGACATTACCAAAAAGATTAGGGAGTTAATATAATATTAAACTTTAAATAGTAGGACAACTTTAAAAATTTGACAACCCATTTACTATACCTTTAATTCACTAATTAAGAAAAGTTATTAATTATATATTGAAACTAATCAAATATCTTATATTTTGATACAAAATTAAGGCATTCATACCTTGAGTTCTCACTTAAGGTAGGTAGATTTGGCCTTGTGTTTATTTTACTTCTAACGGAAGTCATTTTACTTCTAAATTGAAGCATTGGAAAGTAAAAAAATCAAGGCACCAGCAAGTGGTGGTTCACATGCTATAGCATTTAACAGGTCACATACTTTTGCCATTTGCATTAAACAAAGGCATATCTTTTTTATTTTTTTTTTAAATTTGATGGGAATAATTTGTTAGATTTTAAAATTGTATGAAGTTTAACACTTATATTAACTTCAGGGGTTTTTTATATATTTTTCCTTTTTCTTTTTTAAAGCTACTTCTTAAGAGCTGAAATATTGAACACTTTAGTTAAAAGGAGATATTATAGGATTTGCTTATATTAATTTTTGAAATATTATTAGGGATTTTACTTGTGTTAGGACAAAAAGGCAATATTCGTGGGATCCAATTGCAAGAGGACGTACAATAGTCTCTCACTTGATGTTTACAAATAATGTAATTATTTTTTTGCAAGCTAATACTAAAAATACATAGGTTTTGAAAGAAGCTTGACTAAATATTCGAAGTAGTTAGGTTAAAGAGTGGATTTTAATAGATCTAGCATTTTTCTCTCACAAAATGTCACTTGGTACATTGGTAATAAATTGTATACATTTTAAAGTTAGGTGCCATTAGGGAGGAGGTGAGATGCCTTGGGATTTCAATGTTCTTAATAGCCCCCCCCAAAAAAAAGCCAAATTTTAATTATATGGTTAGCAATGTTCGAAGCATACTTTAAGATTGGAAACAAAAAAACACTTTCATAATCAAGCATGACCATTTTGATAATTCAATAACTTCACAATTACATTATATTTGTTACTAATGTCCCACATTTATTATGTGCCAAAATGGCTTGTTTATCAAGACAATTTTGGAGGAAAGGGCATGAAAATAAGACAACTTTGATACAAAATTTTCCATTTGAACAAAAAAGGAACATTTTAAGAAATTTGCTAGAAATCTAAATGAATAAAAAATATAACTATTATTAAATGCACACTAATTGAGTTTTTTAAAATCCTTCATTATTATTGTAAATGATTTAACTTTTTCATTCCCATTAATAATATTTCTTAATATTGTTAGTCTAGTTATTAAAAACTACTATGTGAACATTTTATGTTAAAAGGAATGTATGTACTAAGTATCAATAAAAATCAAAATATTGTACTATAATAAAAAAAGTGATGTTGCCCAAAAAAATTAGGGGTCAATATAATATTAAACCCTAAATAATGGGGAAACTTTAAAAATTAAAAATCCATTTACTATACCTTTAACCTACTAATTAAGGAAAATCATTGATTATATATTGAATACAATCAAATGACTTACATTTTGATATAAAATCAAGGCATTCATATGTTGAGTTTTCATTTAAGGTATGGTAGACTTGGTTTTGTTGTGCTTATTTTACTTTCAATGGAAGCCATTTTGCTTGTAAATTGAAGCATTGGGAAGTCAAAAAAATAAAGATAGCAATAAGTAGTGGTTGATATGTTATAACCTTTAATGGGTTACATACTCTTGCTATTTGCATTTAATAAAGGTATATCTTTTTCACTTTTTTTAAAAGTTGATGGGGATAATTTGTTGAATTTTAAAATTGTATGAAGTTTAACACTCATATCAACTTTAGGGATTTTTTTCAAATACATACATACATACATACATACATACATACATACATATATATATATATATATATATATTCAAAAGTTGCTTCTCAAGAGCTAAAAATATTGAACACACTAATTAAAAGGTGATAGGGTAGGATTTGCTCGTATTAATTTTTGAAATATTATTGAGAATTTTACTTGTGCTAGGGCAAAGAGGCAATATTCAAGGGGATCCAATTGCAAGAGGATGTACACCAGTACTCTCATTTGATGTTTACAAATAATGTGATTATCTTTTTGCAAGCTAATACTAAAAATACATAGGGTTTGAAAGAAGCTTGGCTAAATATTCGAAGTAGTTAGGTTAAAGAGTGAATTTTAATAGATCTAGCATTTTTCTCTCACAAAATATCACTTGCTCCATTAGTGATGAAATTACATCCATTTTAAAGTTAGGTGTGATTGGGGCGAAGGTGAGATGCCTTTGGGATTTCAATGTTCTTAATGACAAAAAAAGCCAAATTTTAATTATATAGTTAGCAATGTTCGAAGCATACTTTGAGATTGGAAATAAAAAAAAATACTTTGATAATCAAGCATGACCATTCTGATAATTCAACAACTACCCAATTACATTATATCCGTTATTGATGTCTCACATTTATTATGGGTCAAAATGGATTGTTTATCAAGACAATTTTGGAGGAATGGGTATGAAAATAAGATCCAATATTTTACTGTGATTTCATGATTATTAAGGAGTTTGGTAGTTGAATAATATTATGGAGACTAAGACTTTTAAAGAGGTATAATATTTATACTATTAAATTATTTTTAATATATTAAAATTTATATTTTTAATTTCAATTCATTTATTTTAAATTTTTAAAAAAATATAACCTAATGATAAAAAAAATTAATTTTTTAAAAGGTGAAGTTTTTTATAATATTATTATCAATGATTTGAGATTTAGAAAGTTTAGGAGCATAAATAAGGCGATGCTCGTTAAGATTGTGTGGAATTAAGTTATGGGTGGCTAATTTCCGCAGAAAATATCTATGTGGCAAATTACTACTTGAAATGGAATCTCTTCCATTGGGATTATGGTAATGGCGAGGTATTATAGGTGCAGTTGACTCTTTAAAAGTGTGGCATTCTACTTAGTAAGGAATGAGGCACTATTCTTGAGTACTATTACTCCACAATTATGGGCCACGTTTACGAGATGAATATTGGGGGGCTTTAAATTTGAGAATTGCTGAACTAACTGCAAGAAACATGGAATAAAGACAGGGTTGGTAGTGTCTTTATTGCTAAAGATGCAAACCACATCATCCAACTAGGGATTGTGGATCATCACGATGAGGAGTTAAAAAGGTTAATTGATAATTTTGGTGACTACTTCGTGAAGTTTGTCTATTTTTCCGTAAATCAGCATAGCTATGGTAAGTTGAGGTGAGATATGGCAATGTGTTTGTGAGACTCAATGACCTCGACTTAATTTTTTTTTTATGGTATTTCTCGCGTAGGTCGACTCCCATAAATATAAAAATTCATTGATTTACCAATTTAATTATCTTACCTTTGTGCTGCAATTATTTTTACTAAGAAAGGTTGTTTACAAGAAAAGATTGTTATTTGCGGAAAAAGTCACGTGCAAGCGATATACGTGGTGTGTACTACCAGAGATCCCTTGACACCCAACTTAATGCAGAAAGTAGTAATGAGAATGTGATCAGAAAGAGTTTTTAAAAGAGTATATTTGACTCTTTTTATATTAATTATCTTGAAGATTTTAGAAGAGGATAAATCGGTTATTATTAATTACGGGCAGACCAATTTTTATAGAATGTTCTAAATTTGGTTACTTGCTGGTTCAGATGTATTGACTCTAGCCGTTTAATTAAGTTGATCTTCATGCATTAATGATCAAATAATCACTTTACACGGCTTTCGGTGACTCTTAGAGACAATCCAATTTAAGGCCATAATGGATTATTCTTCACTTTATGGCTGATCATTGATCAATGGGTCTGTTACAATGTGACAGATTGTGGTCCATATCTTGGTGACTAGTGTTGGCGCACAAATCTTATATTTATCACATTGCACGGAACAACGCGGGCTGTGCCAGACGATGGGCACGATTTGGAAAGCACCCTTGGGCTTGCTCGAAATTCAATATTGATGTTACCTTCAAAAAAGGGGTCGCAGGCAGGACTGTGCTGGCCAAGGATGTTAACATCACGATGTAAGGGTTATTTGCCAAGCTGGGTTCGTAGAGGAGGCGGAGGCTTTGCTCTTCTCCAGGCTTTGGCAGTAACCAACTCTTTAGACGCTCCACTGATCATGATTGACAAAAATAGTCCATGTTTTGGGTTTTATTAGATGTTTTTGGAGAATATCGGGCTTAGTTGGTGACATTTAGTTTTATTTAAAAGAATCCACAGTCCACTTATCTTTCTGTTATTCGGATTAGTTGGATTGGTAGGCTAGCCAATGAAGCAGAGAATGGTAAATGGGTCTTAAATCACTAGGAGTTGTGATTCTGGCCCATTGTTAATTTAGTTTGTAACAATGATGTTTTTTCTGCTTTTGGTTAAAGAATTTCTTTTTTTTAAGATAAATTTTATCAAGTCTGGTCTCTAGAAGGAAAAAATGAGATCACCGTAGCTTGATCTGCATCGTTGATATGATCAGCAAACAAAATGAACGGTTTAGATCAGAAGGAGGATTTAAGATGAAAAGTCAAATAATTTAGTGAATACCGATACTATATGTATATATGTAAAGGCGAACTTGGAGTCCACCAACCAGTTGAAGTGGTAGACGCAACCTGCACCTGCTTGCGCACGCCAACAACAGACCATCGTATGAGCTGAAGAAGACGGCCCTCGAACACCTCCTCGTCCGCCCTCTGCATAACACCTGCTTTCGATTCATTTTGATCAATTTCCCAATCTATAAGTTACGAAACAAGCTCACTCCACATTTCATTCCTTGCTTCCCAGCCCCAGGTATCTCATTGATCGATCACTCTCCTTACGCTCTTATCTATTTTTGTTTTCCGATTGGTGTTTATATATGCTTCGTATTGAATTTAAATATCGTGATCTTTTGCTTCTATTTTAATTGTTGTTTACGGTTCCAAATAGTTGCTTCTTTTTTCCTTTTAATACTGTAATTCCTATTGCTATGGTCTGTCCCTGTGTGAATGACTGTCTATCTGTTTATTCCTATTAAATTCAACAGTTCATGA
The DNA here is from genome assembly GCA_020226215.1 of Sindora glabra. Taxonomy (NCBI): domain Eukaryota; kingdom Viridiplantae; phylum Streptophyta; class Magnoliopsida; order Fabales; family Fabaceae; genus Sindora; species Sindora glabra. The sequence goes on from CM035236.1 coordinate 1,958,603, forward strand.
AATCATTCTCAATAAATTCGGGTTGCGATATTCTGTCTGCTTTATGTGTCAAATTGCTAGTGAGTTAATTTCTTGGGAGGTTGTTAATTTCTCTGCCCATGAAGGTAGTAAGATGCACACGGAGCTAAACCTATCAGTATTTTCCGGCCGCCTGGGATAAGAGCAGATGGGTGGTTGCTGTTGCTGTTCTTCCAAAGAAACTGAATTGAACGCTCCTACCTCATACTACTATGTTAGTATCTATCATATCTGATGTCTTTCCCTTTATCTTTTGGTTTTAGAGAAGCTTTTTGCTCTTGCAGCACATCCCTTCATATTCAGTCGTGACTAAAGGTAGAAACATACTAAAATTTAGTATTGCATTCTTCCTCTACGTGGAAAAAAGGAAAGATGATTTAGTTTCCATAATATATATGATTTTCAAGTTTTGGATCGGAATGGCTTCAGCGAGAGGCTTTCAGATAATCTTCCTTGAAGTATTACCATGTGAAGAAGGATTTTTTTTTTATTCTTTAATATTAAAAACCTATTTTGGTATTTGTAAGATTGAATTTCTATCAACTTTGTACTTTATTAAAAGTTTGTATCAATTTGATTTCTGTAAGATTAATTCTACTTTAAATTTTAGTCCATTTGTACATGGGATGGAATTACTAAATTTTGATGTGGAGTTAATCTTACATAAATCAAATTAATATAATCTTTTAGTAAGGGAGTTAATATAATCTTTGTAAGATTAACTTTGCCTTAAATTTTAGTCCCTTCATAAATGGGATGAAATTATTAAAATTTGACGTAGAGTTAATCTTACATGAATCAAATTCATATTATCTTTTTGTGAGGAAATTAATATAATCTTTGTAAGATTGAGTTTTTATCAATTTTGTACTTCATTAAAAATTTGTATCAACTTAATCCCTGTAAAATTAATTCTACCTTAAATTTTAGTGCCTTCATTCATGGGATGGAATTACTAAAATTTGACGTGGAATTAATCTTACAGAAATCAAATTAATAGAATCTTTTAGTAAGGGACAAAATTGATAGAAACTCAATTTTATAGAAACCAAAATAGAGTTTTAGTCTTTTTTTTTTTTTTTGGATAGAATGTGAAGGTGGATATTGATCAACAAAATAGAAGTTTTAAGTTTTTGGCCTCTTAATGGCAAAGGGTGGAAGTTAAAAGTGTTCATTCATCAAAGTAGTGGAAATTATGGGTTCATTGAACTGACTATGAATACTACTTTCCACTGATCTCCGCTTTATTTTTTTTTTTCACATTTTCATCCCTTAATTAGTTATGCAACTGAGCGGGAAATAACTAATAATTCGCCATTTTTTAAAAGATAATTATCTATATGATACATCTGCAGAGATGCTTTGGAGGTGTTTGCTTTTACACGTAACTGATGTTGATGGCAGCCCTCATGATTTATAAGCTAGCTCTTTGACTTTTAAAATGTTGACTAGAAGCTGCCATATATTTTTTTTCAGTGTTTAATCTGCCAACCATCCGCATTAATTGTCAAGTTTGATGCATCCTAAGGTTGCAGATGTCGATTTTCATTTTCTCGTTTGTTTTGCCTTTCTCTGCTTTCTTTTCGCTATATTGAAATTGCTCCCTATGGTTTACTGGGACTATCATTTTAGCATAAGGAATTAACTTGATGACTGTTGCCTTTGAATTGAGTTTGGCGTTTTTTTTTTTTTTTAATTTTTTTGGCGACTCTTCAGTAGGGTGACTTTCGCATATTTTCAGCCATTAGTGAACATGGTTCTACCTATATTCTTATTGAATAAATAAGGAGTTGATGAATTGACCAATTCTAGGATCTTTGGACCCATGACATATCATCTTTGACTTAGGAGCTCTTGAAAGTGTGCCTCTTGGAATTATTAACTTGTAATTGCGTTCCGTAGCTGACCCTCTTACGGTTGTGAAATCAATCTTTATATACATGTCCTCATTTGCTGCATTGTTTCTGCAGTACCCTAGAGCATCAGAGGAGCATGTTCCGCTATCATCTCACCAGGGTGCTGCCTCAGTAATCACAGGGGGCCTCCTAGTTGATACTAATCTAGAAACTTCAATTCCTGATGCTTACAGACCACCTCCTGCTCCTCTACCTTTCAATGTTACGTCAACTCAAACTCCTCCAATAACTCAAGAAATTTATAGCAACAAGACTAATGCATCCCTACAGTCTACAAATTCTAATTTAGTTCAAGAAACAGTTGCTGCTGACAACCATGGAACCTCAGCTAAGGTGGAAGAGCTGATGGAATCAGGGGACAAAGTTCAGACTGATTTAGAAGTTGAGGCAGCAGAGGATTCAGAAATTGAACTTCCTAAGTTGGCTGAACCTACCATTTTAGCTGAAGAGGAGGATGTGTGTCCAATATGTCTAGAAGGTGATTTTGTCAAAGCATCTATTGCTATCATGTGATGTTCATTCTGTTGGGTTGGAATGAGACATTTGGATGAATATTCATCACTTTATCCTTGCAGAATATGATCCTGAGAATCCGAAAATCACCACAAAATGTGAGCATCATTTTCACCTTGCATGCATTCTGGAATGGATGGAGAGAAGTGAAACCTGTCCTGTGTGCGATCAGGTTTGTACCAACCATTTTTTTATGTCCTGAGAATTTTACAAATATATCTGCATGATTTTTAAACTTAAGGGCGCTCTTTTCTTATGCAGGATAAGGTGTTAATCTGTTGAATTGATTAATAGACATCAAATTCAAATACACTGTGTGATATTTGCTGCAATTGACGAGACAAAGGTTAAAAGGAAAGAAAATGTATACGACGGATAGATTACTGTTTTCCATAGGAATCCTTCTACGGGTTCTTTTGGAGATGATTCCATATGGCTCCTATGGAATGGCCTCTCTTCGGCTGGACGTGCTGCTGTTGACCTTTGCATCTCATTTGTGTTAGTTTTGTGTAGAAAATCACTAAAGCATTTTTTTCTGTTTGTTATAGTTTTTATGGTTCAATGGGAAACAAATTTCAACACACGTATATTAGTTGTTATTGTCCTTATGTAGCAGCATTAATGAGAAATTCTTATCTAGACTTCGTCTACGAGACTCCAAGAAGATATAACTTGTGTAGACCAAGTCTCTACATGAATTTCTCAGCATGAATAGGTTAAATTTGAAATGGCAAGTTTGCTACTCTATCTTGGGGTCTTCTAAGGATAAACTAGGATATCCACTGGAATTAAACTACTAGTGCTTGCCACGCTTTATGTATTTAGTTTTGTGAAGGTTAGTGGTCTTGATTTTATTAAACCGAACCTTGATTGGATGACAAGCCATAAAGATTGATGTTGAGATGTGTAGATCTATAAAATATATTGAAGGAACTGGATTTTCAAGCTTGTGAACACAATTCCAGTGGAGCCGCGAGTATGCCATTCACAGAGGCAGTATATTGGATAGTTTGGGAGTTTTTAGTTTAGTGATGTTGGAGGCTTTGGGGTAGCATATATGATAAACAAGGAAAAGATGAACGCGGAATGTACGAATAACAGTTGGCTATTTGCTTTATTATGCCTTATTTGTCGCCAAATGTTCCAAACTCGTAACAGATAACGTATGAACATTGCATAGTTCGTAGTTGATTAGAAAGGGGTTTATAATGTAACATGGATGTATTTGTATTGTGGGTAGCTAAGCCACGTCGTAGTGAGCTGATAGCGAAAAACTAAGTAGTATGTTGGACTTTTAGATTCAAATTTATTTCACCATTAATATATGTAGTGGTGAGGGATTTAAATGGTATGTTAAAAGTCTTGGTTGAAATCTCTTAATCTGAAGTAACATAGCATGTATGATTTATTACCAGGTCTTGATGTACGGTTGCAGATTTTAATGTCATTTCTGTTCAGATATTATTCCAATACTATTGCATGAAAGAACCAGTTAAGCACTTGAGCCAATAGCGCCTCTGGTTGTCATTCCACAACTACGAGAAAGTAAACTTCCATTGATCAGTAGCTGATCAGAAGCAAAACCTAAGTGGAATTGGCTTCCCTATTAACATGGATTCGACTTTTTGCAATTTTTTTTATATTTTACAAAACATTTTTTTAGATTTTATGGAAAGTTATGTGAAATTTGCGTACTCTATGTAAAATTTTTTTTCATGAATTCATCCAAATATGGAAGTGAAACTCAACTGAAATTAGTTGTCAAAGATACGCGATAGTTTAATACAAAGACAATAAATTGATTAATTGATAATGACTTAGTTATTGGAAAGTTCATATTAAATGGATTGAATATTTTGAATACCACTTTTGATAAAATTTCATTATCTTTAGCAAATATAGAGAGGGTATAATCTTCGGATTTAACTTCTCTAATTAGCTAAATCTTTATAATTACCAATAGAAAGAAAACTAATGACAGTACACTGGTTAAAGAAGGCAACTAATTACTCATCTGATGCGATTAGAACAGGTATCCGGAATTAGCCCAGTGAAAGCCTGACTTCATAGAGACAAGATGCCTCATAATTATGAACTGTATGTTAGACACTGGAAAGGCTAAGGTAATTTTACGATTACATTACATTTTCTATATTGCTTTAAAGCATTGTTCAGTTAGGGGGAAAAAAAGAAAAAAAGAAAAGAGAAAATATGGGTCTATTTATTTACTATTTAAACATAATTTTTTATTTTTAAAAATAAAAGAATCTATTTGACAATCTATTTATAAAATCTATTTTTAAAAATTATAGCCTTAAATGCATAAGTTAAAAATAGAGAGATAAAAATATTTTTTAATTGTTTTTAAATTTATTTTCTTATTTTATATGTTAATTTTATAATTAAATAAAATATTTTTTATTTACAATAATAACCGCCCTGTAATCTTTACTTTTCTTTAATTTAAAAATAAAAAATATTTTTAAAAAAATATAAAAATAAAAACATATTCAAATAAATTCTAAATTTTTTAATATATTTTCTAGCTTTAAAACATATTTTTAGAATTTTAGCCATCCCAAAAAGGAAAGAGAAAACCGAAGAGGGCGTTTGGGGACACCGAGTCTTCGTTCTGATAATTTCATTTTAATCTGCAGTCAGCCGATGTTTTCCTCCTGTTTTTGCTGGTTTGCCGCCTCTCTCTATCTTTCTTTCCTTTCGTCGCGAGTCCTCTCAAATCTAGGTCCAAGCTTCGGCACGCTTCCACTGATATTCTTAGGTTGCAACCTCGATCTTCGCACTCTCCTTTCTCGCATCCCTGTTTCCTCGTTGGTTCCACTGCTGTCTTGCGAAGCCTAAATATAGAGTTAGATTCCATAAAAATGAGGTAAATTTGCCAACAAAATCAGCAAACGGTCACATCTTTTATATCCTATTGCCGATCCTAATTGCTCTATCATTAGCATCTGTAATTATTCTCTCTTGCCCCGCTGTTACTCTATGAATTAGTCGTTACTATCAAAATTCGAAATATGGAAAGCTAGAATTTTTGTTAATGATATCTGACCACAACCTAACAATCATCTAAGATAGAAATCCAAGTTCATGGCAGGATGGACAACTTTTGTTGATGGTTCTTCCTTAGATTGCCTGGAAAATGTTGGAGCATATCACGGCAACGGTTGTTGCCTTACCTTTGAAAATTTTGATCCTTCCGTAAGAGATCATGTTGATGATGCCAATGATGGTAAAATCAGACAAAAATGCTTATTTTATCAACTTTTATTGGTTCATCTGAGAGTGAATTGCTCCAGAGGTATTACTCGGCCTGTGCCGGTAATGCTTGGTGATGGTCAGTCTATAAATTTGTACAAACTGTTTTCCTTAGTGAAAAAAAGAGGCGGGTATCTTTTGGTGACAAAGAAAGGATTGTGGGGTTCCGTGGCAAAGGATTTGGGTTTGAATCTCGGTGTTTTGGCTTCCTTGAAGTTAGTTTATGACAAGTATTTGAACGAGTTTGAAGGATGGCTTCGGACGATTTGTGGAGGAAAGAATTTCAAAAATGGGCATCATGGCTGCGATGGGAGTTTTAAGTCATTGTTGTTGGAGCTAGAGAAAGAGTTCAGAAGCTTGTCATGTCCTAACTCACAGTGGAAAAATGACGGACATGTTGAGTTGGAACCCAATAAAATCATAAAGTACATTGATTTGATTAATCAAAAGACTGACTCGAATTTTTCGGGCACCAAAATTCAAGATACTAAATTTGAGGGTGTAAAAAATATTCAGGTTGACAATGACAAAAAAGTTTGTAATGATGTTGAGAATGATCTAGATACCCCCCACACAGGAGTTGCTAACAAGGAGTTTAATTCTCATAAGCGCAAACGAGAATCGTTATCTGGAATGCTGAACTGGATGAAGCATACTGCAAAGCATCCCCTCGATATTTCAATTAAATCAATACCCCAACCATCTAAGTGGTATGGTTACAAAGGCAAGGACTTTCGGGTTCAGAGTCTGAGGGCAAGAGAGGTGTTGTTGTTGAGGCAAGAAGTAGAACCAAATGGTGGATCGCCTTCATTTCAGGTATAACTTAAATGCACTTGTCAATGTTGTCTATAGGATTTTATGTGGCATTCAGGAAATAACTTCTAATCCTATCATAGCACTGAGATTTTAATGCTACTCTTTATTATATGTTGACAAATTAGTAGTTTTGGCTTCTCTTAAAATTATGGAAAAAGCTTGCTAATTTGTCAATGTATATATATATAAAGGTACTGAGAATTTTAATACTTACAGTAGGATTAGAAAATTTTTGGGCATTCAGACCCAGAACAAATTAGCCTGTTTTGCTTTCTTGGTTTACTTTTTGTGTATTATAGTATGCGTATGTCTGCAACCTCAATCACGCGTTTCTTGCCTATATTGTTGATTATAGATTTAACTTATCTTGCTTTGCTAAGGCCTTGTACTTTATTGTACTTGTGTTTCATTGTTATTCCTTATTTAGAGTAAAATGGCCAACATTCACGTTTGATTTCTTCATGCGAGACAATGTATTTATTGGATCTGGAATAATTCCCTCTGTTTTTCCACTTCATGGTGATAAGCTAGATCTGTCAAACACTCAATAATAATAATGATAATAATAATAATTTCATGTTGGTTCTTTAAAAGGAAAGCATTAGTTACTTACTTAAATATTTGACTAGAATTTTAATGCATTTCAGAGTTTGCTTCAAGAACATAACTTAGAATACTTGAGGGTATGATCAGCCACATTTTTCAGGCTCAAAAGACTTATGACTTGACTCTAGGCTGACTTTATTTTGTTATTGCTTCTTAGAGTCGTCTAATGCATTGAGGGATTCACCCATTCTAGATGCTGCGCATGTAAATAATACCAAGAGAGATGCTGGTTCTAGCAACGCCAAGAACATTGACTTTCTTATTTGTTCACTTGCTTTATTGTGTTTAGGTCCCATACTTTCCATGTTGCATTAAATTTACAAAGTCCCTTGAGCAAAAATTCTTCTGGGTAGTATTATTGTATTAATGTCAAGTTTATAATGTCTACATCCTTAATCATTAGTTCTGTAAGGCAGCAATGTTGTTGCTATGGCTTTGATACAAGGACATTGAAAATGCATCTACCAGAAACATGAATGGAACATGGTAATAGTCGAGTAGTTAAATGGATAAAAGAATCTCTAATGTGGCATTTTTTGATACTCTCTGTTTGGCAGAAGGTGAAGATGCATCCTACCATGTATGAGGATCACGTTGCTCCTGGTCACCAGTCTCAAATGAAGCTGAGATGTAGTGAGAGATTACCTACCTCTGTTAAATCTCGGTTATGCTCTTGTTGCAATACTTGTTTAGCTGCCACAAATAGAGCAACAAGTCCAGTCAATATAGAAGCAGAGAAAGGTAAACTGCAGGAAACAACTGCAACATCTGATTTTTTGGCTGGAAATGTAACGACTAACCCAACTGGGGATGATCCTCTCCAAAAACACGTTTCTGTTGGGCATCTTTTTCAAGCTGAAATCCCAGAATGGACTGGTGAAGTTTTCAGTGGTGATTCTAAGTGGCTGGGCACACAGGTATGGCCTTTGAAATATAATAATGAGGAAAAAACTGCTAGGGAAACAGATCCTATTGGAAAAGGAAGGCAAGAAAAGTGTAGTTGTCGATCCCAAGGTTCCATTGAATGTGTTAGGTTTCATATTGCTGAGAAGCGGTTCAAATTGAAGCTTGAATTGGGTAGTGCATTTTACCATTGGGGATTTGATCACATGGGTGAGGAAGTTTCACTTCAATGGACAGAGCAAGAAGAAAAGAAATTTAAGGATATAATGAGGTCAAACATTCCCTCTCAAATCAGTTGGTTCTGGAACAACTCATACAGGTACTTTACCAAGAAGACAGGAAGAAACTTGGTAAGCTATTACTTCAATGTATTTCTTATTCAGCGTAGAAGTTATCAGAATCGTGTGACTCCCAACAGTGTTGATAGTGATGATGATGAACTTCAATTTGGATCTTTGGGTGATGGTTTTGGGATGGAAGCTGTTAAGGGTCCAAGTATGAGTTTTCTTGAATGTTCAGAGAACAAGCAGTATACTGATTTGGGGTAGAAAAATTTGGAGAGCATGAATCTGATCAGTGGATTTGAATCACCTGAGGATAAACACTTTCATTGGTCCAACAAATATAGAACTCCTCTTCCTGCATGTTGAGTGGTGAAGCCCTGCACAGGCCTTAAAAATTTTGGTAATGACAAACTCACCATAAAGATATATATAATATACAGTGAGAAGCAAAAGATAATGATTTCTCATTAACTTCGGATGTGTCCTTGACTGCTCAGACGGACGGCAGAACTTGCTGAAGCTGCTATTATTTTGTTGGATGAATTGCGGTTTATTCAATGCTTCTGGAAGCCTGCACTATTAAATCAGCGTTACTGTAGAATACTGGTATTACCGTCTGGATTTATAGAACCATCTAGGAAATCGTCATGGCAGCATTTTCCTTTTCTGCAAATCCTTTGTTGCAAGTATACTTGATTCTTCTGTTATCTGTATGTGAGCAAAGTCCACTTTTTTTTTTTGACATTTAAGCCCACTTTTAGTTATGAGATAAATGGCTCTTTAATGAGGTCATGTGAATAACCATTAATTTGTAGCGTTGTTAGGACCGTGTTTCTCTAAAGTATAGAATGTACTTTATATGTAAAAATGAGATGTCACATTCCTTGATGAGAAAGTTCATAGTTCAGAATTTAATAAATAACAATCATTTAATAATGTAATTTTTTAATTTCTTATTATTCACTTTTTTAATTTTATTATTAAGGATTGTAATATCTTATTTTTCTGAAGCGTATGTTGCATTTTAAAAGAGTTTGGTACAGTATTTTTATATGCTCTTTTTGACTTTCGGGCATGGCATAAAATCTTGGGTCTGTGTGTGCATGAATTGCTTATTTATTTTCGAAATTATGTTAATTCAGTGCAGCAAGAAACTTGGCGAATCATTTACCGTTTAAGAAGTGCTATGATCTAATTCATATAAAATGATAAACAACAGGATTTAACTTATTGAGAGGGATGTTGAACTTATCAATGGTTGGTTTATTTTTATTCTTAGCCAGAAACAAAAGGTAGTATTTTTAAATATATTATTTGTTTAGAATTGAATATATCCGAAATTTCACTAAATTTGCATAATTTAGAGGGAAGAAGTAAGTGCAATTTTCTCTTTTACAATAACAGTGTGTGTGGTCTGCTTTAAAACTTAAAAGATAGCACTTCTGCTGATTTTGCGAGCTTTATACAAAGAAAATTGTAATTTTGATAAAATATATTTTCTAAAATTTTCATAAAGATTATAAAATTTAATCCATATTAGTGTTTAAATATACAAAAATAATTACTTTTTAAATTTAGGAAAAATTATATTTTACCGGTATGTGGCTTCATTTTTCTCCTTTAACTTGCATATAATATTGAGTATTACAATTCATTTACTTATATTATTTCAATTGTTAATACATTATCTATTTAAATTATTTTTCATTTAAAATTTAACATAAAAATTCACATTTATTAGATGTGATGTTTCTTTAAATTTTGATTTAATTCGACATTTGTTCAAAATCAAATTAGCCTCATGAAAAATTATAATTTTATTAATTTTTTTATAATTTAATCTACAATTGCTAGATAAAAGATGTTAAATGAAATTTTTTTAGGATAAATTAATTTTAAATAAGCATTAAATTGAGTCAAAAATTGAGAAAGTAAAAATCATCTGCAGTGCACTTAAGTTTTGAGATTTCTATTAAATTTTGAAAAGAAAATAATAAAATAGAAAATACATATAAGTAAATTACAATATTTAATACAATATGTAGATTAAATGAAAAAGTTGAAATTACATGTTAGTCTAACGTAATTTTTCCATAAATTTATATTGAACAAGAAAGTTATGCACTCATAATCTTTAAGAAAAATATTGCTAGAAAACGTCGTCCCTTTTTTTGATAAGGGAGATTGTCAAAAGTGAAGCTTACCAAAGTTTATTCCTTACCGTCAAAATTAAGAATCTTACTAAAAGTATTTAGACTTGCACAATAGGAAAGTGTAAAGTGGCCGACTTCACAAGGAGAAAAATTATCTGCTTTATTGAAAAATATATAGTCCCATTTTCTAGGTGTTTTTGTTAGAATTTTTATATGGGCTATTATTAATTGTAAGTATTTTATTTTTTTATTGATAAAACTAGTTGAACAATGATTCAAGAAATTTTTCTTTTTTGAAACTCAATTTGTTAAAATGATCTATTACTTAAATTTATAAATACCTGATTTTGGATTAATGTGTTTAGTGGTTAAAGTATAAGCCTATATTTTTTTTGATTTATAACGAGAGGGTTTGATAGGATTTTTATTTATATTGACTAAATCTCCTCTTCAATCCACTCCTAACTTAATTCAATCATTGACTTATCCTATTACGAGCTACACGCTCTAGGAGAAGGAAAAAAAGATTTATAGTCTATGGTATTCATTTGAATACTACCATACTCAGAAGAATTAAATCTACGATAAAGGTACACTTTCACATAAATATTAATTTAATATTTTTTTATTTATGATTTTAGTCTTGATATATGATCTATAAAATCATGAATTCTTACATGTGGTATCAAAATAGGTTATATCAAATTAGAACCCTAATTTAATTAATTGTAATTGTGATTTAATTTTCATTAACAATTATATATATATTTTATAAATCAAAATTCGTTATATATATGATTTGGCATGATGTACTTAATTTGGGCTGTATGTGATGTACTAAGTTTCGTAGTTGACGGATTATCTTCTCTAATCATCTGATTTCTACTTACAAATTCATTAGCTAAGTCTAGATGTTGAAATTCACAAGTTATACGTAAACTTTAAAAAATGTTGGTTACAAATTGGAAATCCCCTTTTTTATTAGTTCGTTGGGGTAATAGAAACATTGATTCAGGGACTCAGGTTTTCTTGAGCACAATGAGAAATTTTTCAATTTTAGAAGTTTCGAAATTGAAGAGTTATATAGTTTTCAAGATACATGAGTTCTATGGAAAATTTTGTGCATAAGTCGGATCCTTAGTGCCTAGTATTAGCTGCATAGATGACTCTGGAATTGAGCAATTGCATAGCTTTGTACACAGTTTGTTTGCCTTTAAGAAGCCCCATCATGATTAGTATTCTATTTACATTGATTTTACCCTGGCTCTGTTGGTATGTATATATATAGTCCTATTCTTATATATATATATATTATTCACGCCTTATGTTTTATATATATTTAATGGTTTATATATATTATAATTGTTATATATATATAATTGGCAGTTTTGAATTGTTAAATACACATATTTAATTTTTTTATTTATTTCTTGTATAATCATATGATTATATAAATTGGAGATTTGGATTTGTTTTATGACTATATTTAGAATCTCCAATTTTGATATATTTGGATAGACATATTAATGAAATTTAAAGTGAAAGCAAAATATTTATATGCTAAAATATGGATTTATATTAACTTTATATAATATTTATGGATTCAGTGTATTCATTCTTATGCATTAAACATATATGGTTTATCATTTTATATGTATGTAAAACCTATTTGAACCAAGGATTATAATTTGATGTTGATAACATTAAATCGAAACATATATAGTATATTTTATTTTGAATTATATATATAACATGTTAAGATAATATCAATGATATTTAGTTTTTTAATTTAATATATATGATGTCAATATTATATCATTTTATGGATTAGATTAATAGATTACATATATCTATATAAGGATTCACATTCAATTTTTTTTTTAAGTATCTAATATTTTTAATTAATTGATTGAAATTATTTTGGATAATTACTATCTCAAAGATAATTTTATTAGTGAAAATAAAAAAATTATTATATTTTTAGTAGTTATCTATTAAGATTCTTATTTACTACTTTTCAGATATAATGCTAAAATAATCATTATATGGAGTATAAGGTGATAAAAATATCATACCTTAAGTATATTACTTGATAATAATTTGTCATTAGTTGGTTTGATAGATTATTAATTTCTATTTCATCTTTATTATGATAAGGTGATGGCATTTTATAAAAATCATAGTTTAAAATAGTTTTAATGATGTGACATTGATAATCAAGTAATATTTTTTATTAAAGAAAAAAATAAAAATAAATTTTAAGATTATGTTGTGATGCAATATAATTTTGATAATCAGTATTAATATATATTGTTTAACATTCCTTAATGGACTAATCATATTATTATCAATAATTTAATTTTATAATTTTATGCATAATTTTAACATTTCGAGTCTTTTAGAAAACTTATAGATTAATTTGGATAATTATTACTCAATTGAAATCATTGATTCATAAGTTTCCAAGCCACTAATAAATACTTGCGGGATTAATATTTAATTATTTCATGTATTTACTTGCCAAAATAAGGTAAGTGTGTATTATAAATAGAAATGCGTTTAATAAAATAATTTTTAATTATTTCATATAATGACTTACCTAAAAAAGGTTACTGTATGCTATAATTAGAAATTGTTGTATGTCATAATTATTTCATATTTACTTGCCCAAATGGGGTAAGTGTATATTATAATTAGAAATAAGTTTACTAAAATAATTTTTAATTATTTCATATAATGACCTACCCAAAGGGAGTTCCTATATGTTGTAACTAGAAATTAGTTTAGTGAAATAATTTTATTTTTTAATTTATTTTATTATTGTATATTTTATCTACCAAAAAGGGATCAATTTGCAATAATAATATATTATCTCCATTGGTTTCAATTTTAAGAAAATTTTTATGTACTACATTTTTTATTGAAAGGAGAGAGAATGTACTAATATTTATATACTCCTAAATATAGTTATTTTACCCAAAACTAACATATTGCATTTTGTTATTTTCACATAATCTCTTTTATTATAAATATATGTTATTGAACACATGGTATTTATGTTTATAAACATTTTTATTTTACCATAGGTCTTATTAGATCAAGTAAGGCATATTATTGAATCATGTTAATATTATTTTAAATATTTTTATTTTAATTTTAATAAAAAGTTAATTTATGTTTCTAAAAGAAATATGTTGAAAGGATCAAGATAGAATTATAAATTTTTTCAAATATTAATCTTGATTTAATGATAACTTTAATTTTTTAAAATAAATTTATATTTTAAGTCTTATTGTATTTTTGAATTGCATAGATTTAAGATGTATGTATGTGCAATAGGATTAAAATTGAGGTAATTTAGATGTAACAATATTTTGATTTTGTGATAATTTATTATCAAAATAAATTATATGTTATTTATGCTTAAAAGATCATTGTTTTGGACAATTTTTTTATATTTTGGATCTTTTGAAAAATTTATGATTTGTTATGAATAATTATCATTAAAGTGATATTACTCATATTGATCATAAAGTATTTGAGTTATATCATATGAGATTAATTTATGATTATTATATGCAATTGCTTGTCTAAAAGGGATTATTACATGTTTTAATCAAAGATATTTTATGAAGCATATAAATTTCTAGAATTGCTTTAATTTTAAAAGTATGTCTACCCAAAGGGGATATATTTTTAATACTAAGGTATTCTCTTGATTGACTTTGTGATTAAGAAGATCTTTTGCCTATTACATTTTTTACCAAAAGGAAAACTATAGGAATATACATTACTTCTATATTCATGAACTAAAAGTTACATTCTTGCTTCCAATATTATTTATCTTACTTTTATGATAAAAGTGTTACATCTTTGATTAATTATTTTCTTTTAAAATATAATAAAAATATGTTATTTTACTTTAATTATAAGGATAAACTAGTATAGAAGGTCTATCTGCTCAAAGAAAATAAATTTTTTTAATATCATATTATCTTCTATACAATTGGGTTAATATATTGAAAGAGAAATACATACTATATGTTCTATCCAAAGGAGAATTTATAATCATGTATTGAGATCTTTTATGTTGATGTTGTTAATGTATAATTTTTTTGTTGTTTATTATGTTCTATTAGATGATTTGTGCAACTAAATTTAATTATCTTATATTTTATAGAGTCATTAGATGAATCTATTTTGAGAATGACATATATTATTATGTCACTTTAGTTATATGGTGATAAATTGAATTTATATTGTTTATAACATTGTGGCACATTATTATTAAATATAGTTTTTTTCTTTCTTTCTTTGGGGTGAAATTATATATATATAACTTTTTTTTTAAAAATATATATTTGATAAATAAATTATTAATCAATTAGTATAAATAATTATATTTTGAAATAGTATACAATTTTTAAGAATTGCACTGAATCTTCACATTAATGGAAGTTTAATTTAATGTTATGAAATTTTGTTTGTATTACAAAGTGCAAGGCATATGTTCAAGAGCTTATTCTGATGAAAGATTATTTGATGATATTTAAAATTGCTTTACTTTGTAAAAGTGCATTTAAATATTAAAATTTATTTTTATATATATATTTTTGTAGTAAAGTTATATGTTATTACATATATTTGTTTGACAGAAAAATATGCATGGTAAAGAGATGAATTTTTTTTTAGTTTTCTTTTATGTACATAATATTTGAATTTTGAAGTATTTTGCTAACAATAATAAATTTGACATAAAAGCTATTATTTGTTTATTTGAGTATAGTATAAAATAACTTATAAAATTCTTGACATACACATTGTGAATCTATTTTTTTAATATTTTTATGATATACTTTTTGGTCAATAGTATGTGTTGCTATCATGAGAATTTTCTAAATAATTTTTATTCATATTTATTTTAGTAATCTCTAGAAATATATTTTAATTTTTTTTTATTACATTAACTTGGTATCAATTTTAATATCTAATTTTGATAGAGTTGTAAATGACTTACTTGAGATACCAAAGTTAATTGTATAATTAATTTTTTTATTATTGATTTATTTTATTATATTAAGTTGATAATTTAAGAAATCATAATTTTACATACTGCCATAATATGTATATGAAATTTAAATATTTTTGCCTAAACCAAGGTTCTTATTTTATAAGATGTTTAAAAACTTGTTGAGATATGGACATTCAATTTTATTTTATTTTTCTTATAATATGCTTGGTTAGTGGGAGTTTTATATTATATAGAATATTTAATCTCAGTTGATAATTATAATATGTTTATTGATACACAAGATGAATATGTCATATATATTATTATATAATTTGTTAATTTTTATCATATTTGCTCTTAATCATATTGATATATTATTATGCATTTATATATGCAATTTATGGATTCTTTATCAATATATGTATTTCCATATTGTAAAATATACCAATTATTATAATTATGAGGATTAAAACTTGATGCCAGTCGTTAGCTTATGAGTTTGCATATATAGTTTCGATGTGTACCATATTGGAATAATGAAAATTGCCTTGATAAAGGTTAAGTATCAGGTTTAATGTTATTTTGTATAATAATTTATCATTATTAATTAGTTCTTGATATGTATTTTTGTCTCTTAGTTGATATCATTTTTAAACTTTGAGGCATTCTAACAATAAATTTATTAAGACTAAATTTGGTGTTAATCCTTAGTTCCTAAGTTATATATTTGTCTCTTAATTAATATTATTATAAAACTTAGAGATGTTTTAACTAACAAATTTATGAGGACTAGAACTTAGTATTAGTCGTTAGCTCTGTGTTTAATATTTATCTCTTAATTGATACTATTTTGAAATTTTGAGATAATTAAATTTACTATTACTAGAAGATTTTTCTATCTTATTATTAAACTTGTTATAAAGAAATTATTGAAGGCTTACTTGAAAAATAACATGATTTATTATATCACACTTTTGATACTATTTTTCTTATTACACTTTTACATTAATAATTCATATTTAAGTAGTTGATAATATATGTAACCATGGAAGGTCTTGTGTTAATGATAATGTAATTATTGTCATGATTCAATATTGTTAATTGCTTAAGTATGAGTCGCATTTTAGGTATCATCTATTGGATTGTGTGTTTTCAAAATTGTGGCCACATATTGAAAAATTTATGTTCAGTTTAAGAGTTATTTTCATATAAAATATTTTATAAAATAAACTTTTTATAATTAATGTTGCCCAAATAGGAGAATGCTAGAATTTTTATGTAGGTTATCATTAATTATAAGTATTTTATTTTATTTTTGATAAAATTAGATGAATAATGATTCAAGAGATTTTTACTTTTTGAAACTCAATTGTTAAAATGATTTATTACTTGGGCTTATAAATACCTGATTTTGGATTAGTATGTTTGACGACTAAAGTGCAAGCCTATATCTTTTCTAACTCGTAATGGGAGGGTTTGATAAAATTTTTATTTATATTGGTTAGGTCCCTTATCTATTCTTGACTTAATTCAATTATTAACTTATCTTATTGAGAGCCGCATAATCTAGGAGAAGGAGAGAAAGATTTATGTTTATGGTATTCATCTAAATACTACTTTACTTAGGATAATTAAATCCATAATAAAGGTACGCTTTCACATAAATATTAATTTAATATTCTTTTATTTGTTATTCTAGTTTTGATATATGATCTACAAAATCACGAATTCTTACAGTCTTAATCGCTTATGGGTTGTCTTCTTTGTGGTGAAAGTCTATTTCTATTAACTTCTATCTATTTCTTTTAGTTTTTCAATAGGGGTGTAAAACAAGTAGACCAATCCATTTAGGTTTGATTCGTATTATCCATGAAAAAAATGGACTAAATAATAAAGAGTCCATATTTGGTTCGTATCCTTAAGTCTGTGGATTGGTTTACGAACTTTAACTATAAGTTTGTGGACTAGTTCGTATTGACCCGATCCGCACGAATTTTAGTCTTCTAGGACTAATTCGTGTTACTTATGAAAAAAAAGGCCAAATTTCAAGTGGTTCAAGTCCATTAAAACTCACAAAGTTCGTGAATTGGTCTGCACACTTTAGTTTATTTTACACTCCTACCTTTCAATAGTCTTAGAACCAAATAATAATAATAAAATAAATAAATAAAAATCAAAATAACAAAAAATGCCTTCCCCAAGCAAACACTGAGAGATGGACTTGATGAAGCTGCAATCTTTTCATAGTATTGTGATTTCTGCTTGCTTATTTTATTGGCGACAAGTTTCGTGGTTGAATGTTTTGGTTAAATTGAAAAGAATCAGGATGATGAGTGATTATAAAGTGGAGGTGATCAATTATGGCATGCAAGAGTCATGTATGCATATTTGAGGACCTAAAGGTATTAACTTTTCTCTACCTTTGTCTGATTTATAATTTCATTTTATCTTTTCCTCCAGATGATCTGTATGTGTATCTTATCCTCGCCAATATCATTTTTCTCTTAAGCTTTTCTTTTGCTGATTAAAATTTTCTCCTTTATGTAGTTGTTCGATTGTGTGGACTCCCTGAATTCATTATGGATTTTGCTTCACTCAAAAAAGGGATCAGTTTATAAGATCTGTTGACCTCTGAACTAGTGTTCTCTGCATACATGTGTTTATTTTTATCACCATTCACCTTCATTTCCGTAATGTTTGTTCTTAGATGGATGCAGCCTAATTGTTTACCTATTTTCCTCAATGAAAATTAATTGGATTAGGTCCATGCTAGGTTGATTGTTAATGGTAGCAAGTTTTTCCCTTAGTCTTTCTCTATCTTTTTTTTTTTTTTCGGGGGGGAGGGGGGGCGGGGGCGGGGTTGATGTGCAGGTCCTTTACCAGCAAGCTTTCTGAGAATATTCAATTTCACCATGATACGTGTTTTTATCATGCTTGCTGGGTTGGTTGATGGCACAGGTGTAGTTGAAGTGTTTATTTACTCTGATACGTGTATATGCTACCTTCAATTTGGAAATATTCAATTTTTATTTACTTATTTTTGGGACCTTGTTAATGTATTTTAAGTTCCTTCCTCAATTTCTTCTGTACCCAAATCCATCGGATCCATTGAATATGAATTATTAATGTAAAAGTAGTAAACTAGTAATCATTATAAACCAAATACTGTATTAACTCTTGTTCATAGGCAATCTAACTTAAAAAGTTCCCTCATTGTTGTCGAACCTGAATGCGGTAACTTTGCATCAGAAGTTGATTGGAGTAAACTAGAATACGTTGAATTTGTTAAGGGAAAGCTTTAACAATAAGCCGTCAGATTCACTATTAATTGGAGCACATCCAGAAGCAATGCATGACAGATACCTGCGGCGCAACTGCATTGGCTAATTTGGCCATTTCTTGGCTTGTCATTTGACTTTGTAGCATCTAATTTGGTATCAAGAGTTGGGATCCTTGAGGTAACAGTAACACTGCTGCATTTGATAAAGTTAATACTAACATATCCAGACATGCATGATGCATTCGTCTTTGTATTTGTACATCTGGGTGATAGAAACCTAGATGTTGTACTTCACAAGTATAATTCTGGAAACCAACATCCTGTTCGCCATAATCTCATTCTGTTGCTACTTTGCGATGTTCCATTTTCTGTTCTGTCTTTCTTGGAGAGACATTGATATAAATGATTAAAATGCAAAATTACAGGATTTTGTGAAAAATATGCAAAACCAGAAGATGTTGGGGGCAGGGGAGGAGGAGAAATCTAGTGATGAGGAGCTGAGCGAAGATGGCTATGCTTCGAGTGATGAGGCAATCGCTGGTCAAACAAATTCCTGATCCTTAGATTTCAATTAACAATAATACACATGTACTTGATGTCTTCTGTTCCGGAAATGGAAGAACAAACAAATTCCTGAAAGCTGAAGAGAAAATCCTACCCTTGCATCTTTCAATTTCATGGTGCTTGTATATAAGATACAATGTTGACGTCTTTCAGTCCTGCATGAATATCGGTAACCTGTGTTATCCCATTGGATTTATAATTTTGATCGCAACAATGTCTTCAAACAGTTCAATTTAAACAAGTCATTTCATACATGAATAATTTTAAATATAACTACAATTTCTTTTAAATTAAATCTAATTTTTTTATTGCCCAAAAGGAGGACTCAATCAAATTGGGAATTTAATTTAATTAATATTTCTATGGTGTGTCTTTCTATAATTTGTTCAGAGCAACCCCACTATTTTTCTACTTCATTCTCTTTGCTCCAAGTAGTACGGTAGAATGTTTGTTCTCCCTGGTTTACCGGATTTGGATGGATATTGTGATTGGTGTTTGCATCAAGCCCCTATAGCTCAGTGGTAGAGCGTCAGTCTTGTAAACTGAAGGTCCGTAGTTCGATCCTGTGGGGGCATTTGATTGTACTTGCTGTTTCCTTTGGTCAGGTTTTCCTCTGACATATGAGCAAATTGAACAATTTTGAAATTTAAAGATAAATAGAACCGTTATGCTAGAATCCTTAACCAGGCCCGGCAATATGGGTACGGATGTCATTAAGAAACGGCACGGCGTGATATCCGCAACAAATCACAATTTTTGAAAGAAAAACAAATAAATTTACAAAAATTCAGAATTTCTAATATATTTTTTAGATCACAATAAATCAATAATTTTCTTGGAACCTTGTCTTATCTCAAATGAAAAAATATCTTCTGTGTTTCCATCCTTTCTCTTCATATCTGTCTTTGTTCTCTGTTCTTTGTGATTGATCACTGAAGAAGGTAGAGCTCCAACATCAATTGGTAGATCAAAGATATTTTGTCTGTATCTATTTTTATTTGTGAATTTCCATGTCGATAATATGAGTTATCCTTAATCCCAGCTATCTCACTATATGTAAGAACGTGGGTCTCCTTGATCTAAGGTTTTAGGGTTTCCTTTTGGGGTTTACTTTGGTTTTTTATCCATAGTCTTTTTTGTTTTCGTCGAAATTCATAGCTTCTATATAGGTGTAAGGATTTTGACTCCAATGGCTCGGTTGGTTCTGCCATCGAAGGCTTTGGCTTTTTCCAGGAAGAGTCTGCTGGGTTTGATCTCCACTTCTCCTGTGATTATCTTTATCTAAGTTATTTCAATTACCTTCTGTGCTCCTTCGGTTTTCAGTAGTATGGTGAAAGCTTAACATTCAAGTGTACATTGCGGGTTGACATGAAATGAGTCTGTTCCATAAATGTTCACTTGTTTTCTTCTCTTAGAGATATTGCTTTCATGAGATTGTCATTCGTTCAGCAACATCTGTATATTGGATTTTCTATAGTTATCTCTGTTTGAATGTCTCCAGTTTTTGGGAGAACCAGTAGCTCGGAAGTGGCAAACAAATTTGAAAGTTCAAATTGAATTCTATGAAAAAGGTTTCACATTATTGGGTTAAAGGTAGCTTATAGCAAAAGAGGTCGCTGGTGTATAGTCATCCACAACTAAAATTGAGGTTTTATCCTTTCGATTGATTGATATGCTTGATAAGGCCCTCCCCCAAACCAAAAAATGGGTTCTGTATGGAATATTTCCAATTTAATCATTCATCTTCATTTATATCTTTGAAATTTCAATCCTTGTAGCTTCTATAAGTTTGGTTAAATTTTAATATATAGAAGATATTCTATATTTGTAGGTCATGGCACATGATTTTTTTTTTTTTAACCTGTTATTTTACCTTCGTAAGGACTATCATCTACGTTTTTGCAGCTTCAGGTCACTTGCCGCTTTACTCACTTGGAAAATACAGCAAAGGGTAGCATACGATTGAGGCATTTCCTTGCTCCAGAGGTTTGTTTCTGTTTTCTATTCTTGCTGAAGGAGTTTTTGTTTTATATTTAATTTTATACTCTTGACATTGTGTTATGAAGGTGTCCCATCTGATATGAATATGATCATGATTGATGTTGCAGGGCATTTCTCGGAAGAAGTGTTCTTCTTCGTATCCCCCGCTATCAGTAAGTTGCTGTACTATCAGCTTGAACTTTTTCTTTTTTCTGTTTGTCTACTTGCGGTTAATAGTATTCTACTTCTCCGTATATCCACAAACAGACGTAATTACACACAATCTATTGTCATGTATATTTGTTTTACATACTACTTTGAACCTTTTGCGTGCTTGTAAAGTATCTGGACATCTGTGTTCTGTTTGTTTACCTAATTACATAATTCTTGTATATTATTTGCAGAGGGTTAAGCAAGTGAGCAGGAAGTTAATTTGCTCAGTTGCCACAGATTCCTTACCTAAGGAGGTTGAAGAATCTAAAATGGAGACCCCAAGAGAAATATTCTTGAAGGATTATAAGATGCCTGATTACTACTTTGATACTGTAAATTTTCTGGACCTATCAGATTGTTTTTTTACTTAAATTACTAAGAGAATTGCAAATTCCAAAATTTTCAATCTTTCCTATGTTTATTTGTACACATGGAACTATTCAGGTGGATCTGAAGTTTGCCTTGGGTGAGGAGAGCACAATAGTTAGTTCGAAAATTACTGTGTTTCATCGCATTGAAGGTAAAATAGAGGTTCCTTCCTGATTTTATTAAATTGGCTGAAGTACATGCATTGTTGGTATCAAATTAATTTTAGTGTCCCTTCTTAGCCTTTCCATTTTTTCAGCTGATGCTTTTCTGTGGAGCAGGTTGTCTGCCCCCTCTAGTTTTGGATGGAAAAGACTTGAAATTGGTTTCAATTCAACTCAATGGCAAGACTCTGAAGGTACACGATTATGAAGTTATAAACTATTCATGAGTGCAGCTCATGTTATGATCTGTTTCTCAACATAATCGCTGAGGGCCTCCCTGCAAGCTTATATGATTTTTGTATGTTATAAATGTTTGCAACAGGATGTTTATTTGTCCAGCTAAAGCTTGTTTTTCAATTTGTCTAGCATTGTTTTATATATATATCTCTCGTATTTATTTTTAGGAGGAAGATTACTGTTTGGATGCACGCCATCTAACAATCCTATCACCTCCAAGTGGTAAATTTGATTTAGAAATTGTTACTGAGATTTACCCACAGAAAAATACATCATTAGAGGTGAGGAGACTCTCTTTTACTGTTAAGTCTGTTCTTTCGCTGTACATAAAGCTTCTTCAAATCCCCATCTCTCCCCATGTTTTCATGTGATAATTTCCTGCAGGGGCTTTACAAGTCATCTGGGAATTTCTGTACCCAATGTGAGGCTGAAGGTTTCCATAAAATTACATTTTATCAGGCTCGTATTGTATTGAAGTTGAGATGCTAGTTGAAATGTGTTACTTACATAAACAATTTCCTCATTAATTTGATGGATTCCATTGCATCAAACAGGATCGACCTGATATAATGGCAAAGTATAAATGTCGCATTGAGGGAGATAAGTCATTGTATCCAGTGCTGTTGTCTAATGGAAATCTGATTGAACAGGGTGACTTGGAGGTGAGGTTCACTTGGAGTGCATAGCAATAAAATATATCTGGATGTTTGCTAGGGTGTTCTTGGGTCTTATTTATGCTTAATGCAGGGTGGTAAGCATTATGCAGTTTGGGCAGACCCCTTCAAGAAACCTTGCTATTTGTTTGCCTTGGTTGCTGGACAGTTGCAGAGTAGAGATGACACATTTATAACTCGATCAGGAAGGAATGTCTCCTTGAGGATTTGGACTCCTGCAGAAGATGTACCCAAGACTGCGCATGCAATGTATTCACTAAAGGCAGCTATGAAATGGGATGAAGATGTCAGTTTGTTCACTTTATTTTAAATTTATTTAACCAGATTCTCCATTTTGATTCCAAATATACATGGCTTAGGAATTTAAAGAATCTCATTGTAACCATACTGAAACAGGTTTTTGGTCTTGAATATGACCTAGATCTCTTCAATATTGTTGCAGTCCCAGATTTTAACATGTAAGCCTTGTCTACTAGTTATGAGAATTACCAAATAATGTGATTCTATGCGCTTGTTTTATTGTCCACTGACACAGAAAATATGATGCATTTGTTTTTGTGTTGATTAGGGGAGCCATGGAAAACAAAAGTTTGAATGTATGTCTCTTTCTTCTAGTCTGCTGTATTTGCTGATTTTTTTGTTCAGATTTTGGTGATTATTTTATATCCTCGCTCAATTGCAGATATTCAATTCAAAGCTTGTTTTGGCATCTCCTGAAACTGCTTCTGATGGAGATTATTCTGCAATAATGGGAGTTATTGGACATGAGGTTCGTGATAATTATCAGATAGTAACAATGCTAGGCGTGACTTTTCCAAAGATATGTTTCATTGATATTAATGGTGATAAGAGTTAAATTTTCTGTCTATTTTGCAGTATTTCCACAATTGGACTGGCAACAGGTTGTCTTGCAAACTACAAATTTTGTTATGCTTCCAATTAAAGGATCCTCATTGCATTTTCCCATCTATTTCATGTTCTAATACTTCTGTTTCTGACTGTTTTTACTTAAATCTTGTGGAGATTTTTATAAACCATCACCTTCACATGCATGCATGACACATTTGACATATATGAAGAAGTATCTTCATCAGTTTCCCACTCATATGTTTATGATTGTTTATCATAATGATATGTTCAAGCTTTGATTAAGAATTGCAATCAATAATACCAGAGTGACATGTCGCGACTGGTTCCAGCTAAGCTTGAAGGAAGGTCTCACTGTTTTTCGTGATCAGGCATAACTCTTTCACCTTGGATACCATATTTCATATGTACATTATGAGAAGTATAAACTTTGTCTTCTTTCAATATTATGATCTGTATTAAAATTGTATGCAGGAGTTTTCATCTGACATGGGAAGCCGCACTGTTAAGCGGATTGCTGATGTTTCAAGGCTTAGAAATTACCAGTTTCCACAGGTCAAATATCTTTTCTGTTTTCAATTTTTGATAATTTGTATTTTTTTTTCTGTGATGTTTATTATTACTAGCCATTGCTTCAATCATGCGATGAATTTTTTTGTGGAAATAAGATGCTGTGGTGAGGCTCTGATAGTTGTATTTTAATTTTCCAGGATGCAGGTCCCATGGCTCATCCAGTGCGACCTCATTCTTACATCAAGGTTGAAAACTTGAAAATCCTTTCCTCTTATGAAGTTTACTCTAAGAGTCGAGTTTTCATATATGTTTGCATGAACTTTTATTGACTTGTTGTCATCTTCCTTGACAGATGGACAACTTTTACACAGGCAAGTTTCTCCCCATTTTTTTTTTTTAATAATTTTGATTTATTGTTTTTACTGGTACTAATTGTTGAGAACTATAATGGTTTAGAGGGAAATAAGTAGGGGCAGACTAAAGAGAACTTAGAGAAGACTCTGATGCATTATTGAAATGAATGAGATGGCTGAATTTCACATAAGGCAAAACCCTAATTCTCTATTTAAATAGAGCAATTTAGAAACAAGGGGATACACAAAGATTCTGAGCCCATACCATAACCTTAATTACTAAATATTACTTTCTAACAATATTTCTTGTGCTTTTGTTCCTGATGTATCTGTCTCTCTTGGAATGGTTGCTGGTTTAACTTCTGGTGTGGGGTTATCAACTATGTCAAAATTCAGTGACGGTACATTTTCATATTTTTCTTTTCCATCTTGGGAGCTCTAAGTTGATCCTAATTCCTATTATTTTTCTACTCAAGATATCTAATTGTTTCTATTGATATGTTTACTTATTTGCAGGTCTATGAAAAGGTTTGGCATTTGCTTCTGAATTCTCTCAATTCCTCCCTATCTATGTCTTCCTGGTGGTTTATTCTTATGGTCATATATACCAGGGGGCTGAAGTTGTCAGAATGTACAAGACCTTACTAGGAAGTCTAGGATTCCGAAAAGTAAGAATGTATATTTATCTTATTTCTGAAAATGTTTTTATTAGAATTTTGTGGTTACTTTAAATTTTGAAATAAAGAGGGTGAGCCTTGGTGTAATAGTAAGATTGCTGCCTTGTGACCGGAGGTCACGGGTTCAAATTCTGAAAATAGCCTCTCCAGTTATGGGGGGTAAGGCTGCATACATCTATTCTCCCCAGATTCCGAAAAGTAAGAATGTATATTTATCTTATTTCTGAAAATGTTTTTATTAGAATTTTGTGGTTACTTTAAATTTTGAAATAAAGAGGGTGAGCCTTGGTGCAATAGTAAGATTGCTGCCTTGTGACCGGAGGTCACGGGTTCAAATCCTGGAAATAGCCTCTCCAGTTATGGGAGGTAAGGCTGCATACATCTATTCTCCCCAGATCCCACTAGGTGGGAGCCTCATGCACTGGGCCCTCCTTTTTTAAATTTTGAAATAAATAAAACCCAAATTCTCTGTATTCATAGGGCATGGATCTTTACTTCAAGAGACATGATGGGCAAGCTGTAACCTGTGAAGACTTTTTTGCTGCAATGCGAGATGCTAATGATGCTGATTTTGCAAATTTCTTAAAATGGTCTGTATATTGGGTTTTATTATTTTTTTTTATGCATTTAATCTGTTTCTAACTCTGGACAAATGTGCAGGTACTCTCAAGCTGGGACCCCTCTTGTCAAAGTAAAATCTTCCTACAATCCAGAAGTGCATACATTTTCTCTGAAGATTAGGTATGCATTGCAGACTTTAAGTTTTAATTTATTGTTGTGATGTTTATGTCTCTTGCAATAACTTCGATGGGGGCATTTTCTCAGTCAGGAGATACCACCGACACCGGGGCAACCAGTAAAGGAACCCATGTTCATTCCTGTGGCAGTGGGTCTACTTGATTCAACCGGCAAGGACATTCCTCTTTCTGCTGTTTATCATGATGGAACTTTGCAGTCTGTTTCGAGTAATGGTCAACCTGTCTGCACTACAGTTCTTCGAGTTACCAAGGTTGTTTAGAACTTCTATCTTACGTGCATTGCTTATGCTGATATTTTCTCATTCATATTTGTAACTGACATCAAAATACTCTGCAGAAAGAAGAGGAGTTTGTGTTCTCTGATATATTTGAGAGGCCTGTTCCATCTATATTACGGGGATACAGTGCTCCTATCCGTCTTGAATCTGATCTCAGTGATAGTGATATATTTTTCCTATTGGCCAATGATTCTGATGAATTCAATCGGTTTGGCTTTTTTAGTGTTTCACTTTTCTTTGACTTTTGTGAACATAATGGAATTCTTGCTTACTGGCTACAATTATATATTTTTAGTTGGGAGGCTGGGCAAGTGCTAGCACGGAAGTTGATGCTCAACTTGGTGGATGATTTCCAACATAACAAACCATTGGTTCTAAATCTGAAGTTTTTAGATGGATTCAGAAGTATACTAAGTGACTCAAGTCTGGACAAAGTATGTTTATGACAATTTTCTTGAGATTATTTACCATCTTTTTGTGTCTCTTTTTTGTTCCTTTGATCCTTTGGAAGGTGAGTCCGGTTAGACTGTCATTTGAATGCACTGATTGAATGAGTAACCTTCATTGCATAGGAATTTGTGGCAAAGGCAATAACGCTGCCAGGTGAGGGTGAAATAATGGACTTGATGGAGGTTGCAGATCCTGATGCTGTTCATGCCGTTCGAACTTTCATCAGGAAGCAGGTTGCAAGTGAACTGAGAGCAGAGTTCCTAAGCACCGTATGCTATCTCTTCTCTAAAGCCATTTACATTATAAAATAGAATACCTTTCTAGTTCTTCCTTGTTTGTTTGTAATCATGGTATTTGTATCTTTGCAGGTCAAAAATAATAGGAGCACGGAAGAATATGTTTTTAATCATCCTAACATGGCCAGGCGTGCTCTGAAAAATACTGCCCTAGGTGCCTTTAGTTTTTATACGAGCACACATTTTACATGCTTGGTGATTTTAAATTCTTCACTCATCATTTTGTTTTCTTTGTTTTGTAGCATATCTTGCATGCCTTGAGGATCCAGAGTTCACTGACCTTGTGTTGCATGAGTACAAGAATGCTACAAATATGACTGAGCAGTTTGCAGCTCTAGCAGCCATAGCCCAGAACCCTGGTAAAACTCGCGATGATGTTCTTGCTTACTTCTATGACAAGTGGCAGCATGACTTTTTAGTAAGTTTCACTTTTGTAGTTCCCTGTTGTTGGAAACAAACTTTATATTAGTTCTGTTATATTTGCTTGCATTCTTTGGCAGCGTGCCCAAATTATAAATTAGTAGCTTACAGTTTACATGTTCCTTTTCCTTTCTAGGTGGTGAACAAATGGTTTGCCCTTCAAGCAATGTCTGACATTCCTGGTAATGTTGAGAATGTTCGGAAATTGTTAAACCACCCAGCATTTGATCTGCGTAATCCAAACAAAGTATATTCGCTCATTGGAGGTTTCTGTGGGTCTCCGGTGAACTTCCATGCAAAGGATGGATCAGGATACAAGTTTTTGGGAGAAATCGTGCTCCAACTTGACAAACTTAATCCTCAGGTCTTTCCACATAATTCATATTTAAATTACAACTTTTGTATCATAGTGTTTAGTATCTCAGCCCTCAAGTTTATATCATCTGTTATTCCATACTCCGGGATGTAGGTTGCTTCGCGAATGGTGTCAGCCTTCTCTAGATGGAGGCGTTATGATGAAAACAGACAAAAGCTCTCAAAGGTAACCTATGATCACTTTGGTTTCCAGGTAGTTTTATCTTTAGTTTCTTCTACTCTTTAGTCAGTTAGGAATTGTGTGTTTGCAGGCCCAGCTGGAAATGATAATGTCTACGAATGGGCTGTCAGAAAATGTGTTTGAAATTGCCTCCAAAAGCTTAGCTATTTAAAGTGTCAATAGCTTCTTTAGATGACGAACTTGGAAGCTGTGTATTATAAGTGGATCTGATGGATTTCTGTTTTGCTCTACCACCCCCACCCGTAGTGGTGAACTACTAGCTTGCCATTTGAATATGGGTATCTTTTACGCGTGCTTATTTCTTTGTAAAATTAATGATGCGGAGGATAAGGTTATGACTAACTCGCTAAGCTGTTTAACAGCGGTGGTTGGTATGATAATACTAGTTTTTATGGCATTTTCAAGTTAATAGATATTGGAATTTGGGTGGAACTTAATAGATATTTCCTAGAAGTAGGCAATAATAAATGTGGTAAGCAACTTGATTGATGTATTACAATCATGCAAACTTATGATGGCGGTAGCCCCGTGAGATACATACCTCTTCTCGAGATGTAGCAAAATCATGCAACTTATGATGGCGGTTCTGAAATTTCGCTCATCTCTGTTTCATTCCATCATTGCATATGTTTTTTTTCCTCTTCAAGATTTGAATGAAAATTTGGAAGTCATTTGGGAAGGGAGATTTGAGAAGAGAAGCCTCACTAGGATTATATTCCTATTCTGAGGTCTGCATAAACCGCTTTTTCCTGCAAGTTATAGATAGAACCGAAGGCCAAAAGTAATTCGCAACAGCTTCTGAAGGTTGAAACTCCCCTTGGTGCGGACTAAAATGATGAATTTGAAATATTTCATATTATTAATCATCGTATTGGTTTCATAATAATAATAATAATAATAAATGCCATATTTCTTTACTTCAGACTAAATTTGTAATTTGAGGCATCAAATCTTAAAATAATTAAAAATAGGAAAAAACACACAAAAAAAAATACCTAACCCACTCTCGTACACATTTCACCTACATCCCCTCACACAAAGTACAAAAAAAAAAGGAATTGTTAATATTTGTATGGGGATGTGGATTAAGTGAAGTGCAGTTGCAAGAGAGTGACTGTAGCAAGACTAAAAAATATACTATTAAAGCGTGAAAAAGAATATGTAATTTGCGCCGTTTACATATTTTGTCCATTTTTATAAATTATAATTGTTAGTTTGCTCACCTTTAATTTACATCGTTAAACACTTTCTCCACTTGGCGTATGATAGTTTTGTCAACTTTGGACGGGAAAAATTACATAAGTCAACAGAGTATTAACAACGCATAATACATGATAATTTTATATTATTTTTTAAACATATTAAATTATCGGTGGATAAATTAAAACTCAGTCCATACTTCCAGTGGATGAAGCGTAATTTTTTTTTTTATTAATGTTGATGATGATGTTTCTTCTATGGTCGGGTTTCAATCCATTCACAGTTCAGCTTAAGATTCCCAACATTTCTTATTTTCTGTAACTTACTTGTTATGCCCCATGTACTAAAAGATTGTCACTGTTTTGTAACATGTTGAACCCACTGTCACTCCTCCCGCCTCCACAGCAAAACCTACGAAACAAGTTGTGAAGCTGATCGTCATTAGCAATCACATCACCTTTGTTGGGTACATTTGGCCTTTTCCTTCTTCCTCCGATTAATATCAACTCCACTCCCACTATTCTCACCAAAAGTCAAAAAAGAAAATATAAAGCAGAAGGAAGGGCAGCCCAATGTCTGTTGACTCATTATACTCGTATCACGTCGACCCTTACAAGAGATTCTTTGCCATCTAAAAGGTATTTTGATATAATAATATATGAATATATGATTAAGTTCGATTATATATTAAATTTATTTTATAAAAAATAAAATTTTATATATTATATAATGATATATAAATAATTAAATTTGATAATATATCAATATATTTTTGTAAGAGTAATATACTATAAAATTTTTCCTTCTAAAAACTTGTGTTACATTTACAGGTCTCATGGGAGCAGAACCCTCTTAGAGTGCTAGGCTGTTGTAACCGAAGCTTCTCTGGTCAAGACATCGTTAATTAATTATCCCAGCTAATCATGTGTCTTCAAATGTCTATGAATGAGATTCTAGTGGAGGTATATAAGTATTTCTCATGATCATAACTAGATAACATATATTTGTAGAATGAAGTGAGAAAAAAAATAGATATAAAATATTTATTTGATAAACATTATAAAATAGAAATATGCATTTTCTAAAAGTTAACGTCCATTTCACGAAAAAAACAAAAATAAAAATTTCACTCTGTTGATAATTTTGAATTCCAATTTCTTTGAATACGAAAAAAGTTTTACTAATCTATGTTCAATCTACTTATATTTTATTATTTATTTATGTATAAACATTTAAATTATTTATTTATTTTTTCCTAGTAAACAAAAACTAACATACTTGAAAGACAAACTAATGTCATGCTATATTTTAAAAAAAAAAAAAATCTAAGGCTTTGTTTGAGAAGTATCTTAATTGCTACAGCGGTTTTAAAGGTTTAAGAAGTCATCTCCATAAGTCGTAAACAGAAGTCAAACAAAAAGGAAGTGAACTAGCAAAGGACCACACCCCAACTCCTTCATAATTTATTTGTGACATTGGTTGGTTGCAATTAGTATCTAAAAACTTGATTAATTATGAGCTCAAAAGTCATCCCTCTATCAGTTGCCCCATAACTGAAGCAAAAGGGCAAACAATCTTGATAGACTTTTTTAGTTTTGCTCCTAACCCACTTCAAGAATCTGGCGAAATTTCATAGAAAGAGGGCAAAGAGTTTCCTTTTTGATGTAATAATTGGCTTTTGGGAGGACAAAACCATAATTACCGCAACTCATGAGGTTTTCATGGGATAAATCCTACGGTGCCCACGGTTTTTCTGACATAAACTCATAGATTATTAGGTGACATTTTGCATTTGGTTGACCTCCATCCTAGTTTAGGTAAACCGTGCATTACTTGTGTCTATTTCTCAAGCTTAGCTCTGCTTTTCCATCATGTATATATACATAGGATAACCCACTATTCATGGCATGGCCCTTTATTATTTTCTGTAGTAAATATCTCAGTAATTTTGGGGGGGAAAAATTGACCACCTTACAATATCTGAGCTTTTCTATTGTAAAATGGTTTATTTATGTTTCAAAACAAATAAATGATCTTAAAATAATAAGCTGAATGTCCTAAATTGAATAAGAATTCTTTTATATGCTTCAACCATAACATATATTTTTTACTCTCACTTGATAAATAAAAATAATCATTAAATTTATTATTGATTTATCAATTTTGTGAAACATTAAAATTTGAATTTTTTATTTTTTTTAAATTACAAAAACTGAAAATTAATATTTACTGAGTAAAAATAGGAACATGTATTACATTTGGATTGGGAAAGAATTTTTCAAGTGGAACTTATTCTCTGACCCCGTCTATTATTAAAGTTCTTTTGGCAATGAGAAAAAGTGAAAGGAGAGGTTTAATGACACATGGCCTATGGCCGCAAAAAAAAAATGAGAAAAAGTTCTACCATTGCCTGGCTTTGTCAAGCATGTTGTTCAACAATCACGCAAAATTTCGACCTTCCAAGATAATTAGACAACTACGTAGCATCATCCTTAGCTCGTTCAAAAGGAAAATAAATAAAGAATTATCCATGGATTTAAAAAAATGATTAGAAAAAGAAAAAGTACCTTTTGATCATGAAATTCAGAGAGAAAAGTTAAGAATTATCAAAATCAAAATCACATAGAAAAAGAAGGGTAAGTGAGGGATGGACCAGCCGTGCAAGTTAGTTTAAAGTGGTGGCCGGTAAAGGAGAAGAATTATGGCATAGCAAAATGGGACCCAACATATAGTGGGGCCTACTTGAGTGCCTATTCGATTTCCATTTGTACTGTTGCACACAGAAATGGATGTGCACACGTGCACACTGATTTGCAAGGCTGCAAACGTAAACTAGCCGTCCCAAAATTCAGTATGACTAGTTTGCCCTCCAAGGATTCTCCAATGTGTAATACGAGAGGGATATGTAGGTCAATTCGTTATATTTTAATGGCAAGAGTATGTTATTATCAATTAGATTAGATTAGACTAAGCCTAACCCCCGGGTCTTCGTTAATCACATGACAAGCAAGTCATTGCCGTGTTTGACCTGAGTGCCTGCGTTACTCTCTCTCACATATACACGAGCTCCCACCTTAGAAACGAACGGAGATTTGGATTTTTGTTTCATTTTCTTGCTTCTAATCAATCCATGTTCTCAAATTCCTTGCTTTGCAATCTACCCAGTAACTTCGGGGGGGTGAATATATTACTCTGCTGTCTTATTTTTGCTTGGCTTCTCTAGTTTATCAATTTTCTCGAGAAAATAAGACATTTTTCCTCGATCGGTGGAACGAGGAATCAGATATGAGAGGCGGTAACGGAGATGCAAGGGCTATGAACAACACTTTGGAGACTATCAATGCTGCTGCTACTGCGATCGCATCAGCCGAGAATCGACTTACTCAACCCAATGTGCAGGTATAATCCTGTAATTTTAACCATGTTTTTCTAGCTCAGTTGATTTTGTAACTGTTTATAAATTTAATTTTTTTCAGCTCAACTTGTTTTGGCTTTCGCGTGAAGAAGCAGATATTTTATACTCTGACGATTTTGATGTTCAAAACCTCTATGTCCTGAGTTTTAAAGTTTTCTCCGATTTTTGTTATATACTCCATTTCTAAATGTTTGCCTGAATTGATTTATTTTTTCCCGGAAAAGATGAGGCCTTTTTAGTTTTATTTTCTTCTGTTTGTTTTCATTTTCGCCTTTTTTTAGAGTTAAGTGCCAGATTTGAACACATAAAAGGTCTAGCTTTAGTTTTAAGAAGACAATGACTTCGTCAAAATTAAACAATTTGTAAGATTCTATTGCGTCTTGTTTTTGGCTTCTTCAATATGGAAGCGTGTGGCTTCAAAACTAATCATTATTAACAGTCACTGTTCTTGTTCCCAATCATAATACGACGAGAACTTTAGAATTTGAAGGTAATTTGTATGTGCTAGCAGATTCACTGAATCGGAAGTCTCGCTATGCACACAGTCACTGAATATATGGGAGTGTCGATTAGTGGATTTTATCAATTCATTTATTTTATGAATAATTTTATTGGTATTTCTCTTGGTAAGAGCATTGGTTTTAGGTAGGCAAAACTCATGGGTAAAGTGGATATTAGAAATAACAGGCGCCGGCGATAAATTATCCACATCTGCATCGACTTTCATGTATTTCTTAATTCTCTTTTATTTAATTAATTAAGTGGGTTCAGTTTGGACCGCTCATACTTGTCTGAACCTTTTGCTTCCAGGAAGCTGTGATTCCCATCTCTGTCTTAATAGATAGTTGGACTCTCTCTGATTGTCTGTTTCCCTTTACTTATCATGTGTGGCACATTCATTTTCTTTTTGCATCTGTCCAGATTGTTTGTAATTATTTGTAACCAAAACCTCTGAGTGCATCTGAGGAACACTGATAATATCTCCTATGACTGCAACTAAAGTCAGTTTCTCTTGTTTGCAGAAGAAAAGATGGGGAAGCTGCTTTAGCATATCTGCATGTTTTGGATATTCAAAAAACCAAAAACGCATTGAACCATCACCTCGTGGAGTTGATGCTGTTGCACCTGCAGCTGCAGTTGTAGCTGCAAATTCAACTCAGGCGCCTAGTACAACACTTCCCTTTGCTGCACCTCCCTCCTCTCCTGCATCTTTCCTTCAATCAGGACCTCCTTCCATTGCACAGTCGCCTACTGGCACACTTTGTCTTACTTCTGTATCTGCCAGTATGTACTCTCCAGGCGGCCCAACCTCAATCTTTGCCATTGGCCCTTATGCCCATGAAACTCAATTAGTTTCACCACCTGTTTTCTCAACCTTCACCACCGAACCATCTACTGCTCCCTTCACTCCGCCCCCTGAATCAGTGCACTTAACTACACCTTCCTCGCCAGAGGTGCCATTTGCTCAGCTGCTCGGCCCCAACATCAGGAACGGGGAGACTTACCAGAGATTTCAAGTATCTCATTATGACTTCCACTCTTATCAACTTCAACCAGGAAGCCCAGTGGGGCAACTCATATCACCAAGATCTGGCATCTCTGCTTCTGGCGCATCTTCTCCTTTACCTGATAGTGAATTTACTGCAGGCGGTTCCCATATTCTTGGATTCCAAGCAGGTGATTCTCCCAAGCTGAACTTTGATAAATTGTCTGCTAATGAAAACCAGAGATCACATCAAGGCTCGGGGTCTCTGACCCCTGACGCTCTAAAGTCCACAACACAAGGCAGTTTTCTTCCAAATCATTGGGTTTCTGAGATCAGATTGCATCTGCCGCCACACAGTAGGCATCAGAACGGGAGTATGATTAACCATATGGTCTCAATCGAATTATCTGCCCAAGAAGTATTGAGTTCTGTGGAAAAGAAGCCGGCGGCATCAACCAGAGATGTATCAAAATCCAAGAATGATGAAGCAAAAGCTGAAAAAGGAGAAAATTTGAGAGAGAACCATGATAATGGCAAGTCCCTTGTTGCAAAATCATGTGATGAGGCGCCCCAACAGACCACTGTGGATGGAGATGAGGAACAGATTCATCAAAAGCAAATGTCCAGAGAGTTCAATTTTGATAACGCAGATGGAGGGGACTCTCGTAGGCCTAATATTGTTGCTGATTGGTGGGCTAACGAGAAACTCGTGGGGAAGGAGGAAGGGCCTTCCAAGAATTGGTCTTTCTTCCCTATGATTCAACCCGGTCTAAGCTAACCGTTGTGGACTTCACTCAATGGCTTATTGTACGCTGGTACTTTTGCTTGAAGTCAGCATGAATTTTTAATTCATTGCTCCTTGGCAGCAGCCTACACCTCTCCTGCTAAATTATATCGTAGAGAACTAATAGCTTTACATTGGGAGGTTTAACACACAAGCAACGGGGCTCCTTTTTGTACTTCACGGCCCCTAAAGCTTAAGAAAGTTTCCCAAAGATGCCCGCAAATATTTGTCAAGTTCTTTTCTAATTTCAGGTATTAAGGGTTAGACAAGTTTCTGGCTTGTGCATTTTATGCAATATAATTGACTAGTGGACGGTGCTTATGGATAGTGGTAAAGGAGGATGACGTTTTTGACTTGGAACACGGGGCCAACAACAGGAGAGGCCGGAAAGTGTATGAAGCGAAAGCCGTTCACCTAGTGGCGGCAATCATAGCAATGATCTTGAACAGAGTTTGGTTCGTAGATGTTTCAAAAGATCTAAAATTTTTATGTTTGGTTTAAATTATAAAATAATATTTTTGAAATGTCTTTATTGTTGGACATATTTTTATTTTAATATTCTTTCCAAATAGTTATACAAGGGAAGGTGGATATTTTATATTCTCATTATAAGAACATGTTTTTATAATATAAATAAATTATTTTCCTACTCTCTAATTAAATTTTGGCACAATTAATATTTTATTTTATTATTATTTATTGTTATTAATCATTGTCTATCACCATTTATTATTAGTAACCAATATTAATCATTATCCATTCTTGATAATTATTATCTATTAATATTCATTATCAATTAATATTCATTATTTATGATTATTGTAGGTCTTATCCATTGTTGATAATTATTCTTAGTTATCACTTATTGTAGATAATTATTATTGGGTATTATTCATTGTTGAAGATTAAATACTTATCATCACTTATTATTATCGGTCATCATCCACCTTATCCATTATTGATTATTGTATGTTCTCATTTATTTTTTATCACTACTGTTGATAATTATTATCAAGTATTATTCACCATTATTGATAATTGTATATGACCATTGTTGAATTTCACCTACGATTATCATTTATTATCAATAACTATTACTAAGTATTATTTATTGTCATAATCAATATTTATCATCACTTATAATTGGCTATCATCCATTACAATTAACTACTGCTATTACCATCATCTATCATTGATTATTACTATCAATTATCATATTACCATTAAGAATATTTTTAGTAATCTCATAATATTTTAAAATATATAAAATAATTAAAATATAATATTGTAATATTTTTTTAGAAATATTTTTAATTGAATTAAATATAATAATATCTCATCTTTGCAAATTAAATTTTTAAAAACTATATTCCAAGAAATATTAAAATTTTTGAGCATGTTTAATTTCGCTAATCTAACTAACACACTTTTTCAAGCTTTCGCATGAAGCCCATAAGGTCCATCAGAAGTGAGATTACGCGACACATGCCAGAGCAAGGGCATAATTACAAGAAAACACTTACGAGGATAACTATAAGAACTAAGATATAATCCATGCAGATACAGTATGCAACCATGTCTAACAGAATGTATTATATAAGGTTGACATCCAAAGATAGATTGTGCGTGGTGATGGTGGACGATCCATATGTATATATTCTTGTGGGTGTAACACCGACAGCCAAACACATTCAACTGCAACTCTAACAACCACATCAACACGAGTGGGTGTAACACTGATAAGCCAAAACATTCGACTACAATTTTGACACGATTAAAGTTCTCTTAAATTTAAATTATGATCATTTTGTGAATATTTTTTATTGTAAATTATTTTTCTATTTAAATTAGATTTTTGAATTAAAAGAAATTGATATTCTTTGTCAAACAAGTATTTTTTAATTATAAATATTTATATTGATTAAAAATTTGATATATGAAAAAGATGTGATGTGAATATATATATGACTTCTATATATACTTGTAAAACAAACCATAGTTTATAGGCTTTGCTGGACCAAACTATTCAAAATGTGGTCCCATTTTTTTACAAATTGGGAACTTACAATTAAAATATATGAATTCACGAACCAAGTCATGGATAAAGAGTAAACCAAATGGCCTAAAAATTTGTCTTTTTTTTACACATTTAAAGAAACCAATTTGTACGAACCAATGTTTGCATGGACTAGTCCAATATGCTCACTTTACTGCTGGAAATCGTGCATCATACATGCACAGCGGAATAAAAATTTTGTACGATTTCCACCAAGGATCCATGCGAATTTAGGATGCCATAAATTAGGGATTAGGGTTTATACCTTTCGGCAAAAATCTTCTGTCTACTACACAGCAAATTCAATCTGCTTCTGTTCATTTTCCAATCCAATCTGCTCTCCAAATCACAAATCGGAATAGAAACTAGAAGATCAGATCACCAGTGCAGCGTTTAATGTGGTTGCACCTCTATGGTATCCACACGAACCCGTGAATCACCGATGAATGTCCACACGAACACCGGTTGTAATTGATCTTCTTTCACCTCATAGTGCTAGCTACGCCTCTTCAGGGGTTTTGGTCAAGGAGAGGTGCTAGAGTTTTTCTGTACCTTTTGGGGTGCGTGAATAATGATAATCATCCTATTATTACCCAACAAGCCTATTTAAATAGGTGCATAGAAAAACCTAACCTATTTGAGCTTTATTCCATGTACAATTATAGGCTTACTATTGGGCCTTATAATTATAACATGAATTCCCAAATATTAGGCCCAAACAATTTGGTCCATTAATTCCAAATTCACTAGGCTCTAAGTGTGCGACCCTACAGGTTCTCATTACGTTGGCAATGACCATTGATCATATTAATGATCATAAACAATGATTGGTGTCTAGCAACACATCATTGTTACCCAAGCAATGAGAAAGTCGGTGATTTGACTAAACCTTTACACGTGATCATCACCTATGTCCTTTTGTCCTATACATCTAGATTGAGCACGAAACATGGATCGTGTCATTCCCGTATAACCCAATCTTAAGGTTTCTTGATTCCTAACTAAGCTGACTGAAACAAATGTAATCGACATCCCATATCAATTCATCTGAGTATGGTCATGCATTTTCTCAACTTTACTTAATCAAGGAGCCCATAGATGTTACTCCTGTTATATAGGAAGGACAAATCCCATCTTGATCACACAAACCCCTCCGCATGATATGTGACATATCCAATATCTACCCTTGCATTCACTTAACCATTAGTGACATAGAATAGTATCAAAATATAAAACTCACATGTAGGGAACCTTAGTGATCTCAGGTCAAAGGACCATATTAATAATGATCACTAAGAACCACTCATGACACTCATATAACGATCCATGTAATGTTCTTAATATGGGTCGGTCCAGTATACAAGTTCTCTAACTTGTACTCATGTGTAAACTTAATATCCCATATAAGTCTTCACACATGCTAGTCTTAACATATCAAAGCAACCTAATCCACAATGATATATGACTAGAGACATTTAAGAATACAATTATTTTAAAGTTATTATCATAATTGAATATATTATGCAGATAATATATATAAATATAATAATTAGAATTGCCATTAAAATAACATGATTCAAAATTACAATCACCAATATGATTGATTTTAGGGCATATACAGTAATATT
The DNA here is from genome assembly GCA_020226215.1 of Sindora glabra. Classification (NCBI taxonomy): domain Eukaryota; kingdom Viridiplantae; phylum Streptophyta; class Magnoliopsida; order Fabales; family Fabaceae; genus Sindora; species Sindora glabra. The sequence goes on from CM035236.1 coordinate 1,997,311, forward strand.
TACACCCCCTATATCACCACCTTAGTTTAGACTAGCAAAGAACTTACTATCCAATTTCCACTAACTTATTCTTAATACTTAATTCAATTCTTGGTTAATTAGTTCGAGCATGTGATAAAAGGAAAGTAATAATTTGAGAGGATGAAATATTTCATTTAATAATAATAACAAAGTTTACGAAAGATAAGAAAGTTAAAGTTGCTTATATTCTTAGGATAAACTATTCTAACTAACTTAAAGGATTCATCTATAATCCTTTACACACTATCTATACAAAATAAAACCTAAAATGATTTATTTAGCAAGATATCTAATGTTTCTAAAAAATCAAATTAGGAAGCATGCCAACAACTTAACTCTAAAGAGGTGGTAGTAAAAACTCAACTTATGTATCTGCAAAATAAATTACAAAAGAATAAGTTCGAGACTCAATGAATGAGTACTCCAACATAAATAAGCATAATAACAAATCAAGCCTACCTATCGAATCATCTTTTTATAAAACTTAATACATAAATAATCACATTATTAATTCAATTTCAAATAATCTCAAAAGGCTTAATCATAACTCAATTCATCACAATTTTGCTCTCTAAAAATAATCAATAATAATTAGATTCCAATTCCATATCACAAGGCATAGCAATTAATAATAAAATACATATATCCACCTTATAACTCCTAAATTAATCTTATAATTTTTACAAACTTTACATATTTATTCCTTTAAAGTCTACGTTATACTTTCTATAAACATATTATCTGGAATTAGTTATCTAATATTCACATTGCCCCTAACAAATTTCTCAATTTATAGTTGCTCAATGCTTTCATTTCTTATGTCATGGTATAAGTCATACTTATATTAATTAAACAATGCCATGCTAAAATGCATGGACATATAATACATTCCCTTACATAAACAACATTATAGATGTGTTCATATTATGTATCATATAGTATAATAGCTTAATTCCTCATTTCATATTCACCATTTAATGTATTTAATCCTTAGTAATCACATGCCATCATATCTTAATATTTAAGAATCATTCATCTTATATTGAACCTTTAGGAATCATAATAAACATGGTAAAATAGATGTAGTTAACTATATACTTAACTATATAAGCTCTAAAAATAATTATGGGATTCATAATCGATTGTGTAGTTGATTATAGAGGTCTAGGAACAAATTTAAGGCTCAATGCAACTATTAGGCTCCAAATAGCATCCTAAAAGTCCATAATTGACTATCAACCTCCATAAAGCAACTCGTGACTAAATAGTCAATTATGTAGTTGATTATATTCCTTTAAAATATATTTTTTAAGGCATAGTTGATTGTTACCAAAGATTTTACAGTTTTTATGAATTTTTCCATTGTTCAACCATCTTAAACATGCATTTAATGAATTCATCGCCTAACAAATTCTGATGATCTCATACATACACATTATCCATATGCTATCAATGTCATTTACATCATTAAAACAAGTTAGTTCTATCATTTAACATAAAATCAAGCATTCATATTCATATAATCATAAAAGCCTAAAATATGCAATTCAATTTAGATTCTTGAAATTTAATAAGAAAAGGTGGAATATCCACTCACTTAATATAGAGGTTAATGCTAAGAAGCTATATTTAATGTTTTTTAACCTTGATCACACCAAAAATGAAGGATTCCTTAAGTTAAGATTCCAAATTCCCATTGAAACTAAAATAATCCCTTTTCCCCTATCATCCTAAAGAAGAGGAAAAAGAAGAAGAAGAGCTAACCCTATAAAAATGGAGATTTTACCTTGATTAAATGAAGAATTGGAAAATGAATCTCACTTTACCTTGCCAAATTGATAAGAGGAAGAAGAAAAAGAAAAAGAAGTAGAAAAAGTTTAAATGAAAGTTAAGAAATTAGGAAAATAAGAAGGGATAAATGATGATGGCCATAAAAATGAAGAATAGCTCTCTAAGGCCATTTTCAAAATTATTTTTTAAATATCCTCTATATTTGCATACTCACTTACATTAACTTAAAACTTGGTATTTTATGATTCTATTTAACTTTTCTTATCCTTTTTCATGAAATTCATATTCTTATAATTATCAAAATATCAACCTTTATTGTATTCCATAAGTCATATGTAAAATTTTTAGTTTAAGCAAAACATACCAATTATTTCAAATATTACTTTTATAGAATAAATTATAAATTATTATATTTTAAAGAAGATGTCCTACCCTAATTTTATGAAAAACCTTGTAGAGGTTTAGGACAAATATAGGGATAATTGCTAGAAAGTTATAAGACTATGATTGAGAGTTTTCATGCATATTATCATATAATTTTTCATTATAATGGATTTTTTCTTATCTATATCTATATCTATATATATATATATATATAATTTTAGAGTTTAGATTTTTTAACATTGAATTGTTTATGTGTTAATTAATTTAGTTATTAATATTTATATGTTTGGAGAAGGGATTGTTTTTTTCAAAAATTAGTATTAAAGCAAATTTAGTCCTTTAGGAGAATAGTAATTCAATATAGTAGAGCTTAATCAATGCCTTATAATGGTTATAGTGATAATTAATGACAACATGTATTGTGATGATTAGTGATTTGTGTTAGAATTTTTCATAAAGTGAGCTACTATTAATTTATAATTTGTGATTTAATAAAAAACTGACTGATTAAAATTTAGCCCAATTGTGAGACATGCATGAGGCCCATTTAAAATTATGATCTTAAAGATATGGGCTTAGCACATCTACATAGTCTAGTGTGGTTTGGCAGTTGTGTAAGCCCAAAGACTTAGTAATCCTTTTATGGGGAGGATTACTAGGTTTATAAATAAGGATTAAGACTAGGTCCCCTCTTCACTTCTCATACATACAATTTCTACCCATTGAGAGTCGCCACCGAAGAGAAGAGCGAAGAGGAAGATCTAGAAGAGAAGAATTCATTAGCATTTGCTGAATTCGATCATGGCTGCAAATCCATCAGGTAAGTAAATTCTAATTTCATATTTATGGTATTCTAATTATCATACATGAGATCCTAAAATAAATTTAAAATTCTTATATGTGGTATCAGAGCCTACATATATGATATTAGAACCCAAAATAATTAATTATATTTTATATTATTTTGATTGAAGATTTATGATGAAATTTAACATGTATAATTCCCAAAATACAATCATACGAGCAATTTATAATATTTATTTTATAATTCTTTAATATATCATCATAAATTTTTTCATTTGAAAAAGATTTTGAATTAATTTCTTATATATATATATATATATATATATATATATATATATATATATATATATTAGGATTGTAGAATTAGAAATCCTAATTTATTAATTTCTGCACGAAACTGTGTGGGAAGCCGTGAGAATATATATTCAGCATTCTGCCTGGAATTGTTTGGTTGGCTATTTAATATAGTGCATTCAGTTTAGAATTTGCACAAAGGTATTACTGGTTTCGGAAGCATATGTCTTTCTGATTATCTTACTGTTTGAAATTCTTGACTTACCATTTATATTGAATGGATTTTATTAAAGGTTACTGGATCTCCCTTGGCGTGCTATTTGATTTCCTTTTCTTACACATATAATTGGCTAGCTGGTCAGTTATATATATATAGCGTGTTGTCAGGTTTAACTTTTGTATATATGCGTGCCGATTAGACCACATATCTGGTTTCTAAAATCTTGTTTAACGTGCTATATACATGGATCTCTGACGTATGGAGAAGACTACTATGGTTTGGCATGCTTTTGTTTTATGTTTTCGTTCGGCGTGCAATATGACTTCTTCTTCTTTGAATAGATATATGTTGAACTATATATGAATTATATAAATAAATTTCTTTATTTCTCGTCCGACGTGAAGTTTAATTCCTCCTTCTCTGGACAGATATATATTAAATTATATATATATGGATTTCTTTATCTCTCGTTTGGCGTGCAATTTATCTCCTTCTGTGGATAGATATATATTGAATTATACATATTAATTATAGGTTCCGCTTCCAGGATATATATATATTTCACACAGTGAGGAGTGAATATAATTAGATATCATAATTATGTTGATTTTAAATTTTGTTCAAGACTTTATTATGCAACAATATTTATGGGTTCATTGAGATACATTGAGTTTTTTTAGCATCTCATTAGGAGTGACCCATTATATACATATGATTGAGTATATAGATTGAGATATTGGATAATTTACTTTTTTCAAATTAAGAAAAATTTTCATTAGTAATTATAAATGCTTGGCTGTCAAAGTGACTCATTTATAGTGATTAGTGAAATATTTTTTTATTCAAAAATCATGGGATAGTACTAGAATTATCTTATATAATCACCTGCCCAAAGGGGGTTATTATGTAAGATAATTTTAGCATTATGACATAAGGCATCATGGATGGAAATATATCAATTTAGAAAGTCTATCTACCCAAAGGGGATGAATTTTTTAAATTGGATATTTTCATATTAGCCTTATGAGGAGAGTACTTACTAGCATGTCATATTCTCTGCCCAAAGGGGAGAACATGATGAAGCACCTAAACTCTCCAATTATTGTAGCATATCAGGAATCGTTGCTATTCTTTTTAAATTATCCATTGGTTAATTGTTGCAATTTATCTTGAACAGTGACTTTTGCTATAAATGGCAACCAAGCAACCATTGAGATCCTACATGGATCTAACTATAAGAGATGGAATGAAGACCTGAACTTTGCCTTAGTTATGAGTGATATAGACATAGCCTTATGGATTGATCCACCCGGTGCCATCACTGCCCAAAGTACTGTTGAACAAAAGGAATTGTTTGTTAAGTAGGATAGAGCAAATCATATGTGTTTACATGCTATTAAGAAATCTGTCTCTGAACATCTTCTGAGTGGATTGGATGAGATTGGGAATGCTAAAGAACTCCATGATGCTGTTAGTCAAATGTACCAAAAATTCAGTAAGTCTGAGGCTGGGAATCTTATGAGTGAGCTGACAAGTATGAGCTATAATTTTGTTAGAAATGTTAGAGATTTCATCATGAAAATGGTCCACATCAAAAACAAATTAGCTTCCCATGAAATCACCTTACCTGAGAAATTCATTGTTCACTATGCCATCAATTCTCTTTCCTATGAATTCACCCAAATTAAAACTGCCTATAACATCATGAATGAGGTTTGGAGTATCAATGATCTTATATCAAAATGTATTTCTGAAGAGGAAAAACTCAAAAGGAAAAAAAATGAGAGTGCCTTACTTACCATTAACTCCAAATCTACCTACCAGAAAAATTCCAACAAGCTTAGGAAGTTTGGGTCAAAAGCACCTAATAAGTCTCAGGACAAGAAAGGCCAAAGCAGTAATCAGACAAGAAGGGTAAGTGGTCCTAAAGCTGTCATTAAGAAAGAAAATAAATATTTTTTTTGTAAAAAAAAGGGTCATAAGAAATTCGAGTGTCACAAATACAAATCTTGGTCAGAGAAAAAGGGTAAGCAAGAAGGTAAACCACTAGCTTTCGTTTGTTTTGAATCCTATTTTATTAGTGCACCATTAAACTCATGGTGGCTTGATAGTGGTGCAACTGTTCACGTTGCTGTTACTTTGCAGGGGTTCAAAAGCAAACGGAAGCCAAGTGAGAAAAAGGCCAAGCTTAGAGTTGAAAATAATGCTGAAGTAGAAGTTTGTTTTATAGGAACAATAGGTTTAAATTTGGAGTCTGGTTTTGAACTTATTTTGAAAAATATTTTTTATGTGCCCTCCTTTAGGAGAAATTTAATTTCAATTTTTGTTTTGGATAAACATGGTTATCATTTTATCATCAAGAATAGAAAAGTTGATTTATTTTTAAATTCTAAAATTATTGGTGAATTTAAGCTTGATGATAGTTTATATAGATTATGCTTGGCCCAAAACAATGAATACAGTACTATGAATGTTGAAAACATAGTGTCTAAGAGAACTTTAGTTAGTGAAAAGTCTTTCTTATTATGGCATAAAAGATTAGGCCACATCTCAAATGAGAGAATTAATAGATTAATAAAAGATGGTTCTTTACCTTCTCTTAAATTTGAAAACTTAGACACGTGTTGATTGGATAAGGGGTAAGTTAACTAAGACTAAAAACAAAGGTGCCATTCGAAGTTCTGACCTTTTAGAAATTGTGCATACTGATATTAGTGGACCACTTATTCCTACTTTATGTGGTAATAAATATTTTGTTATCTTTATTGATGATTTTTCTCGTTATGGTTATCTTTACCTAATTAAGGAGAAGTCTTATGCTTTTGAAAAATTTAAAATTTTTAAAATAAAGGTAGAGAAACAATTGGAAAAGTCATCAAAATTATTAGGTCTAATCGAGGTGGTGAATATTATGGTAGACATGGCACAACTGGACAGCATATGGGACCATTTGCCAAATACTTATAAGAGAATGGGATAATTGCCTAATATACTATGCCTTGTAGTCCTTAGCAAAATGGTGTGGCCGAAAGACGAAATCGCACTCTTAAAGATATGATGAGCAGTATGATGAGTAGAACCAATCTTCCTGAATCTCTTTGGGGTGAAGCCATGAAATGTGCATTATATATATTGAATAGAGTGCCTAGCAAATTTGTAACAAAAATACCTTTTGAACTATGGGCTAAAAGGAAACCTAGCTTGAATCACTTTCGAGTTTGGGGATGTCCTACAGAAGTTAGAATTTATAATCCTTTTGAAAAGAAAATTGAACCTCAATCTACTCGTTGCTACTTCATAGGGTACCCAGATCATTCCAAAGGGTATAAATTCTATTGTCTTGAACGTGGAGCAAAAATTATGGAGTCACAGGTGGCGAAATTCTTGGAATGGGATACTGCAGATAGAAGCATCATAGAAGTTGTCAATGACGATGAACCTGTAAGATATGTCACTTTCCCTTTGCTAAACCCACAAAATCTTGCAGTACCAGTAGATATTGGAAGAGGAGAAAATGTGCAGCAGAATACAGATCCTCTCCCTCATGCTCATCCTCCTAATCAAATTCCCGATCCTGTTGATGTAATTCAAGCTCAAAAGAATGAAGTTAAGGTGCCTTTAAGAAAATTTACTAGACAAAGAAGATCTACAATCTCTAACGATCACTTAGTTATCCTTCGAGAGAGTGACTATGATATTAGTCATGTTGTTGATCCTATGACTTACAAAGATGCAATAACTAGTGCACAGTCTGATATGTGGGTGGATGCAATGAAAGATAAAATAAATTCTATAGCTCACAATGTTGTTTGGGAACTTGTTGAGCTTCCAAATGGATGCAAACCTATTGGATGTAAATGGGTGTACAAAACCAAGAAAGACTCTAAAGGAAATGTTGAAAGGTTTAAAGCTAGATTGGTGGCAAAAGGATTCACTCAGAAAGAAGGAGCGGACTATAATGAGACCTTTTCACCAGTCTCATCTAAAGATTCCTTTAGAATCATCATGGCCTTGGTAGCACACTATGACTTAGAGCTTCATTAAATGAATGTGAAGACAACCTTCTTAAATGGGGATTTGAGAGAAGAAGTTTATATGGTACAGCCAGAAAGTTTTTAAGAACTTGGAAAAGAACATTTAGTGTGTCGGCTTAAAAAATCTATTTATGGACTTAAACAAGCTTCAAGGCAATGGTATTTTAAATTTGATGAGGTGATCACTTCCATGGGTTTTAAGGAAAATAAAGTTGATCAGTGCATATACCTTAAGATCAGTGGGAGTAAGTACATTTTTCTTGTCCTTTATGTGGATGATATTCTATTAGCCAGTAATGATAATGGATTATTGCATGAGACTAAACAATCATTGTCCAAGATTTTTTATATGAAAGATCTTGGGAATGCTTCGTTTGTTCTTGGGATAGAGATTCATAGAGATCGATGTAGAGGTTTATTGGGACTTTCACAAAGGTCTTACATTAATCGTGTGCTCACTAGATTTAATATATAGAATTGTAAGGGTGGGGATGCACCTGTTATAAAAGGTGATAAACTCAGCCTTAGTCAATGTCCTAAGAATGATTTAGAAAGAGAATCTATGAAGAATATACCTTATTCTAATGCAGTGGGGAGTCTTATGTATGCACAAGTCTGCACTAGGCCTGACATTGCATTTGCAGTGAGAGTTCTTGGTAGGTATCTTTCTAACCCTGGTATGGATTATTGGGTTACTGTTAAGAAAGTATTAAGGTACTTACAAAAGATAAAAGATTACATGCTGATTTATAGAAAAGTTAATAATCTTGAGATTGTTGGATACACAGATTCTGACTTTGCTGGCTCTCAGGATGATATGAAATCCACTTCAAGATACATTTTTACATTAGTTGGAGAAGCTATATCTTGGAAGAGTGTAAAACAAACACTTTTAGCTTCTTCTACTATGCAAGCTGAGTTTGTTACGTGTTATGGAGTAGCTACGCAAGCCATTTGGCTAAAGAATCTTATCTCTGGTCTTCCCATCATTGATTCCATCTCTAATCCACTAAGAATTTTTTGTGATAACAAATCTGCTGTGTTGTTTTCCAAAAACAACAAAACTACATGTGGGTTTAAGCATTTGGAAATAAAGTACCTTAAGGTCAGAGATTTTGTGAAAAATGGTGATATTACTGTAGAACATATTGATACAAATAACATGATTGCTGATCCTATGACTAAAGGATTAAGACCTGTAGTTTTTAGCAAACATGTTGAGAGTATGGGTGTCTTAAGGTCTTTTGATGCATTTTATTAGTGGGAGCATATTTGTTGTGTTTGATACTCTCATGTTATAATTTGTTATGTTAGACACTCTTTTTATAAGATTTTAATTTCATTGATGATCATCATAAAGTAAATAATCTATGCTATTATATATTCTTACTTGAACATATACTTATAAGTATTGAAATCTTGCTTCTTAAGACTGGTGTCTGTCTTAAGTATGACTTTGATATCAAGAAAGTATGTCTTATAAAATGACACCATTGAATGATCTCGAGAATATGAATAAGACATACATACAGTGTATAGATTTCTCATCAAGTTTAGAGAAATCATGGAGGACTGATAATGAAAATAGCATGTTTGATCACATTTGATGTTATTTTCTTACTACACAGCCACACTAAAATCTATTATCGATAAAGTCACTGGCACTTGTAACCATAGATTGGTCTTATGTCAATAAGGGGCATAAAGGCCGCTATAATTCAATGTTAGTTGGCTATATTAGATAGGATTGTTGTGATGTTATCTCAGAGGGCTAAATTATTTTTTAATTGTGGCCACATAAAAGTTTTTTTTTTCAATCATTCTGGAGTCTTGTTTTCAAAATGTATTTTGTTAAAACTCTAATAAAACCTAATTAATATTGCTCAAGTGGGAGAATGTTAGAATTTTTCATAAAGTGAGCTACTATTAATTAATAATTTATGATTTAATAAAAAATTAACTGATTAAAATTTAGCTCAATTGTAAGACATGCATGAGGTCCATTTAAAATTGTGATCTTAAAGATATGGGCTTAGCACATCTACATAGTTTAGTGTGGTTTGGTGGTTGTGTAGACCCAAAGACTTAGTAATCCTTTTATAAGGAGGATTGCTAGGTTTATAAATAAGGATTAAGGTTAGGTCCCCTCTTCACTTCTCATACATACAGTTTCTACCCATTGAGAGCCGCCACCGAAGAGAAAAGCAAAGAGGAAGATCTAGAAGAGAAGAATTCATTAGCATCTGCTGAATTCGATCATGGCTGCAAATCCATCAGGTAAGTAAATTCTAATTTCATATTTATAGTGTTCTAATTATCATACATGAGATCCTAAAACAAATTTAAAATTCTTACAATTTGTTCATATGCAAATTGAAGAAAATGGTTAGTTAATGTAATAAATATAACTGGTTTCATTTTGAGCAAGATTGATAGAGTTGTAATTGATGATAAGTTGCTAATTTGGTGGTAGACAAGAGTGGGATATGCAATTGATGTTGAAGTTAAAGATGTGAAAAGTTTATGTTAGTTTATGAAAGTGTTGGTAAGACTTAATGTTCTTACAAATGAAGAGATATGAAAGACTTTAATGATTAATACCCCATAATTAGTCTTATTTAACAATAGCTAGGACTATGAAGATGATGGAATTTGTGCTAAAGTAGAGATTATTAAGTTTGACCTGAATTTAAATTATGATTAATTTGTAATTATTTCTTATTATAAGTTTTCTTCCTATTAAAGTTAAGTTTTATGTTAAAGTAGAATTATGATTCCTTACCAAATAAATATTTTTAGGATATAAATGTTTTAGTTGGCTAAAGGTTTGAGATATGATAGAGAAATAATGCAAATGCTTATAGGGATTTTGTAAGAACACTCGTAAAGGTTTGAAAAAGATGTAAGTAGCGATGGATTTATATATTTTTAATAGGAAATGCACTTAAATTAGTGAAAAGATAATAATATATTGTGTTATTTTATGCTTCCTCCCCTAAAAAAGACATTACCTAAAAAAGACACTACTAATTGTAACATTTTTCCATAAAAATTTAAATTTTTTAATAAAGTTTGTAAATTTTTTATAAATTTTCTAAATATTTTGATGTTGTAAGTATGATAGTTTATATTACAAGATTTATAAAAAAAATTACAAAATTTATATAAAAACTTACACTTTGTATCATAAATATTTGTATGATTTTATTAAAAAGATATAAATGTTTAAAAATTTATTACTTTTATATAAAAAGATCTTTAAAATCACCTAACTTTATCAGTATTATGCTAAAACAATACTCTAATATGTTTATGATAACATGAATTTTTGAATTGTTTTAATTCAATTCAAAAAGATTTTTTATTCTCTTTATTTTACTAGAAGCAATAATAATTTTTACAATTTAACAAAGAAGGAAAAGAAAATAAGCAAACTTTATAATTGTTTCCAATATGTAATACATGACAAAGCATTGTAATTTTTAAGGTCACCATTTAGAACTATAACATAATATAAAACAAACTTATCATATATATTTTATTTCAACTCAAAATTTATCATTTATATAGTTGTATATAATTTTTTAAGAGTAGTTTTAAAAATTAGAACTAGTTAACTAAACAGTCACTTCTATAATGGAATGCATTGCATATGATGCAATAGCGTATGTGGCTTAATAGTGGAAAAATGATTATTATAGAAAAGGATCTTATATTTGTAGAGGATTCTTTTATTAATTTGGTTGGCTAACAAAAAGAAAAAATGTTAAGCAGTAAAGATAGGATTGCTACCTAACTTATTCGAAGGTAAAGGTTAGTAAAAGTAGTGCAAGGGGATTGGTAGTAATTATTAAAAATTAACAATGTACAGGACAACTAATGAATTGGAGTTATGAGCTTTGTATAATTGCATACTTATGTTAAGAATTGATAGTACTTGATCTAATATATTTCACAATGTCATAACTTAATCATTATCTTAAATTTCATAGTTTGAATTTGTATATCTACATTTAACTTTATATCATAAATATCTCTTACATCTAAAACTATACATATTTAAAATACTTTTATTAAGTAGAGTAACTTTTTAACAATTTATTGTAGAGGAACTAAACATTTTTTTAACATGACTTATACTAAAATTTTTAGAGTTTAAGTGGATACATGCCTACCTATTCTAATACATAAATCCACCTTTGGACATAAGGATAGTATTTCAAAAATTATGGGATTATGATTAGCGTCTTCACACACATTATCTTATAATCTTTTCATTATAATGGGTCTCTTCTTTCTATGATTTTTTCCTAGAGTTTGAGGGGGTTTTCATGTTATATTATTTGTGTATTTTTACATTATTCTAATTAATTTAATGCTTAATACTTATAAATTTAAAAAAGGGATATTTTTCTTAACATACATGATCGTGGTTAATTGTTTGTACAATTTTTATAGGTATTAAGATATCTTTCATGGTTTTTCTTATTTTAAGCATTAAAATTTTCTTATGTAATCATTGTCCTTGATTGACGATATATATATATATATATATAGAGAGAGAGAGAGAGAGAGAGAGAGAAAGAGGTAAACTTACGTAAAAATATATTATTACTATCCACTTGACTATGATTACTGTGAAATTCATTTCTTAATTGTCACTAGTCTAAACTAACCTCAAGTTAGGTATCATTACATAGATTTTAGAAGCCATATATTTTATAAATATTCTCAAAATATTTACAAATAAAGTTTATATTGTTGCATATCTTAAAACTATTTACGAGACTGGAACTATTTCTTTCCATATTCTAAATCTTATTATGGTTGCTTGAAATAAGAACAAAAGAGGTTTTTACTCTTGAGTTGCACATGGTGGTTGTGGGGCTTAAACAAACATAAATGAAAATCATTAAATAATAAAATGGTAAATTATAGACTTAATAAGCAAATAACTACTTGATAAAAATATAGACATTTATACATTATTTCAATATATATACACATACTAAAAATATATATGCATAATCATTCATAGCTAATTTCTTGATTCATTTGTTAACATAATAATTTTACATTCATACAAATATTAAATAGCATAGATAATATAAAATGTCAATAATAGTGAATAACTAACAATTAAACCACTGTGTAACTTATTTCATCCTTAGTTCATTAATTCAATCTTATTCTTCCTAGCACCTTAACCATTCATGAACTATTTTTAATTTCAGTACCATTTCACGATATTTTTATAATCATTCCTCCATATTTTCATTTCCATTCAATTAACACATCTTTATTAGGAGTACATCAAATTAAATACCAATAAACATATTCATAACTCATTTATAATGATATATAAATAAAAAATAATTAACACATTCTCAAAAATAATTAGAATTAGAAATATATTATAGGGTACTTGATTACCACAATTGAGTATATGAATCCAAAGCAAAATTTTGGTTTCATATTTGACTATAATAGTTAACCACTACCATCTAAGGAGTACTAACTTTATAATACTTTATTATGGTAATTGAGTATAGGACTTTGTGACAATAAGATTCAATTACTATAGTTGAGTATTAGCTTTTAAAAGCAAACCTTTAATAAGATATTTGACCATAATAATCAAGTATGACTTAGTGAAAGTAACTTTTAAGCTTATATTCAATTATTATACTTAAGTATTTGCTTGATTTTCTGGCTACTTCATTGAATTTTTGCACAAATAATCCATTTTGCTAACTATTTCTTCAATTACAATCTTTCAACTTAGAAACTAACTCAATTAATCATTCATAGCCTTATTTTATCCTAACATACATAAAAATTTTATTACAACTTGCCTATTGTACATTTAAACATTAACTTTATCTTGACGAACTCAAATTATGAAATTAAGAAGGGTTAAGTAGATCATCTACTTACTTATAATATGAAGGAGATTAGAGAGAAGTCAGTGAATAATTATTTAGCCCTATTCAACACAAAAATAAAATTATTAACTTAAACCCCTAACTTTCCTTATTTCATCCACATATCATCAAACTTCTAACCAATGTTTAGAAATTAAAAAAATTCCTTTAGTTGAAAGAAGAAGATGATAGTTTTTTAAAGTCCCTTAACTAAATTTATCATAAATTTTGATGACATTAAACCAAAAATTAGAGGAGGAGTTGGAAAAGAGCTTAGTTATTTGCAAAGCAAGGTAAAAATAGGTTCTATTTGTGGTTAAATAGAGTTATAAGGTGGATTAACATTTTTAAGGGTAGTTTGGTAATTCTTAGGATAATTAAGGGTAAATATGGAATAACGGCTCTTAAATTTCATTTATGCACACCTGTTCAAAACTAGCTCATATTCATGTTTATTCTTCCTATTTATATTATAAAATTCTACTTTCTTTAAATAAAATCTCATTTCAAACATACCTATAACTAACAACTAGTTGCCATGAATACGTAAATATTAGTAAAATTAAATATAGCATATCCTAATTTTTTAGAGGTATAACATATGTGTAATGGGATTCATATTATAAGTGATCTTAGGTCGAGTTGGGTTGGGTTAGATTAGGTTGGGTTGAGTTAGATTGGGTTACTTTTTCAACTCATTCGAGTAATATTTGAGCTTAATTTAGTTAGCCTATTTCTACCCAAGAATTTTTTAAGTTTTTTTTATTTTTTAGGCTAAAGTAGGTTCATTATATTTAATTGGATTAGGTCAATTTATAATATATAAAGTTTTTTAAAATTCTAATAAACTTAAAAGTAGCATTAGACCTTAATCAAAACCATGCTTTTTTTTAAGAAAAACATCTTATGTATTGGATACTAGACAGTCTAATAATATAATAAAAAAAAATTAAAATACCAAATAAATTAATTGAAATGAGTTCAAAACTAAAAAAAAATTGGTAATGTTTTATATTTATAAGAAGTCCATTTAACCAAAAAAATAATGTCTAATTATAAGATTCTCTCTAACATAATAGAGAATTAGACGAACAAATACTATGTTCATGTAAAAAGCAAAAAACTATATCCTACCACCTTATGTAATCACCATACTTACAAAAAGAAGTACCTTACTTACAAAAAAAATTCAAAGTGCTTATTGTCAAACTAAGGCACCATTTTACTTACTATACTTAAACTTTTCCACTAATATTTACATCCTAAAACCATAAAAAAAAATTGATAACATCATTTCCTATAACATCCTATTTCCCAATTATCACTACTAATACCTATATAAACTATTTGATAACAACCAAATTAGTATAACATTAACTAGAATGTAAAACAAATTTATGATAAAGTCAAATTAGATTAAAAAAAACAAGCATAATAGTAAAGTTTATTAAGCATTATTATATAGTATATTAAGAAAAATAACGCGATATATGTATTTTGCATAATGCAAAAAATCATTTTACTTTTTAAATACTTATAATGTAAATTAAAACTACCCAACAGTCATCATCTATTGACAATTATCTTGTGATTACAACCCCATAATATCAAGTTATTTTGCATCCTTTTCCAAGCTTTGTAAAAATATAAGAAAATATCATTATTTTAAAAATTATGAAGATGATAGTAATTTATATATTAATGCATTTACCTTTCTCAATCTTCTCACAATTTTTGAAATCTTCAATGAAGCTATAATCCTTAACTGAAAGTAAGATGAACTTGATCTAGTTTTGAAAATAAATTAAGGCCTCACATGTCTATGGGGATAATAAGCTCACGAACACATCTAAAATTCTTCCCTATATGCTAAAGGCTAATTTTGAAGCTACTATGGAAACAAGAATAATAAATATATATCTAATAATAAATGATAGAATACAAAACCTTAATACATTCCCCTTCCACCATTCCAAGACATTAAATGTGTCATCCCCATTAATACATGCTGCAGCTATCTCTTAACCTTATTTTTTATTTTAGTAGAATCTTTAACTTTCAAATGTGATTTAAATGTTGTAGTATGAGCTTTGTATATATGTTTCTTCTCTCGAAAGCTATACCTAGTGTCTTGTGAAATTTCACCCACTATATTACATTCATTCTTTTCTCCATAAACCTTACAATACCATTTATATAATTGTTGCAAGTTTAACTTCACTTTAAACGTCATGTTATAAGCAGTAATAAGATCATAAAATATTAGTAATGAATAGTAAAAGATTTATATTTTGCATAATTCTTCAATATTTATTATATTTCTTCCTTATTTGGATAGCTATCCTATTCAAGATATTATCATCACTTGAACTTCATTTTGATAATTCACTTTGAGTCAATATATGTTGAAGAAATGTATTATTTGAAGTTATAAATAAAGAAGTAAACAACTTATATCATAATTTTTTTTAAAAAGTTAGTAAACAACATAAAATATTTCTAATTTTCCAAAAAAGGGATGGCCTATTGCCTTTTCATCAAAGTAGTTCTTAAAACTTGATTCATCAACTTCTAATATCTTAAATGCCTCTTAAAATTTTAGGGTAGACGTTAACATCAAATAGGTTGAGTTCCGTCTAGTTAGAAAATGAAAACAAATAAGTCTACCATTTTCAATCTTACTTTATTTAATACAATACTTAAACTTAGCTAATCTGGAAGGAGAAGATCAGATAAATTTAATTATAATTGTAATTGCAACAATTAAAGAATGCCATTATTTTAAACCTTCATTAACAAAATGCATATGACTACTATTCAATATCAAGCCATTTGAATTCTTAAACATATTTTATAAATAAGATATAATAATATCATTTAAAAATGCATTGTCTACAGTCACAATAAAAACATTCTTAATCACCTATTTGTTAAAATAATTCTTTACTTGCTTCCTAATGATTTCTTCTCTATGATTAGGAATAAAATAGAAGTTTAAAACTTTCTTTTACAAATTTTAATTATTATATACAAGGTGTGCTTTAAATATCATGTAATTCAAATTTTGAATTGATGTCTAATAACCTGTTATGAGACATACCTTAAAACAATTGAATTGTAAAAATCTTTTTAACTCCCCTTTTTCATCTTAATACATCTTCCAATAATCCCTAACTATAATATGTTTAGATGGAACATGAAACTAAGGTTACAATTTACCGTATAAATGCTTAAATACCCATCTCATAACAACTTTAAATGATTATTCATCAATAATGATAAATATAGATGAAGCTTCTTTACAAGTTTTTCCATCCTAAACTTAAGAGACAACAACCATATTAGTTTCATCACTTTTTTCTTAGGTTCAAATGATAGCATAGATTGAAAAGGATCAAATAATAAGGTATAAGAAAACTTTAGGCATATCCTAAGATGCCTATTCATAGTAAATGTCCTATCTAAACTAGGGTTACATAAATATCTCTTTGCACAGTAATTGTAAACAGTCATGAGCTCTTTTGACTCAGATTCGAACATTTATGTGAAATGATCCTATATTATTGCATTTTACCTAATTCTATTAGTTGGAGGCTTTCTCTTTAACTTCATTCAAATAGATTTAGTTATAAGGATCTCTTTTCCTTTTCCTTTCAATTTTAAATTGCCCTTTGATTTAGTTATTTTTGAACTAGAAGCAATATTATTATTTAAATGTCTTGGGGATTAAGCTTTTAATATAGGATGAAGTATTTTTGGGGTGGATTGAGACAGAACTTTTTTTTCCTTTTTAAGCCTTTATTATAGAAAAAAGAAAAAAAATTCATTAAAAAGAAACAAAGTTAATATACACCAAACTTCCTATAGATTTTGTAAGATTTTATACCAACCTAGAGATACACAAGTCAAAATATAAACAATGGATAAATGCTTATTTTATTAATATTCCAAAACATAACTTACTCACTTTCTTTTATTACATAACTCTGATATCACACAAATTACAAAAGTACCACAAGAAGACTAATAACACTATATTAACCATAACAATGCCAAGAACAAAAATATTCTAGAGAAATACAAGCATTTCCTTTTAACCAAATAAAATCAAAGCTGTAAAAAATACAAAGCACCATAAAGTTTAACCTCTTTACTTCTATAATTTTAACTGAACCCTTAACCTAAACCTGACTAACAAAAATATTTATAATCTCAAAGGACGCACATAAAAGACCTAAGATACCTTAAACTCCATATTTCAAACAATTTAATTCTAATAGTAGCAATTATGAATGTTATTCTTAAACTAAAATTACATGAGACACTAGAAAAAATTTTATGGCTAACATACCAACAATATATTATAGTATTTCACATTTATTTTATTTAAAAAGGTTAAGAAAGTAGTTTACTATAGTATTTCACATTTATTTTATTTAAAAAGGTTAAGAAAGCAGTTTACTAAATTTCTAATCTTGTTAAAACTTTTAATTTCAATAGATATGTATAAATGGCAAATGTAAAGTATTAAATGACACTTCTAATTTAACTCAATTAACTTGTTCGAGATATGATTGTTACATTTTAATAAAATATTTAATGTTTTTGATTTAATAAACTTAATGAAAACAAGAATGCCACACTTAAATATAAGCTTTGAAGTTCTTAACATAGAAAATAAAAATGTTATTTATATTATAGAACTAGATTTACAAGACATAATTCTTGAGTTCAATAATAAATTATCATTTTAGGAATAAAATTTTGAAATACATGTGCATGGAAACCAACTTGATCTATAACATCATACATGCAAATATATTTGCTACTTTGCCTATCTAATATTTAGCTTCTATAAAATAAAAATATAAGAAATACTTATAAACGTTACAAATATTTATGTGAGTATAAATTTTTCAATGATTACAAGTCTTATAAGACCAATAAGTTACCTTTCCATGGTAAATCATAATTAGAACACATTTATAATAGAAACTAATCCAAAACTCATTCAAATTTAAACTATGAAAAAAATTTTACAAAACATGACTCTCACTACAAAATTTTGAAGAAACAACATAAATTAAATAATCAAAGAAATAACCCCTATAAAATAGAATCTATGGGCCTTTAAGCTTTGCAAAATTGCTAACAAGTAATAATTATATTAATGATAATACTACATTTTGGAAACATCTAACAACTAGTCATAGCATCTTTATGTTTTGCCATAAATTATGAAAAATCCAAGTAGGTTTTTACACATACTTGAAAAATATAGTAACTCAAATCCTATACATTTATCATTAAATTTACAATTATATGAATTTAGGGAAATAAGAGTAAATTAAGGATAAACAATAATGGTCAAGTAAATTCATTTGAATATTACTGATAAACATCCATTTTATAATACCTTTTGTAATTATTTACTTAATCAAGTACCTCCAGTTGCCTCCAATATGAAATTTGTTAGTATTAATAAGTAGACATTCCTTTCATCAGATATGTGACAAAGATAACAATAATGTCAAAAGATGAAAAATAATAAAAAATAATAGAAGATAACAATAGAAAACAAAATGCATAAAAAAGTGAGAAATAAAAAAAAATAAAAAATAAAACTAATCGTGGAAAAGGGTAAGAAACATGCTGATGATAATTGGAACTTTTAAGCTAGCCTTTTAATGGCAAAGCTCAAGCTTTTCCAAATGACATCATATAAAATCCGTTATATGATAAAGATATAACTCAAGTAATTAAATATTGAATTAGAATAAAAGTAAAATGATGGAAGATAGAATCTAAAGTAAAGAAGATATTACTTAACCTTTGTTTTCATACTTCACCTCTAAAAGACTAAGAGATTGAGAGACGAATAGCTAATGAAGGGAACGACTAAGGAGCTAAGTTTTGCTAGAATTTCAAATTGTAAAAACAAGAAAGAGGAATTATGACTAAGGTATGCAATTGGAAGGATGGCAATAGCTTATATAATATAATTGAAATGACATCATAATTGCCTATATTATATGACATCATTTTGAGTTGCAGGCTTAAAAAGAAATTAAAAGAATTGGTCTCCAGTTGATATAAGTTTGGATCGAACCAAAACCTAGAACTCATGCTTACCTAAACCAATCTAGTTAGTCCATTTTTATAACCCAAATTGGAATGTATACCAAATTTGATTGAACTTAAATAATGAAAATATGTTTAGCTCAAGTGGGTTAGATTGAGTCATAGTTTTTTTTTTTTTAACAACCCATAATTCATACATGTTTTTATATGTTTGATTTTTCATTATTTACTTTTAGTAGAGGTATAAACAAATCAAACTATTGCAAATAATTTAAGATTATCTTGTAAAAAAAAATTAATTTGAGTTTAATTTTAAATAAGCTAAATTCGATTAATATAAAAATTAAGCTTAAGTTTCATATATTTGGTTCAAACTTTTTGTGAGTCTAAATAAATTTAATTCATAAAAAAAATCACATAACTAATTATTATGGGTTGCATGAAGAAGTACAATCTTTTGATTGAAATAATTAGCCTTCTTTTATTTGTGATTTCTAATAACTATAGTTATGGATATTATATAATAATTGCATATATTTATTTTTTAGGTTTGACAGTTATAAAATACTTATGTTAATAAGTAAAATAAGATAAAAATTGGCACCTAATTTAGTTGTGAAATATTAGTTTTTATATAGTCAAATTATGTAATAAATTTATTTAAGTTTATATTTATTACAATTTTGAATTTGAATTTGAATACTTAAATTTGATGAAAAATTTTAATCAAATAACATATTATTCATATTAATTTGTATAAACTTTTTTAAGCATGTGTTTGAATTTGATTTGAGATCAAATCCAAATTATTCAAGATTAATAAATTTGAAAGTTTAAATCCATATATTTAGCTTTACTCATTTACATCCAAAAATTCAAACATATCTTATACCAAAAGGATTCTTTATCCATCATCTACAAGAAATGTATAATCACCAACAAACCAATATAGCATTGGAGTCGGGAATAAGAAAGTAATCATAATTGGTGATACTATTTATCAGATGACATAATTTATAATGCTATTAACTTAGGGTTTTATTTTATTATTTTGCCTTGAAGAAACTTGTATTAATTTTTGAGACTGTTAACCTCCATATTTATATGTAAATATTAACAACCTCTATTTTTTCATTTAAATAAAAAGATTATGTTACTAATTTATTGATAATAAAATAATAAGTGACATTTAAATAATTTAAAGGAAGGAATATTAATTTAAAATATTTAAGTCAATTCCACTCATTCTTTCTTACTTTCTTAATAAATGCACTTATTAATGGAAGTAATATGTAGTGATAGAAAATTAACTATAATACACTTTATTATTTTATTATCTTTAAATTAATAATATAATTTTTTTATTTAAATTAAATAGTAAAATTTGCTCTCTTCCACCTATAAATGTGTAAACTAGCAATCCTATTAGTTTTTCAATAACTTCTATTATATATAAAATTCATCTCACTTATTTATTAATTATACTCATTTAGTTTGGTTATAAGGCCTTATTTAACAATCAATTGATTATATTAATAATTAAC
Source organism: Sindora glabra (assembly GCA_020226215.1). NCBI lineage: Eukaryota > Viridiplantae > Streptophyta > Magnoliopsida > Fabales > Fabaceae > Sindora > Sindora glabra. Next base: position 2,018,408 of record CM035236.1, read on the forward strand.
TAATTTAATTATTCATTAGCTGATTATTCTAATTGATAATATTAGTTATTTAGTAAAATTAGATGTTTACTATTATTTATTTATATGTAAGATAACATATAAAAATATAAGCATATTTTATAATTTACTTAAGTATATTCATTTACTTTAATGAAATTTTATATATTATCTATTAAATCAAAATTTCTTCTAAAGAATATATTATTGTGACTTATTATTTATTAAATTATTTTTCAAAAAATAAATTACTATGATTTATACTTGTTAGACTTTTCTTTAATAAATAAATAATTATAATTTATTATATTTATTTAATTTATCTTAAGAAATAAATATATTTAAGTGTTTGTATACATTTTTGTATTATTTTATATCAAGTTTTTCATTAGACCATTTATATATTATATTATAATGATCATACTATTTATAATATTTTGTATATTAAGTGAATCCCTTTTATTTAAGTGACACTTTAAAATTGGATGGAATGATAAATTAAAAAAATATTGTATATGTATGAATTATATATTTGTATAAATTAATCTTATTAATTTATATTTTTAATGTGAAAAATTTTAAATTTATTAAATAATTATATGATATAGTAGTATTTATTTTATTAATATATATTAATTTTATTATATAAATTTAATTAATAAAAAGATAAATAATCATTTATTATTCATAAAAAATTATTATATTCTGATATATATTAATTTATACATATTATTAGTAGTTAAGTGGTGAAGCCTTTACTTGTATACTATATAGTTTGTAGTTCAATTCTTCCATATAAAATTTTAAACAAAATAATAAATATATATGATTATATAATTGAAAGGTAATTTTATCTTTTTAATTATCTAATTTTTATTAATCAATTAATTAAAAGCCTTGGTTTTCCACTTTTTTCAAAATAATTGATTTGGGTCAATTAGATGATCAAAATATTTATTTACTAAATATGTAAAAGGTAAAACAATTGTTTGACTTAATGAATCAATTTAATGGCCCTAAATCAGTAAAAAATTGATAAATTAATTGATTATCAAACTCTTTTTTAAATGCATTAGATATTAATGGGTGTAAATAAATGCATGTATTATTTATTTTAATTTATTTATGAAATTGAAAAATATAAAAAATTAAATTTAAATATACAAATTTTAAAAAATCTTAACAATGCAAAATGGAGGACAATGCTATTGTTAGAATTAGGAAGGATACAACTTGCATTAATACTATTTATTATTAGGGCAAGACTTTTAAACCTAAGATTTTTTTTGGATATGAATATCTTACTTAATGTTTTTATTAGATTATGCTATGTGTTATAGAAAATTGATTCTACAACTTACTAAACTTTGTTTATTAATTCATAATTTCACCTTATTAAAATTAATTATTTTAATAACCTCTCAATATTTTATTTATTTTAATTTTTTATTTAAATTAATTTAATTATATTTTGACATTTTAATCATATTAAATTTATTTTTATTCAATCAATTTTAATTTTATCAAAAAAATTAATTCAATTAATTTTGCAAAAAAAAAATCCATTTACCTTTAAAATGAATGTTACCATTAAATGATAAAATTGATTTTCTTATTTTTCAATCAAATCATAATAAATGGATAAGAAATTTTCTTTGAATTTCTATTAAAAGCTTTTGTTATGCTTTATTTATAATATTATATATATATTTTCAAATGTTTTATTGTATTGTTGTTAAAAATGATATTAAATTGCTTCATTTTTTTAGCATGATTTCCATTTTTGAGGATAATAGATTGATTAAGCCTATTAATTTCTTTAAGTATTTTGGCATATATTTTCAAATTGAATGCCATTTCAAGTTTTGAATTTTGAAACTTCTCTACAAGCTCTTGCTCTTCATATGCCATTACCTCATGTCTTATAGTTCACACCTGGAATCTTGAGTTATGTTGCTTATATTCACTTTCATGAGAACTAGCAGAACAAAACTAGATCCATGTGTTATTTGTTATGTGTTTCTAGGATATGCAACTTATAAAAAGGGTTATGGATGCTATAGTCTTACTAATAGGCATCTTTTACTATAATGGATGTGACCTTTTTAAAATCTAAAACTTTCTTCTTAAAACTATATTTTCATTCTTTTCTTTAGGGAGAGTAATTATATGAAGAGTAAAATATGGATAATTAGGAAAATGGCCAAGTTTTAAGGATACTAACTTAGAGATAATTTAGCTATTACCTATTTTAGTTAAAAATCAACCAAAATATAATGATATTTAAGATAATTAGGAGGCTTCTACAGAATAGATAATAACTTCAATGGAATAAGAAGGAAATAATGGTTTCAAAACTAAAGGTGAACAAGAGTAGTTCCTAACGAAGCAAGAACAATAAGATACTTCTTACATTTTAGTACATCATATTTTCCTAAAAATACTCGTAAAGTATAATCTTTAAACTCTTATCCTAGTAATATTATAAATAACTCTATTTATTACAGATTATTTGTCAGATATAATAATGGCAAGCCACCAAATTGTACTCACCAAACATTAAAGATAAAAAGACAAAGTATCCAATGACTTGCACCCATAAATTATTATCATTCTTCAAAATATTTAATAAAAATAATTAAATATGATTGATTAATTTAATATATAATCAAATAATTAGATTAAAAGGGATATATGATAAAAATTAATTAATGCGATGTGATTTTAATAATTCATATCAACAAGGCTTATTTTGAATTCAAATAAAATTTATGGTATATTAATGTTAATCAATCAAGAAATTGAAACATATATATTAAGTTATCAAGATATTAAATTAAATTATTCATCTAACAAATAATTAATTTAATAATTTACTTTCATTTAAATATTTGAGGTGTAAATATCTAAAAAGAATTAACTTTATATTGAAGTTTTGGTATTATTATTATTACTGTTGTTGTTGTTGGGTAACAATCTATATTAGAATTATCTTTTGTAATTTGACAAATTAAGAAATCATCTCTTTAATTTTAAAAAGATGAATCTCACAATTCTGCACTTCAGACGTAAGCTAAAACTCCTCTTATTTGAGGGACTAATAATGTTAATACTATTGAATTAAAATTAAGACGAAATACTCGGCCCTTCTAAATTCAAGGGTAAAAGTTGGCATTTCTCACATAAAAATTATAAGAGTTATAACTTTTTATATGAAATTTTATTTTTTAGAAAATTATAAATATATATAAATTTTGCACGTAATAAGTATATAAAGAGTATTAAATCTATCATTCAAAATTGCAAGACGAAATTTTCTTATTTTATATAAGAATGTGATTTTTAATGAAAAAGTTATAAAAATTATAAAATTTTCTTATATAATATAAAGCAGATCTCCATAAAAATTCTTTCCTTAATTTTGGAGTCAGCTGCCACTAGGTCAGCCAGGTTGGACCAACGAAAAGAAAATGGCCCAACAGCGGCTAATTCGACAGAAACAATGCGCGCTCTGGGGAATTGTGTTTACCATAACCATGTTTTCCTTCAAGAGATTCAGATCCGACGTATATGGCGTCGAGGTTCACGACAGCTACGCAGATTGATTCATATGTTCCTTCCCCCTCCCACCCCCAGCTACTTCTAGTTTGAGAAAGCGCATTCTTTTTTGGGGCTTTGCAAAGAGCAATTCGAGCTTGAGGGCAATAAAAATGCCACCTCTTGCAGCATCTCATCCTAATAGCGATGGGTTTCAGCTCCCCAAACCAGATTCTAACATAGTTTCCGTTGATGTGGGTGGCCAGCTCTTCCAAACAACCAAGCAGACCCTTAATTCAGCTGGCCCCAAGTCTTTCTTCTCTAAAATCGCCGATTCTGTATCTGCATCACAATTCTCTACCCCGTTCGTTGACAGAGACCCTGAGTTGTTCTCTATCCTTCTTTCGCTTCTCAGAACAGGTAATCTCCCGTCCAAAGCTAAAGCCTTTGATTTGCAAGACCTGATTTCGGAGTCCCAATTTTATGGCATTGAAAACATCTTGATGAATTCGATATCGAGCCCGTCTCAATTTGAGGCGTTCAACCTCGTAAAGTCCGCGATTTTGCCTTTAAATGGACGAGATTCTCCTTCCGCAATTGCGAGTACGCGTTTCGGATCAGTTCATGTCGCACATGGCAGCAAAATAACGTCCTTTGATTGGTCTTTGCGACGCAAGGCTACGATTTTGACCCATTTCAGCGCCGTCGATTCTCTGTTAGCAATTTCGCCATCCGTGGCGGCTGCAGGTGCGAATGATTTTTCAGGGTTGCAAATTCTTGATTTGGAGAGCGGGATTGTTAGGGAAACCCTAACTTGGGAGAATGTAACCCGGTCTGGTTCGACAGTCCAAGCACTTGGGTCTTCTCAAGAGCACCTATTTGCTAGTTTCGAATCGGGTCGCCGCAATTCGAATTCAATCATGGTATATGATCTTCACACTTTAAGCCCTGTTACAGAGATTGCACATAATGAGATTTTTGGTGCTGAAATTGATTCTGCAATCCCGGCAACGAAATTGAAATGGGTATCTAGTTATAATTTGCTTATGGCGTCTGGGTCACATAGTGGTCCTTCAGGAGTATCTGGTAACATAAGATTATGGGATATACGGTCTGGAAATGTTATTTGGGAGATGAAAGAGGAAGCAGACTGCTTTGCTGATGTTACAGTTTCATGTAACTTGTCAGCCATCTTCAAGATTGGCGTGCATTCCGGCGAGGCCTTCTTAGTGGATTTGCGGAATTTAAGTGCTGAAAATTCCTGGGTATGTCTTGGGGATAAAAGAAAAACGGTCAACGGGAAGAAGGAAGGAATGGGTTGCAAGATTGAGAGTCAAGGAAATCAAGTGTTTTGCTCGAAGGGAGGAGATATAGAGCTGTGGTCAGAGGTTGTATTGGAGTCCAAAAAGAACAGTGAAGATATAGTAGAGAATAGGATATTTAAGAAGAACGTGATGGGGAGAATCAAGGACATGGGAGGTTCAAGGATTACCGCTTTGGCCTTCGGAGGGAACAAGATGTTCTTGACTAGGAAAGATCAGCAGTGCGTTGAGGTTTGGCAGAGTTCTGCAAGGGAACTTTGATATAACCAAAAATGGAATTGTCATCTTTTTAGTAGTTTTAATTAATTGTTTCTGGAAGATTGGTCTTGAATTACGGCTCCTGTGAATTAGAATATGCATTCTGTCTTTTTATTTTGGCTTTACGAATTGATTGATATTGTACTTTGTTAGTGTGACAACTGCTTATACATGAATATGATAGTCATCTGGCAAAATATGGATAGCTAGTTTTGTGAGATAGAGATCAATTTCATCATTTTGAGTATTATGAACGAGAATTATTGCAATCTCACGTGCTGCACTCTGATGTTCTCCCAATTTCTTGCATTGAAGGATCAACTCCCTGGTTTTCGTCTGTAGTAGTCTACATTTTAGGTATTGATAGAAAAATCTTATGGTCAGATGGTGAATCTATTGATTCCACGTGGCTATCTTCTGAGTTCTGAGATGGTGAATCTATTTTACGTTATAGCACCTTGCCTCACCGGTGCATTGCTCAAATACGATGGCAGTGAGAGTATGGAGGCTGCATAAACAGTCAAGAGTAAAATTACACTTGCCTTAATTGAATTTGGAAAAAGACAGACATTGGCAGTTGAAACATGACTTGTTTCCTCAACAAGGAGGCGACACTATTCCCTTGGTCTCATGAAATCAGTTTCATCCGTTTTGACCTGCAAACTAATAGGATAGACTGTGAAGAAAATATTAAAGTAGACGCATAAGTTGGCCCTATATATGTATGTATGTATATTCTAATTCTTTTATATTATGGAGTTAAATTAAAAAAAAAATCCTATAAATAATCATAGGATGGATATAATCTTATGCTCTCTCATGCTTTTTATAAAGGAAAATACTGTATCATCCGGAAATAGATGAGGAAAACAAGCTTCGAATTAATTGGAGATATAGATTTTAAATTTGAAAATAAATTTTCGGAACACATGCGGGTCACTTTTTTGGGTACATATTACAATGCCCTTTTATAAAATCGTTCCGTTGACATATATATATATATATATATATATATATATATATATATATATATATATATATATATATATATATTAACAGTAGAAATAATAATTCAACTAACGTAAACATAAGAAGGATTTTATATTTAAATTCTAAAAATGATGAAAAGTAAATATCAAGTGTTATTGCGTCAGTAAAGCGCCCGTAGAAATATCTTAATAAAGCTTTTGGTGGTATCGGTAAATAGTATAGCCATCATTTTTTTTTCTATTCATCTTAGCAGTGATTTTTATTTTTTTTAGGGTATGGTTACAATTTAAAAAAGTAGGTTCCGCCTATAAGTTTTAAGTTCTCGATTCCTGGTAGTTATAGTCATTGAAGTTGTCGATCTATTGTCATGAAGTCAATGTATATAATCCTTCAAGGTCCCAATCTAACTCTAGAAGGAAATTTTGGGATAAGAATAATACAAAGATAAATATATGATCTTTTATCCTAAAAATAAATATGAGATATATTTGTAACATTTCATATATCCTAAAGATAAATAAAGAAATAAATCTCCTACCTTTTTTTGTGATAATAAATCTCTTACCTTTAAAAATAAATAATAACTATTTATATCTCTAATTTTATATTCTTCACACCCTTTTTTTTTTCTTGGAATATTCTTCAATCTCATGATTAAGAACTCACTGAATACACACAATTTATTGCGTTAAGATTTAGGTTACCAAGCAGAAAATCAAATTAGAAACATTTTTAATATATAAATAATTTATAATGTTATATGGATTTTAGCATTTTTATTTATTGCTAAATATTTTAAATATAATTTTCTAATTAATCATTACTTAAAAATTTAAGGAAAAGTGAATAAGTTATTGAATTAGTACATATTAAAAATTACCTAAATTCAAAATTAATCTCTTTCCAATTTCAAGGATTTAAAATCATTAATGATGAAATCAAAACTAAAACTTCTAACTATTTTTTGTTAAATATGAATTATGAACGATTAGCAGTAAAATTTTGCTTAAATTATTCTCTTCTATATCACTAATTTTCCTCCTATAAAATCTATCAATTGTCCTATTTTTTATCATTTAAAAATTAATTAGTTGAATATAAACCAAATTTACTCATATAAATATTAAAAAAAGAATTAATAATATAATAAATTCATGTAAATGAAATATTAAGAATGATATTGAGATAATTTTTTTTGGCATAACAAAAGGATGATATTGAGATCATTAAGCAATTAGGAAAAAAATTGACAATGTAACACATACAAAAATCAAAATTTGATTGTAAAGAAAAAGTATGAAAAATATTTAGGGGTTGTTTAGTTCAAATTAGGGAAAAGGAATGAAATCAAGAAAAGGAATTAGAGGGAAAGCAAAAAAATAACTCCTGATTATTCAATCTATTTAGTTCAAACAAAAAAGAGAATGAAATTCCTTTTGATTTCCTTTGTTGTCATTTGTTTCACTAAAGGGGAATTAACTAAATTTTTGTATTAGATCTCGTCTAAAATGCACCCTGTATAATTGCATAAATCACCACCTTTTTATATTACATACATTAAATAAAAAAATTATACAAATAAAGGAATATCATAATCAATCAATTAACCATTTATAATTGTATAATTTAAAGCATTCACATCATTCACAAAAATGTATCATATCCAAAATACAAAAAGTTTAAATAACTAGGGCTCAATTTTGCGTAAATAGCTAATAAGTTAATTGATAATTGATAAGTTATTTGATAGTTGATAACTTATAATTGATAGATGATAGTTGATAAGCTAACTAAAGTATTTCGTAAAATTAACTGTTAAACTAACTAAAATTATAAAATGATATAAAAAGACATATTAATATAAATATATATAATTTAAATAATTTATATTTATCTAAAAATTAAATTATATTAATATAATTAAAAATTTTAAAATAAAAGTATAATTTTTAATATTTAATTAATTATATTTTATAAATTTATATATTTATTTACTTATATAATTTTTATTCTATTATTTATTATAAAATTATAATTACTTAAAATATAATTAATTATATTTTTAAAAATTAATTAAATTTATATTATAAAAGATATGGATTATAAATTAATAAAAAGAATAAGGATAGATTTGGAAAGAATTTAAAAAAAATAGTAGTTTATAAGTTATAAGTTACTTTAAATAACTTATAACTGATAATTGATAGTTGATAAGTTACTCCAGAGGCAATAAGTTATAAGTTAACTTATTTATTACGCAAAACGGAGCCTAGGTATTAACCATAAAATCACCTAACACAAAGTCCAAAAAATAGGTCATCCAACACAAATTTCAAAAATTATCCATCAAACTCATAGTTAAACCATATACATAAATTATCATATATATCTAAGGCAACCCATTAACATTTAAAAGAAAGCTTAGAACACATTACTTCTCAAGAGAAGAAGAGCATTAGTAAAGGACATTGAACTTGTTTGATTGAGTAGTAAGCATAGTGGCAGCTTCCAAAGCTTGTCATATATATATATGACATATATATCTAAATTGTCATGGTTAAACCATATACATAAATTATCATATATATCTAAGGTAACTCATTAACATTTAAAAGAAAGCTTAGAACACATTGCTTTTTAAGAAAAGAAGGGTATTAGTAAAAGACGTAAAGCTTATATGGTTAAATAGTAAGCATGGTGGCAGCTTTCAAAACTTGAGTAGTGGTTAATCCTTCTAATTGGAGAAATTCACCCACCATTTTGCCATTTTTATCAATTATTTCTTATTTTTGTTCTTGTGCACATAAACAAGCATTTGCCATAATAGAGAAATGGACATTCATATTTTCCATGAAAGTTTGCAAGCATGCCACTTTAAGCTATTTGTATGCTTGATCACTTTTTTACTTTCTTTTTTCTTTTGAGGCTTTTCTTCTTCTTCTTTTTTTTTTGCTTATTTGGAAAATATTCTATAATAGATTGTGTCCCATGAACACTTACATCAATAGTGATAGTTATATTTTTCTAAATTATGTAAGGCATCTCTAAAGGTCTCAATATTCTTTCTAGTAGCTTAATCATTATCATAAATTTCCATCATCTTATATAAGTGTGGGAATAACAATTCATACAAGTTTTTTCGCATTAGCATTACGCTGTAAAATAAAGTAAAATTAAAGGTTATTATATAGAAAAGATATTAATAACATATAATGAATTCAAATATCTTGTAAGGTTATCTTACAATACTCATCATAGATATATTTTTTCACAGATATTATTTTTCTTTCGTCATCCTATTTGAACCCATTATTACCCAACATCACACAAATAGTTCTAAATTTTCTAGTAAAAGTTTTGGCCTAGAATCAATGTAAAGGAAAGCTTTTAAACCACGATTAAGAATTGTTTTACCTATCATTTCCTCCAAACGGATTATATAACCATTTCTAAAATCACCATCACCTCTCCAATGTATATTAATGGATAACTCTTGCAAAGTAGTTATGAGAGCTTTATCTTCTTAAGAACTTTAAAATCGCTTGTTTTTACCTCTTGCATTGATGCTTCTATTATTTTATTCCATCCTAAGACACATTTAAATACAATAAAGCACACAAGTGTAATACAAGAATATAAATACATATTTATCATAGTAAAAGTATACTTCAGTAATGCAAATAATATAACTTACATAGCATAATCCCTAATCAAAAGTAACAAAATCCAAACATAATAAATTACATTAACAAACAACCAATTTAAATAAAACTCAAAGAAAATAAACACGATGTTAATTATTAAATCCTAAACCCTATTTCTAACTCTCCAATTGTTGAACATATTTTAAGCCAATATATTTTTGAAATTAGTCTAATGGTCTGATGTTACAATAAAGATGATGAATTCATCTTCATTGTCACCATTATCATTATCACTATTTTCTTCCTTCTCATATACTTCTTCTTTTTTGATAGATCTTGAAGGCATATATCTTTTTATTAAGTTGTGTAATAGGCAATATGCAATAACAATACAACCATGTATTCATAAAAAAAATCAAGAAAGGCTTTTAAGAATAACTCATCTTCTCTTTAATAAATAAAAACATCTCTCAATTATACTTCTAGCTATTACATGTATTAAGTTGAAATACTTTTTAGCACTTTATGGTTGACGATCGCCATTCCACTCTCTAAAATGATAAAGGTGCCCTCTATATGGTGCAAAAAATATTTTTCCATTAGTGTACCCCATATCATATAAGTAGTAACAACCTTAACATATCAAAATAATTGCTCTATAATATACTTATTTATATAGTATTAGATTAAAAAAATGTAATCATTAATCAAATTTACTTTTAGGAACTTTTGAACCATTAGACTTAGAAATAGCATCTCAAAGGACTCGACCATCATGTGTGGATCATTCTTAATGGGGTAACATATATGTAAACTCCATATTTAGTGAGCATACTCCCTAAACATTCATTGCAAGGTTACCTTTTGTTGTTTGATATTTGGATCAATCCTTAGAAGGCATAGTTACACTAATCAATGTAACATTAAGATCACCTAAATAATTTTACACAAGAAATATCAAAATGAAATTTAGATTATGTAATACCATAGATCATGTAAAACCAAAATGAGATAAGATTCATGATACCTTGAAATACTTTCATCTATCATCCTCACAATTCTCTAATATAGAAGATGGTTTCTTTAGTAACATTCTATGCAACTTTAGGATAACCTTTCAATGTAAGTTAAATTGTCTAGTCACTATTTCGCTACTCTTATAATAATTCTATTCTTATGTTGGTGTGCTATTATGTTTGCAAATATTCCAATAATCTCCTCTAAAGATAAATTTCTATCCTACCCAAACCTCTAATATATCTAATTATCTCACAAAGTACATTAAACGTCTACTCACTATGCAACTTTAGGATAACCTTTCAATGTAAGTTGAATTGTCTACTCATTATTTTGCTACCCTTATAATAATTCTATTCTTATATTGGTGTGCTATTATATTTGCAAATATTGCAATAATCTCCTCTAAAAACAAATTTCTTATCCTACTCAAACCTCTAATATATCTAATTATCTCACAAAGTACATTAAACGTCTATCGATTCATTCAAAGATGATTCCTGTATATAATACCACTCTTTCTTATGCATCTATTTAAGTTTACCTTTCTTTATTTTTTATTTTTTTCCTTCCTTCTAATTATTCTACATTATAAATCGTCTTTCTCTATTTTTTATTTTTTTTCTTTCTTCTAATTATTCTATATTATAAATCATCTTACTCATTGAATACCACATCAAATACACCAAGATGATGATATTAACCATGATGATTATGTATTGAAGAAATTCTAATTCTCTTCTCTTTCTTAATGATAAACCAAAATGAACCATTTCTGTATATATTTTATTAAACACATTAGTTATGAAATTCAATATAAATTTCAAAAAGTAACATTAACATCAAGCTTATTCCATACATGTATAAACCTATAAAATCAAAAAGGAAAAACATAACAATCATGTGCAAAGCCATGTGCCATGTAATAAATAAAGTTGCAATTGATAGATTTTCCTAAAAAATCTAATAATAATTAGAGTAATATGATATAATAATAAAGTAATGTGGTTGAGTGAAACAAATTCTATTATTTTGCATAAAACACATTCACCTGTAAGTTATATCAAACTTTTCAATAAATTAGCATATCAAAATAACCTATTATTACTTAGGAGTAGTTAATAGCAAAAAAAAAAAATCAAATTCTAAAGGTAATAATCATATTTAAAGCTAAAAATATATGGCATATTAAGTTACCTCATGAAAAATTGCATGCTTTCTAAGTCCTTAGTGCTACCCCCTCCATTCTTTTTGTTCTAATTTGGGCAATTGGTAAGGGAAGCAACTTTAATAAATTGATAATAGTCACTAACATTAAAAATGCAAATTGAAATTTCTTGTCTAATCCTATACCAACTAAAGATGCATATGATGTTTTAGAATTCAAGATGAACTACATTAGATTGCTATATATGTATATATTTTTTTAGATCCAGAGTAATATAAAAATAATGGAACAAATTGTCTATAAACCAAAGAATTCATCACCGGCACCATCATATGAAGAATTTGCACATGTATGTTTATTGCACATTTATTGTTTACCTAAAGATTTACCATTTCAAGAGAAAATGACTTATTTATTATTTGTTGGCAGAGAATCAAAGGTAAAGTTTGAGAAAGTATTAGGTCCTAAAAAGCTAGCAATGTACCTTTTACAATTTATGATTTAGAATCAAGGAGCTTAATGCCAAAGCACAGGTTTAAAAAATCTTTGGAGGTAAGTTCAAATACACATTTATTACTACTTTTGGAATATGTTCCCTAATTGATAACTTTTTTTTTCTTGCCATAAACACTTGAGGAAACCAATGGCGCTCCTTAAATATTTGATAAACCTTTAAATCTTCCTTAAAAGATTTCATTACTAGTAAGTTTATTGCATTCATTTTAGAAGTATAAATGAAGATGACATAATATACTCACAACCTATTCATCCACTTGACCAATTAAGTAATAAATCAATAACTAAAATAACTAAAATGAAATAAAATGAATCAATAACTATAAATCTTCAAAGAATGTAAAAACCAATTAATCCACCTAATTCATTCAAATTTTTTTTTGCATCTTTTTATAAGATATTGATGAGAATTCATAAAGAGGTTCTTAAGCTAATATAGTAGCTTCATCAATAGATTTAAAACTAGAAACCTTAATTAATTCTCAACAAGTAAGATTGGTGTATTAGCTTTAGCTTTGATATATTGTTAGGTAGAAAAATTAACTCTAAGGCTATCTTGTTGCTTATTCATCATTTGCTATAGGGATTGGTTAAAAAAGAATCAATAACTGTATCAATTTCCATGGAAAGAGGAGCACTTGGTTGGATAAAATTAGCAAAGAATTTCCCCAAATAGTTAACAAACCTTTTAATTCTTCTAATCTTTTTCAAAATGTCGAATAACATAAAAATGCAACTACTTTGATAACTATATCAAATAAGACTACAATGGCAAGTACGTTAACCGTTCCAAAATCAAAGGACTTAGCATTCACTCCAATTATTACTTCACTCAGGAAAAACTTCTCACTCAATAACCAATTTTAGCTATATTTTTTCACTTTTCATTTTTTCACTAATCTTGTTGAGATTTAATTTTGACCCACCTTTAATTTGAAATGGTTAGAAATAACAAATCATATACTAGGAAAATTCTCTAGTTCTATAAGTAAATGTTAAATAACTTGTAGACTTTTGTTCCTTGTGATTTAATATCTAAGAGAAGTTTAACTAACATATCATTTAGTGTTGTATAAATACTTAAAGGAAGTGTTTAACAAAGTTCTGATTTAAAGAACACTAAAATAGTAAATTTCATAACTTATAATTTTAAATTAGGGAGCTCAACACCTCAAATATTAAATACCAAATACTTCTCTTCATAAAAAATCAACACATGTAAGGTTATCATGTTCATTTTAATAAATATGAGAATTAAGCCCTGTATTACAATATCCTTCTACTTTAAAATTTTAGAACTCATTTTCTAACATATCACTTTCATAAACATAGAGTTAAAACAAGACTTAATAGCATAAGCCTTCAATCTCATTACTCATTTGAGGAATAAAAAATGAGTGTACAACAACGGCTAGAATTGATCATTATAATAATCTAATTGTAGAATATGAAGCTAAATCAATGAAACAAAAAGAAAAATTAACCCCAAAACAATAGAACAATTGAGAATAATAAGATAGAGAAAGAATGGGTGGGCAAGAAAGAATGATGAAGCATGAACATAAGATAAAAAGAGAATGATTGAGAGAGAAAAGAAAAAAAATAACTGATGCCGTTGTTGTGAGATTATGAGAATGATGAAGGAATGTGATTCCTATAAATTGTGAGAATGATAAAGGAATAAGATTCTTGCAAAGAAAGAGTGGCTGGTTTGTGCAAAACCTAAAGTAAGGGAATAAGATTCCTTAGAGGACTTGGGGAATCATTATATCTTGATTTAGGATAAATCTATTTAGGAAAATAAGGGAAAGAGAATTAATTTTTTTAACCCAAACACACACAAAGAAAATAAATACTCTCTATTCCTTTTTTCCATTCTAATTACCCTAAACTAAACAACCCTTAATATATATTAAAAATATGCAATAAGAATTAAAAATAATGAATAATTTAAAAAATTAAATCATTATTTGAAGAAGTTAAGATGAGTTACTTTACATGTGTATTTGTAGAAGTTAGAGCTCTTTATTGTTATCTTGTCTCCATGCAGGAGATTTAAAAAAAGTTATAAATATTTTTAATTTATTACAAAAGTTAAATTAAGACAAAGAGATTAGTGTACATATTATTTTTCAAGTAATCAACTTGAATAAAGTAATAAAATCATTTATTTGTTTTTTTAATATTATTTTTCATTTTTGCATACTTCAAATAAATCTTAAAAATAGTATTTTGAGCTTTCAACTTTTTAAAATTATTTTATATTTTTCAAATTATGTTATATTGAGTTAATAAAATATTATAATTATATGTTTTAAACTTCATCAATTCTAAATATATAAAGAATAAAAATATTTTAAAGAGGTTAAACAGCACATATAAAATTTTTTTATATATAATTATACTGCACTATTATAGAATTGTAAAAAATTTTGGGGTCCATGTCCCCTATCCTATACCATGCTGCGTCAGTACGAAGAAAGAAAAGTCCAGAAAATAATAATGATTTTCAATGCGTCACCAAAGGTTGCTAACTGACTATTTGCATATCTTATGCTTATCATAAATCATAGAATATGAATAAAAGTATGTAAACGTTAATAATTAATTTTATAATTAGAAATTTAATCTTTCAAAGATCAATGAAGTTAATTTCATGGTAAAATTATCCGAGGCATTCGTTTAATTGGGCAAAAAATATTTTTCATAAAAATAATTTTATTTATTTGCATTTATGATTACCTTAATATTTAATTAATAGAAAATATTTTATCCATGTAATATAAAATATGGCGGAAAAAGAGAAACTTTCTCTATTATTATAACAATATACAATTGCATATAAATAAATAAATTTTTTTATGAAAAGTGCTTTTTAACAAAGTCTAAATATTTGAAAAAAAATGAAAAATAACTAGGAGGTACTATGAGAAATAAAGGGTGCATTTGGATATATTTTTATTTTTATATTTTTAAAAATTATTTTCAAAAGTTATTTTTAAAAACTATTTTTTTAAAAAAAATTATTTTTGAATTGAAAGAAAATAAAAAATTGAAGGTGGTTGGTAGTGTAAATAAAAAAAAAATTCATTTAATTACAAAACTAACATTTAGAAAAAAAAATAAGTTCTAAAAATTATTTTTTTATTTTTAAGTTATATATTTACAGAATAGTTTTTAAAAATATATTTTGAAAATAGGTTGGTAAATAGTTTTTTAAAATATTTTTTTAAAAATAAAAAATAAATAGACCTAAAATTATAGAGTGTGAAGAATTAGAATGAAATTTTTTCTTTTGGAAAATGGTGTAGATGAGAAAGTGTGTATAACTCAACGAAAGTAGCATTATGGGAAAAATTTGGTTATGGATTGAATTATTTCTAGATTAAAAATTTATTTTAGCTTTCATAAAATTAAGTTTTTATTAATTTTGTTTCTCACTAAAAATTGGTATCAATTTGATCTTTAAAAATGAACTTCATTTCAAATTTTAGTCCTTCCATCATGAATCAATAAAAAAAATTTAATAGCTTAACTAATGTGGCATTGTCATCTCTTATAGGATTCATTTAATGTTGATGGGCATGTCGGTTTTTCAAATCAGAAGACTAAATATTCATTTTGGTCATCATAAGATAAAATTTATATCAATTTTATTTTTTATTAATATTAATAAGTATTAATTTAATTTTTAAAAATTAATTTTATCTTAAAATTTAGTTGTCCTTTATTAGTAGATAACATAATGATTGACTAGAGTTGGGAACATTAATTCCCCCTTTACATTTTCAATTATAATTTATAACTTGAAAATACTTTTAAATATAAAAAATCTAACTTTTCAATACAAAAAGTAATAATTACAAACGAATTACAGAAAATATATAAAATTGACAAAATTATCATCACTCATTTATCACATAATAAGTAATAAATTATAGTTTAACTAATTATATTTCCTTTAAAAAAATTAAAGGAAATATTATCTAATAAATTAATTAGTTTTATTAAGATGAATTATATTTAAATATGTATATATTATAAAACTATAAATTATATTTATTATAATTTTTGAAAGATAAAATATTAAAATAATTATTGATTAAATTAAATAAAAGTAATTTTATATTTTTATTTATAAAAAGCATGAGAAGTTATTTTTATTGACCAGTATAGATAATAATTTTTTATAATTTATAAGAAGTAAAATTTCTTTAAAATTAATAATGAATCAAATGATTCAAAAATTTTTTACTTTTCGAAACATTGCATTTTTCATATTATTCCGAAGTTAGATAATCCTGCTTAATTAAGACGCAGTAAAACCGAAAGCAATGCAAAGTTAAAATAAATCCCCAATTGGGTGAAGTATCATGATAGAGATAGTGGAGAATATAGAGTGAGGTGCCGTCCAATAATAATAATTAAATAAAACAAGGAAGATTGCCTGTTCATGGATCCTCCAATCCAAAATTCAATGTTCCTTCCAATGATGGGCTCCTGGCTTGACACGTGACATATTGCCGCCGTTTGCGTGAAACAAACGGTAAGATCTTGACTGCGACGTTTGTCACCAGACAACATGCGTCGCATTGAGTCAACTTTAATTTCAGTTGTTAATATTTTGATTATTCATTGCATTTAACGCTCAGACAAGCTCGCTTCCTTTTCGTTGCTCTCTATCTCTTTCCTCTGTGCCTTTTCGGCTTCTCTTCGCCCTGTCTGCTGGGAACGAGCTTCGCTTCCTCAGCAAACTCAGTGTTTTGGAGCTCAGGACACCTTACCGTTGAGTAATTACAGGTTACAGTTCTTTGATTTTTGTTCTGAATTTCAGAATCTTTCATGTGTTCCTGTTTTTGTGGTTGCATGCTTCTGTTTGAACTTTGAACTTGTTAAGTGCCAATCACCAGCGTTATAAATTGTGCTTTTTTGGTGTACGCTTTAGTTCATACATTGTTGTTATAGGAATTGCAAGTTGCGGATGCTCTTTTTTTGGTTGGAATTGAAGGTGCTTTATGGTTATCGGCTCCTTTGCTTATGTTTGTGATACTGAGTTAATTTCCTCATGGCTTTGATTGATTGTGTACAATATCAATTCTGCGGTTAGATGAATATGTAGATCTGAATGGAGAGCATGTACTTTGGGTCATTTAAGCTTCAATCTTGAGTTATTTTATTTGTATAGCTTTCTGGTGGTTTTTTCAAGTTGCAGAGCTCTGGTAAACCATTTAGTTTGCAACCCCTCTCCACCAAAGGAGAAAAACAAGAACAGGAAGGGAAAGAGTTCTGTATTTATTAGTTAATACTAATCATTAAGGAAGACTGGGGCTGTACGAGCAATGAGCAAGTCACAATTAGTTTGCTTGGTAACTCGTGTAATTGCCATTAAGCATGAAACTCACGTTTGCAATCGTATCCCCAATTTAAATACCAATTTATGTAATGTGCCTTCAAATCATCCAACCGTATGGGGTTTTCTACCATGTTAAAATACATACTCAAATTGCTGAACTATATATCCTAATCACAACAGATGGGGAAGTATGGAAGGGCAAGCATATTTTCTATATTATGTTCATTCTGTGCCACATCCTAACTTCTAACTGGTAACAGACTTCTATCTATATAAATCCTCCGTCATGTGATCTCAATTATTTTTGTGCAATTTTATACCTTATTGGATTTTGTTTGGTATCTTGAAATTGTTCTGTGTGGAAACTAACGATAATTTTATGTACAGGATCTTATGGTATGACCCACTCAGAACAATACATCACGTGTCTCCATGCTAAAGTTGTTTAATATCAAAAGTGATTTTACATTCAGAATTTACCAATATTCTCTGTAATATTTTTCGCACCTTTGCACTCTTTTTTTGTTAACTTTCCTCATCACGATGCCATCATGGTGGGGGAAGTCTTCATCCAAAGAAGTGAAGAGGAAAGCATATAAGGAAAGCTTTATCGATGCATTACAGCGGAAACTGAAAATTGTTTCTGAAGACAAGTGTAATGATAAATCACGGGGATCTAGGAGACATTGTAATGACACAATCTCAGAGAAGGGATCGAGATCTCTTGTGCCTTCAAGATCACCATCTCCCTCTACATGTGTGTCACGCTGTCAGAGTTTTGTGGAAAGACCCCAAGCTCAGCCACTCCCATTGCCAGGGCTGCACCATTCTGCTATTAGTCGGACAAACTCTGTAATTAGTGTAACATCAAAATCAGATGGTGTGAGAGGCCTTCAGCCATCTCCAAATGTTCCCCTACCAAAACCTGGATGTATTCCTAACAAAGGAGAACGTACTGATGCAGAGGAAAATATAGCCACTGCATCTGTTTCTAGTGACAGCTCTGCTGATAGTTATGACCCATCTGATTTGCGCCTTCATAGTCCACTGGCATCTGATTGCGAAAATGGAAACAGAACCACTGTTGACAGTCCCTTAAGGTTGGTTTGCATATATCTAGGTATATCATGCTTCATTTTTAACGTTCACTCTTATGCAATCAGTTTGTTTTTCTCTTATTTCTCTCACAAATTTATCTCTATGCGTCCAATGTGTGGTGCACAGGGATCATGGACACGTATCACACCAAAAAAACTCAAAAGCATCCTCAAAACCATTTCCTCATTTATGCAATAGTCAGTTTTTGTCTACCTCACCTAAAGCACGAGCTTTGCATTTACAAATAACTCAACCAGGTGGTTTGTTCAGTGCACCTGATAGTTCAATGTCAAGTCCTTGTAGGAGCCCAGTGAGAGTATTTGGTCCTGAGCAAGTCTTGAACTCTGGATTCTGGACTGGAAAACCTTATCCAGATTTAGGTTCTGGACAGTGCGCTAGTCCAGGTTCAGATCATAATTCCAGGCATAATTCAATTGGTGGAGACCTATTAGGGCAGATGTTCTGGTCACAAAGCAGGTGTAGCCCTGAGTCTTCTCCATTACTAAGTCCCAGAATGACAAGCCCTGGTCCCAGCTCAAGGATACAGAGCGGTGCTGTCACCCCTCAGCATCCAAGAGCTGGAGGGCTTATTATGGAGTCCCCTACTAGACACCCTGACAATGGTGTGAGAGGCTTTAAGCCATTTCTGAATATTCCCCTACCAAAACCTGGATGTATTCCTAACAAAGGAGAACCTATTGATGCAGATGGAAATATAGCCACTGTGTCTGTTTCTAGTTACAGCTCTTTTGGCAGTGATGACCCGTCTGATTCACGTCTTCTTAGTCCTCTGGCATCTGATTGCGAAAATGGAAACAGAACCACTGTTGACAGTCCCTTTAGGTTGGTTTGCATATATGTAGATATATCATGCTTCATTTTTAATGTTCATTCTTATGCAATCAGTTTGTTTTGTCTTATTTCTCTCACAAAATTTATCTTCATGAGTCCAATGTGTGGTGCACAGGGATCACGGACATGTATCACACCAAAAAAACTCAAAAGCATCCTCACAACGAGTTCCTCATCTATGCAATAGTCAGTTTCTATCTACCTCACCTAAAGCAGGAGCTTTGCATTTACAAATAGCTCAACCAGGTGGTTTGTTCAATGTGCCTGATAGTTCAATGTCAAGTCCTTCTAGGAGCCCAATGAGAGCATTTGGTCCTGAGCAAGTCTTGAACTCTGGATTCTGGTCCGGAAAACTTTATCCAGATGTAGGTTCTGGACAGTGCACTAGTCCAGGTTCAGGTCAAAATTCTGGGCATAATTCAATTGGTAGGGACCTATTAGGGCAGATGTTCTGGTCACAAAGCAGGTGTAGCCCTGAGTGTTCTCCATTACCAAGTCCCAGAATGACAAGCCCTGGTCCCAGTTCAAGGATGCAGAGTGGTGCTGTCACCCCTCAGCATCCAAGAGCTGGAGGGCCCATAATAGAGTCCCCTACTAGACGACCTGATGATAGAACACAACAAACTCATCGGTTACCTCCTCCTCCAATAATAATAACTAATTCTCGCCCTGTTTCTCCAACATATTCTGCAGCAACTACTCCTTCAGCTCGTAGTCCTGGCAGATCAGATCCAGCAAGCCCAGGTTCATCCTGGAAAAAGGGGCCGTTGCTTGGAAGGGGAACATTTGGGCATGTATATCTTGGTTTTAATAGGTCCGTGGCTCTTCTACTTGGACTGGATACATATCAGCATATCCATATTTTTAAAGCTCTTAAATAAATGGATTGCCTCTTAGTTTACAGATGTCCTTAATTGCCTCTATGATGTTAAATTGTTAACCCTGCCCCTGATTCAAATTGATCATTTGTAATTGTTCCCGTCTCATTTAGTTTGATTTTTTCTCTTATTACCTGTACTTATTTTTATCTTTCAATCTGACGTGATTCTATGTAGTGAAACTGGTGAGATGTGTGCCATGAAGGAGGTAACCCTTTTTTCAGATGATGCAAAATCAAAGGAAAGTGCACAGCAACTTGGCCAAGTACGCCTGATTTTGATGATTAGATCATACAGACTCTGTGTTCCATTGTATATCACTTTTCATGTTGGGATGTCTAAATAATATGTGTCCCATTTAGAAAGCCAAAATAGTAACATTTTACTTTTCTGAATTTTCCATATCTTATCTATGTAGACAGCGTCAAAAAATAGGTGCAATTTTGGGAATATAATATTTCATTCCATAAATTATGAAACACAGTTTTTTAGGGTGTGACGTAATTTAGTAAAATGAGAGTCACCTATGATTTTTTAAGAGATTGGCATGTAAAATTGGACAAGGGCATGGACAGGTTGTATAAATCTGTTTATGTATGGATGATGTGTATTAACACTTCCCAGTGAATTTTGCAGGAAATTGCACTGCTAAGTCGATTGAAGCATCAAAATATAGTGCGGTATTACGGATATGAGATGGTATATTCTTTGCACTCTTAGCTTGATTCCAGTAAAGTTTAAGACATGTTGTTATTAATGTGCTTCCTCACAGAGGGTACTAAAAAATAGGAATATTTTTTTGAAGTTTGGTCACACAAATTTTGTATGAAGAGATGAAATTTCACAATATTCAAACTGGGCATTGACTCTTCAGTTTGTTTTAACTCCTTTTTGGGTCTTCATTTCTAACAGGTTGATGACAGACTTTATATATACTTGGAGTATGTCTCTGGTGGCTCAATCTATAAACTACTTCAAGAGTATGGCCAATTAGGTGAATTTGCCATTCGAAATTATACTCAGCAGATTCTGTCAGGCCTTGCATATTTGCATGCTAAAAACACTGTTCATAGGTAAGTCTGGCAGAAAATCCTAGCAGTGATATTTCATTGGTTCTGTTTTATTCTTGTCTGTTAATTTTTTATTTTTGGGGAAATCAGTTTGTCCCAGTTTAGTTATTTGGATTTTGTTCAGGGACATTAAGGGAGCAAACATATTAGTGGACCCTAATGGGCGAGTAAAACTGGCTGATTTTGGGATGGCAAAGCATGTAAGAACATCTATAAGCTGTTTTATGTATAGACCATTATCTTATTGTCAATAAATAAATAAAGTGCCTCTAGGACAGTGGATAGTCTTGCTCAGAGTCAAATTTATTGTCTTCAATTCATTTCAACCGTGAGGCTGACTTCTAACATTGCATATCAATTTGCAGATAAATGGGCAGTCTTGTCCCTTATCTCTCAAGGGAAGTCCTTACTGGATGGCTCCTGAGGTCAGCATGATTTCTTTGTCAAACTAGCACTTGTTTTGTAATGGTATAAGATGATATTCTTTGTTGTGACATTGCATCGATCATCTAGGTTATCAAAAATTCAAGCGGTTGTAGTCTTGCTGTTGATATATGGAGCCTTGGATGCACTGTCTTGGAGATGGCTACAACAAAACCACCTTGGAGCCAATATGAGGGGGTAAGTGAACATTGAAGACACTAAAAACTTTTCTAGTCTTTTCATTTCTGCTGCTCAAATCTACCATGGAATTCAAATACATGCTGACCTCAGGATTGGAGGAAATGCCCATGTGGCATATTGATTGCCTTACATGTTTATTCTGTTGTGCATATTTTGCTTCTTAGGTTGCAGCCATGTTCAAGATTGGGAATAGCAAGGAACTTCCTGCAATTCCAGATCATCTATCAGAACATGCAAAAAATTTTGTGAGGCTTTGTTTGCGCAGAAATCCACTACACCGTCCCACAGCTGCCCAACTTTTGGACCATCCATTTATTAAAAGTGCCCCAATCGAAAGACCCATTCTGCATGACGATCCTTCAGAAGGAGCAGCTACTGTTACTAATGCAGCGAGATCTCTGGTAAAAGCAATTGAAGTGTCTGTGATATTGCTTCTGCAAATTCTGTTTTTGTGCTGTGAATTTGGAGTTGAGCTTATTTACACTAGCTATGCTATTAAAATGACAAGAAGCTTTGCTCCCAACTTATAGATTTGTTATGAACTGCATGATGCATACTGGAATCGATTAAACATAAATCATATAAGTAGTTGAATGCCCAAACCTGATTAAGAAACCTCTCTGAAGTAAAGGTCTTCAATTCATGGTTCTGATGAGTTCATCACTGTGTTTTTATATAAAAAAGTCTGTTAGTGTCACTGTTTCATATCCTCTGGAGCGTTGAACTTTGTTGGAAGTTGGTGGCATACAGAAAACATCATCATGTGTCTTGTTGAATCCTAAAAGTGAACATGAGAACAATGGTGCATTCCTCCCTTCCTGGTTGAAGAGATGTATGTTTTATTTAACAGCACTTAACAATTGACGTGACTTGATATTATACCATGTCTGTGTCAACCGTCTGTCTTAGTAGCTCTTAGCATCTTACATTGGCTAATGATTTGTTCATCTCTTTGGATATTCCTGTAGGCCATTGGAACTGCAAGACATAATTTCTTAGACTCAGAAGAGGCTGGTATTTATCCATCTAGAAGCTTAAAAACTATTACGGGATCAAGGTCTTTCTCTCTCTCTCTCTCTCTCTGTCACACACACACACACAGTCTCTCTCTCTCTCTGTCACACACACACATGCAAAAGGAAAATAAAGATGCTGCAAATATGAGGGCATGTATATGCTGCATACAAATATTTGTAGTGCTCACTTGTTCCTAGTGATTACTATATCAATAACCTTGTTCAGATGTTCCTAAATTGTTACATTTATTTTCTTGAAAGAAAACAGTAGTATAAGCTTGGAATCCATCTTGCTTTAGTCCTTGCTTAGATTTTTTGTTTTTATTTAAATATAGGAGACAACTATGATATATCATTAATTTAATGTATTGATACACTATTAAATCTGATTGTTGATATGTTATTGTATAACATGCCCAATTTGACTTTGGAAAAAAAGTAAATATGATATGCGATCAGATCTGATAGTACATCAGTACAGTACTGCATTGCACTATAGTCTCTCCATTCTATATATGCTTGGAACTTTTGTTAATGTTATCTGTTGCTTGTGCTCAGTGATGCCCATACACCAAGGAACATCTCATCTCCAGTTTCTCCCACTGGGAGCCCACTCTCTCATTCTAGATCACCATATGCGAGTGGAAGGATGTCACCTTCTCCAATATCTAGTCCTCATACTGCATCTGGTTCATCCACACCACTTACTGGTGGTTGTGGTGCAATCCCATTTCATCTGGCAAAGCAATCAACATTCTCACATGAAGGTTTAGGCATGACCCAGAGGTCCTATCATGAGCCAAAGCATGATGCATTTTGGCAGATCCCGCAAACCACTCTTGCTTTCCAGGATGTAATTACATCCGATAACGATGCCTTTGCAAACCAGATTTGGAGGCCTTCTCAGGGAGATCCCAGAGAATTCTATGATGGGAAGTCTTACATGACTGACTGTGTTTCGCAGCAGCTGCTGAGGGATCATGTAAGGCTGCCCAGTGGTCCAAAGTGCTGTGGCCCAATGCCTGGCCGCATAATAAATGACTAATGAATTCCATGTCATCGTAGAGGATTTCCAGGCATGGGAATTTCTGCCTTTTAAATCCTCAATAGAGGATGGCATATCACAGTTCAATAATATATACTCTCTGGAAATGTTCATATTAATTTTGGACACGACATCTGCCAAATGGCAGTCATGATACAGATGCGATTATCACCACCAAATTGGCATATTTTGCTCTTAACTGATCTGCGGAGCCTCATTTTTACAGAGGGGCTGTACCTTTGAACATTCAACTTCGACTCTTTGAAACATCATTTTAGCAATTTTAAAGAAATGTATATTACCAAACCTATTTATCTTCCTATGGTAGCAACAAAAGACAAGCTCAGTAATGGAAAAAAATTGCGTTGTACAGATGGTCAGGCTCTATTTCAAAGGTGAGAAATTTAGAGTTTATTCCATGTAGTTTGTTTGATGCGTGTGCAAGACTAAGTTCAGTAATGGAAAAAATTTGCGTTGTACAGATGGTGAGGCTCTATTTCAAAGTTGAGAAACTTAAAATTTATAACATGTAGTTTCTGTTTGATACATGTGTGTGTATGGCTCTAATACTATTTTTTTTTATACAACAAACTAATAATACACAATAGGAATGCCATTTTCTTAGATATTTCCGGCACTACTTTAATCGTTTGACTAAAGGCCTCTTGCAACGGGATGAGGGGACAAACGAAACCCAAATTTTCGGGAAGTAAAATGAAGGATTTCTTCTCATTTTCCGTCATTGACCCCATAGCATTCATTATGCCAAATTTATCTGTCAAACCACAGAAGGCACTAGGAATTTGTACAAGGATTGCTAAATCTCAATAGAGTAGAAGATAACTCCAAATGCAAGCTACTTTGGATTAGTCAAGCTCAAGCTGAACTCCCACAGTTGTTTCGCCAACTTAGAATCTCTTGCTAGAGAGCTTGGTGTTGCCTTATTGTTATCCATGAAATATTCTCCAGACACTGTCTTCACCTGTGGATGCAGTGCCACATAACATTGGGTTGCAGCTCCCTGTAATCATACAATTTTATAAAGAAAAATAAAAAGATTCAGACAAGAAATTGAAATGGATTGAAACTGCATTGAATATCCGACAAAACTAACAAGTTCATCAGTAGTAAAAGGCATTATATCAACATGCATGGTCCTTTAGCAAATGAGAACTATACCTGCTGCACATTTTTAAGGAAGAACTTCCCCACCGTATTAGCAAGGACTGCACGAGTAGAGAAGAAGTAACCAACATAAGAACCACTAGCCAGAACAATTTGTCTAAACAAAGGTTCAATTAAAGTTTAAATGGAAAAATATACGATCTCATATACTTCGTTGCATTGAATTTCACTTGATGGCCATTTACATAACATTACTAAAAAATTTATAACCGTTTTGAACACTATAGTGCCAAATCAGATCTTAAACAAAGTGTTTTGCCATTTAGGCTCCATTTATTTGTTTAGAAAGTATTTTTCATAGAAAAATATCATTTGCATATATATTAATAAAAGAATGATATGTTAATTAAATTGAAAGTTAAAAAAAATGACCCCCTAAAGGTACAATAGTAAAGTAAAGTAAAGTAAATTCCCTTTTGAAGTAATTCCCTAAATTCTACTTATTAATATTAAACAAATAACATAATTTTCCCATCTTAATATTTTATAACTATATTTTATGAAAAATTTGTTTCGTTGAAACATTCAGAGCCCTAGTATTAGACCCTGTCTGACCAATTTTTAAGAGCAAGGATATCAGTTGTCTGGTATAGAAATAGACACTTACCATTGACATAACCATGGTAGCGCAGAATATTGGTAACAATTGATCCAGGATGAAGGGAATTTGCTGTTATTCGAACTCCTTCTTCCTATAAATGAAGGTATGCACATCATATGTCAAACTCAACTTACGATCTCACCCAGTTAATGAAGTTTAAAAATAAAGAGGCAAATGCCTCGTAAGTAGTCGACATATACATTCCCTCCACTTCATGCTTCACCTAATTACGAAAAATCCCTAACCTACAGAATGTGCAACAGAATGCTACTCAAAAACCAAGAGTGGTATAGCTGGATTTACCAACAGATTATAACTTCTTAACCCTTTGTTAATCATTTTTCTTTTAAGAAGGGGGGAAAAAAGGTTACAGGGATTTGCATTACAGTTGCTCAAGAAACAGTAACCAACAGAAAAATTTCTCCAGTAGTACCAACAAAAGCTGAAAAATGTTTCACGGAAACCCCCGCAGTCTTGTGATATTCAATGAATTGGTGATGACACTTAATGACTAAAATACCTTCAAGCGCCTTGCAAGCTCATTCGCATGCAAAATGTTAGCAAGCTTTGATTGTCCATAAGCAAAATAACTGCTGTATCTGTAAATAATCATATGGAGAAAGGCATAAAATTTACCATGTCTTAAACTTAAAAAATGATATACATTGGATTTAGGGAACTCAAAAAATTATAATGTCAAAAGTGACCATAAAAAAAATATATTATTGCATAAGTGTAACAACAGATAGATGAAAAACCATCAGTTTATCCAGCCAAACTGTTACCCTGATTCATCATTGATCTCATCAAAGCGAATGCCTTCACGGTAAGCAAATCTGTGCGCCTCTGATGACACAACAACTATCCTTCCCTCCCGGTTGCATTCACGTACAGTTTTTTTCATAGTTTCCAATAAAAGGTTTGTCAAGAGAAAATGACCTGAAAGAAGTATTGGTATCTTAAAATATTATGCACGTCAATGAAAAGTACAAACGAAGTAACAGGCAACTGAAGAAACACATGATCTAGAGATTTTACAGTGAATATGTGAGAAATACATGTGAAATAATACCTAGGTGATTGGTTGCAAACTGCAATTCAATGTTGTCTTGGGAGAGCATGAATGGAGCTGCCATCAGTCCTGCATTATTACTTCAAAAGGAAGAAGTATGTTGCTTGTTGCTAAAATTTTTAAACTACACAACAAACAGGCATGAGATCCCTGCTATGCAATACCCTTTTGAACCACCCATACACAACCGCAAACATGACAATACTCACATAGAATATTATTTTTCCACAAATAAACCCACAAGGATTCATCAAAAAACATTGAACATTTCACATTCAACCTCAGAGAGTCGGACATAGAGAAAAGCGTAATGAATAAAAGAATTAACAATAACAGGCCGCCGTCATGATATCTTCAAAAGTAATGATTTAAAATTCTTACATCAGGATATTGAGCGGAAGGCCAAGTGAATTATAATCTGATGCAAACTTCCTTACTGATGCCATTGAGCTAAGATCTAACTCCATAACATCAATTTTGGCAGTGGGAATAGCCTCCAGTATTTTATCTTTGACATTCCTACCAGATTCTACGTTTCTCACTGCCATAACAACATGGACACCGCGCAAAGAAAGAACCCGGGTTGTCTCCAGACCCAGACCACTCGATGCTCCTGAAATTACGATAAATGTAAGCACTTGGGTATAGCGGAATTCGCAGTCTATCAAAATAGACACAAGGGCATAGTTAATTCAAGTCTGTTTAACTAGTTAACAAAGTAAGTTATCAACAACATCGGAAACATTGCACCAATAAAAATAAAAAAAAAGTTAAAAAAAAAAAAACCATAGGAAGAGGAACATTGGAGACGTCATGTTCGATTGTACTATCATAAGTACAGGGATTTCAATATGACAGGGAATGGAAGATCCTAATGTTACAAGGGAAACAGTTTCAGTCATGACATCAATAGAAGCAGCATAAAACGACTCGAGTTGCATCTGGAAAATCGTACTTCCTTACGGTAAGCTTTGAAATGTTATTTGGCTTCCAAGTAGAACAAAGAATTTTTTAATCTCCCTATTGATTTTCTCAGTGCCCGGACTGAAAGTAGGATGAAGATAGCGGCAAAATCAATGGGAAAGAAGGAAATTAAAAAAGAAACCTGTAACGATGGCGGTGAGACCGTTTCCATCAACGCCTTGAGTAACTTCCTCGGCAGTGGAAGAGTATGAGAATCCAGATGGCCCTTTCCAACCCAAAAACCACATATTACGTCGCAGAGATCCCACGGTCACTGCAAAAAAGATACAACTTCTGCAGATCCAATTCTTATTTTCTCTTGCAATTTGCGAGGCATACACCATACACCAGTATCCGTCAATCAATTAAGGTAGTTCGCAATGATTCTTAGGTTTGATACTTAGGAATTCGTAGTTTTTTTCAGGGGTATATACATAATATCCCCCTTGCAGTTTTATCAAATAACATAGTTGACAGGTAAACTTTAAGGTGTTACACTTTAAGCCAGAGTCTTTGAATTACATTGAAATTGTTAATTTTTCTACTAATTTTAACAGTATTGGCTTTGGTTCACATGAAACTTGCGTATCTTTCAAATTGGGATTTCTTTTCCTGTTTTTTAAAGCATTTGGTAGATTCAATGCAAATGAGCTAAAGTTTAAATAAAATTAGAATCAATTAAAATAAATTATTCAACTAAAATTGCATATAACACAGTAAATATTCATCCTATAATATAATTGATACTCAAAACTTTACAAAACGCAGATTTAATCCTTAGGCAATGGGTCACGATAAAAAAGATAACTTTATTTTAAACTTATCGTCTTCATTTTAGAAGACTCACCCATGCTCTTTAAATTTAGATTTTTTTTTTCATCTATTTCTTTCATAAAGTGTTCTTGGGAGAAATTATGAATTTACCGAAGTAATCATCCTACTAAATACAATAATACATAAATACTACCATTATACTTTATGCTGATTTATAGTGTTATTATTGTCAAAATATTCCAAAAATCATTGTTTAGCTTTTCATCGTCATTTAACTTAATTATTCTTGATTATAAATCTACCTTTCAAAAACGAATAAAGTCAATATAATTTAGCTTTGTAGTTCGAACCACCTAGCTCAGTTTATTAAATTCTTTCTATGTGTTATAAATAATAAAACATAATTTATAATGGAATTCAAATATTATAAGTGCAAAATGGTACTCCATTAAACATATCCAAGAAGTAGGAGTGGGTTAATATGATTTAATCCAATTTTAAGCCTGGACCTAAACCGTAAATAAGGTTTAAATTGACATGTTATGCTCAAAATTGGATTTAGACAAAATTTTAAACCTTCTTTTAAAAATGGGTTGGATTTCAATTTAAATATTTAAAATTGGATCAATTCAAATTTGAATTCATTTTATATTTATATATTAAATATTTTATTATATTATATATTTAATATATATTATGTGACATGAATTTCAATCATAAAAAAATTAATACATGCATATAATGACCTTTTTAATAACAATTTTTTATTATTTATATTAAATACAATATATAAATATATTTCTATGTTAATAAAATTTAATTATATTATATATATTAAAATTTTAAAATCTAGTAGCGATTAAACATAAAAAATATAAAAAATTTAGATTAAGCTGAACTTAAATTGAATAAAAATATTTTAATATTTACATAATCTGAAATTGACTTGACGTGCTTTTTGCTCACCCCTAACAAGAAGGCAAGAGACATCATCAAAACTTCTTGTTCAAATGTTGGTATAAATATTAGTGCACCATAAGCAACATGCCCCTTGGGTTCTATTCCTTCACTCGAATGATAGATCTTCATTATAAGTTTTTGCTGTAGAATCTTTGTTGCTTATCATGCTATAATGTGATTATCAAGCTTTACATAAACTAATCATTAAAATTATTATACTAGGAAAATAGGACTTTTAATTCTCTATAATTTTATTAAATTTATAATTTTATCCTTATAATTAAAATTTTAATTTGTGTAATTAAGTTTTAAAATTTTAAAAATTATAATTTGTTCCTCTCCTAAATAATATTAAATTTAATTAATGAAATTTTACATATCACCCTATATTTTAATTTAATTTTTTATGCTAACATTAAGAATATTTATTTCAAATGACATCTAATGTTTCTCCAAAATTTTGTATCTTATTCAATCTTCGATTTTTGTGTCTATATAGTCATTATATGCTAGCTTTTTATGGTTACTTAAGCATCAAAATTCATTTATTCCTAAAAAGATTTAGTTAATACATAGGATGACATATAAGATTCCATTAGTTAGAATTTACACCATTTAAGAGAGAGAAGTTAATTATAAATTATTTGAAATTTTGCGATTTAATTGCACAAATTAAAACTATAGGGATAACACATAAAATTTTGATAATACAAATTAAATCTAACTAATGAATTTTAATGATTATAAAAAGCTAGCATGTAAAATTTAATTGACACATAGGATAATACAAAAAATTCAATTAATTAGAATTATCACCAATTAAGAAGAATTAGTTAATTAGAAATTATTTAAAATTTTAGGATTTAATTATATAAATTAAAATTTTATGTTTATTTAGTCATCAAAATTCTTTTATTCCCATAAAATTTAATTAACACATAAGATAATAATAAGATTTCATTTATTAGAATTAACACTATTTAAAAAGAAGGAGTTACTTACAAATTATTTGAAATTTTAGGACTTAATTACATAAATTAAAACTATAAGGATAGCACATAAAATTTTAATGAAACAAATCAAAACTATAAGGATGACACACATTAATTCTAACTAATAAATTTTGATAACTAAGTAAATGTAAAAAGGTAGCATATAAAATTAAATTGACACATAGGATAACATGTAAGATTCAATTAGTTAGAATTAACACATAAGATGATACATAAGATTTCATTAATTAGAATTAACACTATTTAAAAAGAAAGGGTTACTTACAAATTATTTGAAATTTTAGGACTTAATTACATAAATTAAAACTATAAGGATAGCACATAAAATTTTATAAAACAAATCAAAATTATAAGGTTGACACACATTAATTCTAACTAATAAATTTTGATAACTGAGTAAATGTAAAAAGGTAGCATATAAAATTAAATTGACACATAGGATAACATGTAAGATTCAATTTGTTAGAATTAACACCAATTAAGAAGTAATTAATTATAAATTATTTAAATATTTATGATTTAATCATATAAATTAAAACTATAAGAATGAAATTATAAATTTAGTGAAATTACAAGAATTAAAATCTTTATTTTCCCTATCATTACTCAATTGTTAACAACTCTCCTAGAGTCTATTCCGAAGCAAATGCAATATTAACTTAATTTATTTTATGGACCTTCAGAACTCCAATATTACATTTTTACCTATATAATTGATGCATGTATGTGTGTAATAAGTATAGTCTTTTTAGTAATTTAACTGTTAAAAATATCATTTAATGATTTTATTTTTAGTTTTTTAATTCAATTATTATATTATATGTTTATACGATAAAATAGGATAAAGTAATAATTTAATTATTAAGACTATTAGCTAAATTATGTGTATTTTTAAATCTGTATTATCATACTATATTAAAAATTATATATTTCAAATTTATAAATTTTAAATTTTTATTAATTTTTATTAATTTTTTTATTTTTATGAATTTTCAATATCTTGTGGATCACAAAAACGATATCATAAAGTATCTCACAAATTGACATGGGATAGATTCAAAGCATATGATAGAAGTCATGAGATGGGATAATATGTAGTCGATTTATTCCTGCTCTGTCCTATCTTTGACCATTGCAATTGTTTGGGGGGAAAATATGTAGTAGAAGGGAAGTTTATCTTAAAATACCCAAATAATGGAAGTACTTTAATTACTGAAGATGTGAGCATCTTTTGATAATTCTTCTCAAATATTCAACAGAATCAAGAGATAAACCCTTTGGCACATCAAAAAATTAGAATTCGTTTCATTTTCAAATGAATTCTATTAAAAATTATGTTTAGATTTAAATTTTATTAGATTTCATTTTATTTTGAAATTCTATTTTATTTACATTCTTATCATTTTAAAATAATATCAAATTAGCTTGAATTTTGTGAAATTTCATTTCATTTATAATGCAAAATTTTCATTGGACGACTTTACCCTTAATCATTTGATTTATTTACAAACCTATCTATTTGCATTCTACTCCAAAGCTCACGCTTTCTTCATTTTCTGCTTCTACCATCATCCTTCGGCTACCAGAGAGATTGATCAATATTTATCCTACTCATCTTTTGGCTATCAAAGAGAGGTAAAATCATCTAGATTTATTTTTCTAGGTTCATTTTATTAATACCCATTTTTTGATAGCCATTGTTCTTCTGATTTTTCCTTTTTCCTTGACTGATTTGTTTTATCCATCTTCATTCCTTCTTTCAATCAATTTATTTTTGGGTTTGTTTTTTAGGGTAATTGTATTTATACCTATTATTTTGTTTTTATGCTTTCTTAGATTTGAGTTTGTTTTTGTAGGTCTTCTATTTGATGTTCTAGTTTTTGTAACTATTCTTATTGATTATGAAATGAATCACTAGAATCTGATATGTTTCTTCTAAGAGCTTTTTGATGATTATACCTAGCTAGCTATGTATTTTAGTTGTTGTAATCTCTGGCTTTAGGCTTGAAGCTTCTGTTCCATATTATTGGGTAGCTAGTTGCAGTATGTATTGGGTGTGCTTTATTATATCTAACTGAAGGTTCATAGTTCAAATTAAAAGTCAGGTTAAAAAATTTTCTTCTTAAAGATGGCAAGATATTTAGAAGGTTGGAGTTTTGATCACTAATAATCTAAAATGGCAAGTCGGTAATGGTGATAGGGAAAAAATTTAGAAAAAGGTGAATTGCTATCAATGAATAAGCAGATTTAACTAAAAATTGATCATTTAGATCCTTTTTTCAGACGAAGCAATCTTCACATTAGCATTACAAGGAAGAAGCATAACTTTTATGTGCTTAAGAACATTAGAAAGCAAACACATTTCCATCAATGTGGTTGGCTATTTATAGACTTGGTGCTCCAGTATTATGCTATAAACTTATCAGTTATCACATGGAGGGGGCACCAGAACTACAACAATATGGCATACATCCATTTTACTGATGTGCCCATGTATGGCAATTGACATGAATAAGATAAATTCGTCAGCAAATTCATCTTAAAACCAATTCAAATTTGTTATTTTAAATTTTTGTGTGAGAGAAAGTGTATGAAAGAGAGAGAGAGAGAGAGAGAGAGAGGGTTTTATCTTAGTCTAAATGAGAGAGAGAGAGAAAGAGAGAAGTAAATTATTATACAGGATAAATAAAACATTATATTAAGGATAATATAGTAAATATAAATATTTCAAATGAATTTCATAAATTTTAATTAAAGTTCCAAATATAAAATTTCATTTTAAAATGAATTGAAATCATATTTTTATATAATTTGTTCCAAACAAAAGAATTCATTCAAAAATGAAATGAAATGAATTTTGTTTTTGGATGTGCCAAACAAACCCAAAATGAAATCATTTTAAATCAAATTATGTTAAATATAGATTGAGTGAAATCAATATAAATCAAGAAATAATTCTTTTAAAATACGTGTAATTGTCTTGATTTTAACTTTCTCTTACATATATAAATTGCGAAGTATTCCTACATTTGTAAATTGTAAGAACCATCTTCATTCATAGGGGATTGATGCTATACAATACCGGTTGTTCTCAGACAGGCTTTTTTTTTTAATCAAGATCAGCCATGCCCGAGATATATTTATATCATTGAGAACTTGATTGTTGGAGTGTGGCATGAGAGCAGGGCAATTGGGGTTTTCCTCTCGTCCACTAAATCCTCAAATCGCCTTGCTTCGGTCCTAATGAAAGAAAGGTACCTGTAATAACACAGTGAGCACTACTTAATAATTAGTTATTGAGTCCTTCTTAGACGTCTTCATTTCGTACCAAGGCTGGATGGAACAACGTAAAATGGTGCCCATTGGCTGTGTCCATCTATCAAGTTTAGTGCCACGTATGTAACTAGAAGACCTGCCAAAATTAAGGAGAAAAAAGATCAATCATTTGTTATGGAGAAGAACCGGTGAATTAAAGAAACAAAGTAATCCTTGATTAAAGTAGTATTTAATATTTCTTAGAAGTTTAATATCTTTCTTTGCATTCAAGTGCAATCTTAATTGCTGCATGTACTGGTTTACTTACTTCTTCTGAATAAAAGAAACAAAGTGATTGCTCACCAAGGGCATATGCAAACATTGCCCACAAGAAATATCCACCTTCAAGGCTTCAAGTTTCTTGTTTGCCAACCGGTCGTACTTGCAAGAACAGGACAGCCCGTGCCATTGATCAATGAAGCTTTTCGACCCAACAGAAAAGGGTTGAATTATTTGCTTGGAGGAAACATATGGAGAGGGTGATCAGCCAAAAACTGAGTGAGAATGTTATGTGCAAACCAGGTAAAAGGATGTCTCCAAATCCTATAACGCTATAGCCGCCCCATGGATCAAACATGTGTGGTAATTTCAGCAGCATTGGAAATATTGTTTGCTCCACTTTTACCTTCTCGGGCTACCAGCATAAAATAATGTCAGTTACTAAAATTACGTGGTACTTTAATGGTGTCAGTAATTGTCATGATAGAATGAGGTATGATGAGAAGACTAACCATTATCATCATACTTCGGCTGAACAGCTTCTCGGAGATAAAAACCCAAAAGACATCGTACAAGAAGGCACAACTGAGAAGAATAGTACCAACCTAATTTATGTATAACTCAAAACATATCAGACGAATATCTTATTTTTCTAAAGGGACATTTTAAATATCCTAAATATATCTACCCAAACTCTTATATGACCAAATATAGTAATGAATATTGATAGATAATACTGATGATTTGAACTTAATGCTAACTTCAAAAGTTTGAGATCCAGTCATTGCCTAGTTCACAATGATATTGTGGGAGCCCAAATTACTATCTTGAGATTAGGTATTTGCACAATCTGGAGAACTGTGAGCATCAATGCAATTCCCTGTTTGAATAACCAATGAAAGAGAAATGATTAGAAAATGCTGCTTAATAAAATTACACGAATTTTTTAGCTCCCACATTATCAAGATAATAGTCATGATGTTTTGAGTGAAAAATTAAAGAATGGAAAGAAAATTGTCCTTACAGGTATATTTCTGACCAATCCATGCATACTTGACATTATGATAAATTGCCTAGACAAAAGAAAATGTCATGCAGAATGGAGAAATAACCAATGTCAGCCTCAGGTATAAGATTGCTCGAAATAAAGGTACTTTAATTTACGACTGGCCAGCATTTTTGAACCACCTGCATGGCTAAAAATTTTTACATTCCAAAAAACACGATCTAACACCTTTCAGGTTAAGAAAATGAGACTCTCAAAATGTTAACTTAGAGATGGTTTCATATTACACCTTGACAATAAGGTGACCATGCAAATCTGCAATCCCTGTATATATAAGAGGCTACAAGGTTTGAGTCAGTTGGAGTAAGGTAATTAACATGTTTGAGAAAGTATTATATAGTAATTAGGTTATGGTATGAGCTTTAATTATATTATGAGTGTGCTCATGATGCACACAAAGTTTAGAAGTATTAAAGCCCTTGTGTATCTATGATTTTTAATATAAATAGAGCATTATGGTTAAATCTTATGTAATTCAGCTGTCATCATTCAACTATATATTTATATTCTTCCAAATTCTCTCTAGCCTCCCAACAACATGCAATTATATATATTTTTAGTATATATATATATGTGTGTGTGTATTTATATATATTTTTAATATATATATGTGTGTGTGTGTGTGTGTGTGTGTGTGTGTGTGTGTGTGTGGGGACGCAGGTTTTCTAGAATCAGACTGATTTTGGTAAGGAAGGGCCATACGTAACAACCAAAAAGTGAATGAACCCCCATGACATAAATTTGTTTAGCATAAGTAAGATACACGAAGCAAATATAACAAAAAGGACTGTAGCTTTTGTATTTATTTCCACAACACCACGAATGTCGGCATCTTTAGCGTTAAGGATTTCATCTGTTGCATCCTGTAAAAAATAAGATTTAGAAACAAGTAGTAAGCAATATGTAAGAGCTCTAAGAAAAGAATCTTGCTTGAACAAAGTATTTATAATTTAATGGCCCGTTTGGAATGGGTGAAATAAGGAGGGGGTAAACGGTGAGGTGAAAGAAGGGTGAAAGCATGAATTTTCGCATGTTTGGAGGGAGGTGAAATTCAGAGGGGGTGCAAATGAAATTTATCCTTTCGTGGTGAGGCCCAATGAAATTCAGAACTTTGCACGATTGAAGTGAAAAGGGGTGGAAACGGGCAAAACTCCTCCAAATTCCAGCAGCTGCCCTCATTTCCCTACCACTGTGCAAGAACGGGAACCAAATTCGAAGAGAGCTGCCGCTGTAAGCCACCGAGTTCCAGCTTCAAGAAGCATCATCCGCCGAGTAGCAAAGTGCAGGTAACACTCCAAAAAATCTTATGTTGTTGTCCTGTGTCTGTGTTGAGCCTTGGGGGCCTGATGTAGGTGGTGTCAAGGAGGAGGAAGGCAGATATGAGAAAACAACAATGGAGTTCGTCCGGCGAGTTGCAGTGGTGCTGTCGCGTTTGGGGAGTTCCAGGTTGGCATCGATCTGCTGCTAATCCTACGAAAGAGGAAGGCGGAGTTGAGAAGAAGGAAGAAGCCCGTCCGCCGAGTTCAAGCCATGCAGTCACTTCTGGGGAGCTATGCTCGGCGCCGATCTACTGCTATTCCGGCGGCAGAAAGTGATTCCGGCGACCTGTTGTTCTAGGTTTGGATCAGGACAACTCGGACCGGTACTAGCGTGTATATTCCATACCGAATCTGGGTTTTCTTGACTCGACCCGGAAAAGAATTTTTGAAAAAAAAAACTAGACCAAATTAATTTTTTTTTAATTATTGACTGTTGCAGAAAATTTATAATTGTATTGTCATTGCAATTTTATTTGGTAATGAATAAGATATTTGAATTTCTTTTTTATTTTTTATTTTTTTTTGCTGATTGATAAATAGTATGACTACTTAATGGAGTATTGGATTGATGAATGTTGATTATTCTTACTAAGGAGAGCTCCTTTTACAATTTAAAGAAATATTTTGTACTAACTTGTTATTGAAAATTATAAATTTATTGGTTCTTATATTTTGGTAAAGTAACAAAGAATTTTCAAATGCTATTTTTTATTATGTCAAACCAAATTGATCAATTATTGCAAGTAAGGGTAGTGCAGAAATGGTGAAATACAATAATTAAGAATGAATTCCCCTATCCTTACAAATAAATATGCAAATTTAAAATGAAATAGAATTACACTTTACATGGTTTAAACTTAAATAAAAATTAGTTGTCATTAGTTGGCACCAGAAATGAAAGACAATTGAAACAAAGAGAATATATTTAATTATTTCTTAATTTTCTCACTCATTCACTAATTTTCTCAAATTTCAATTGATTTTACCTCAGTTTGATAGAAAAAAACTGGATGCAGCTAACAATTATTAGACTCAGAATTAGACAAATTATTATTGAAATACGAAATATTTTAAGACGTAACAAGTGCAATTAACTAGCATGAGAATCTCGGTATTTTCTAAAATCTATATGAGTCCTTACTTTCCAAATACAAATTATTCAATGTTTGTATTGCATGTTGTTATTGACTAATGGCGATTCACCCCTTTATTATTGTATTTTTTTAAACAGGTCACTAATTCCGTAGTACATTATTCCTGGTGCTCAATTGTAGCCCTCCCAGTTCGGCTAAAAATTTCACCTATTAAGCTAAATTCGCCACAAATCCAATCTTTTTCCTCTTCCATACAGGAGCTACATTCTTATCCATGGAATAAGATTTCACTATATGTGTTTCTAGAATTGTGTTATCTGTTAAATGTCTATTAAACACTAGCACATTACCTATATGTCATTGGTTTTTACAAATGTGTATAGATATACGCCGTTATTGTAGCTCCATGTTTGCTTCATTCATTACATATAACTTGGTTGTCATTGTTGTCATTGCCTTTATGTGTAAAATAGTTATTTTGTGAAAGATTTGTGCAAGTGATCATAGAGGATAACGTGGATGATATATACGAGGAGTTGGCAGAAGTAAATAGCTTGATTAATGTTAACATGATAGAAGAGTGGGAAAGATTATGTCAAATGCGTGTCACTCAAATGGTTTGTTATACCGTTCATTCAATACATCTATTACAATTGGAATCAAATTCTGTACACCGTCCTATTAGTGATGGCACTGGTTCAAGGGAACAAATGCGTCAACAGCTATTACAGAACCTACTTGAGGAAGATAAATGTCTCAATATGGTACGCATGAGTCCTTATGTTTTCCATCGACTATGTGAAAAGTTAAGAGCAAAGAGTAGAGTGAAAGATTTAACGTATTCAATAGTTGAGGAGCAAATTGCTCAATTTCTACATATGTTGTCACATAATATGAGGAATAGGACTATATCATTCTTTTCCCATCGATCTAGAAAGACAATTAGTCGTCACTTCCATAATGTCTTACGAGCTATTGTTCAACTTGGGGATGAATACTTTACGCAATCTTCTGGATCTGAGGTTCCTCCATAGATATTGAATAACAATAAATTTTATCCTTATTTTAAAGTAATGCATTTATTTATATATGTTAATTTATTTAATCCCATGAATAGTTTAATTTACACAGCCTTTATATAATCCTTTTTTCAAATGTTAAAAAATACAGGATTGTATTAGAGTTATAGATGGGACTCATATATGAGTCAAGGTACTAAGAGAGGATGCTCTTCACTTTTGAGTAAGAAAAGATTACCCGACACAAAATATGTTAGTTGTTTGTTTATTTAATATAAAGTTCACATATGTTTTAGCTGAATGGGAAGTAATTGTATCTGATTCCACAGTTCTTAAACATGCATTGAATAAAAGAAGGGATAAATTGATAATGCCCAGAGGTATGATAAATTATAATATGTCAGTCAATAAAAAGAAAGAATAGCATTTATTTTTATAAAGTTTTTATAATGACGACACCGATATTATGAAGTATATTTACATGATTTTTATATATTTTCAGACAAATTCTACTTAGGAGATGCAGGTTATCCTTTGAAAAGTAGACTCCTAATCCCATATAGAGGTGCTCGTTATCACTTAAAGGAGTACATAGCACATGGTCCATAGAATGCAAAAGAAATTTTTAATTATCGTCATGCATCACTGAGAAATGTTATTGAAAAGACCTTTGAGGTCCTGAAAAAGAGATTTCCTATCATAGCTAGTGAGACAAAGCCTCATTATTCTTTTGAGACCATGATGGATATTACCATTGCATGTTTTGTGCTACATAACTTTATGATGGATGAAAATCCTGATCCTCAGTTGATGGATGAAGTGGATCGTGAGTTGTTGTAGGGTGACAATGAAGATACAAGGAATAGGGAAGCACAAAATAATAAAGAAGACTATAAGGAATAATGCCTCTTGAGGGAACGCATAACCATCCATATGTGGACTGACTATGAATAAAATTTGACATAGAGAGTTTTCTTTTATCTTAAGCTTTGTATGAGACTTGAAAATAATAGAATATTTTAGTTATGGTAAATGTGAATGTTGTGGTTATGTGTGTAAGTTATTTGTGTTGTGAAATTGAATTCCATTAATATGTTATATATATATATATATATATCATAAATAGGGTTTTGTATTTGTAATCTGCATGTGAACGCTATAATGTGATTGAAAGGATCATTGTGACATAAGTCGGGTTGTAATCTGTATTGCACATGTTATCATAGAAGGCCTGTATGATTTATAATGTGAAATTAACTACCATGTAGGTGATATACATTTGAGGATTGTCTATATTAATTCACAGTACTTGATTGTTTGTCAAATTGTGGATAGAGAATGCGAAGGAATAGGAAATCCGATGATACGGGTGAGGGATCATCTAGAGACACATTAAGATGGACACCAGAGATACATACATTATTATTGGATGCATTGTTGGAGGAAGTGCATAAAAGAAATCAACCTGATAGGACATTCACTACCATGGCATATGCTACCGTAGTGGCTAAGCTGAAGCAATCAATTGGTCCATATTTTTAAAAATATGACATCAAAAATAGGATGAGAACATTGAAAGAGCACTTCAATAAGTGTTATGACTTATTTCATAGGTGGAGCGGAATTGCATGGAATCCAATAATAAGAATGTTTGAAGTTGAGCAAGAAATGTGGAATAAGATTTGTGCGGTAATGTATCAAGTATCCTAAGCATCACATATGCATTTTCTAAGTAATATATATGTCATTGCATATTGGAAATAGATTCATCAATATTGATTATATGACATCAATGGCTTTTATAAAGTTAAAGTTTATCTAATGATGTATTTATTTTCAGGATAAACCAAATGCTTAGAAATGGAAACGCACTCCTATCCATAACTATAACAAGTTACTGGAGCTATTTGCTAAAGATAGGGCTACAGGTGCACATGCCAAGACTTCAAGGGATAAAATAGAGAGAAGGCCTGTACCTTAATGATGGTTTTGGACAGATGCCTGATTCTGATTTGCAATAAGGAGATGAGCCTTCCATCTTCACATAGCAGCTAGTGCATTCACTTCTAAAGGTGCTCTCTCCACCCATTCTTAAGAGTATGGTCCTTCAAATTAATCGCAAGGAACTTCATTTTCAAGGGATTCTAAGCGGAAAACACTTATGTTTGATGTGGTTGAAATGGGATACGAAAGATTAAATTTAGGAATGAACAATCTGACTGCAGTAATGAGAGAGGTGGCGACAAGCATGTCCATATAGCTGAAAAGCAGGTTCAAATAGCTGAAAGAAGTCTGTCAATCCTTAAGAAGAGTAAACCTCGCTATTACAGTGAGGCTGAGGTGTAGGAAGAGTTGGAGAATGTAGGAGTCGCCCAAGAGTATCTTGTAAAGTGTTATGACTTCTTATGTGATAATGGAAAGGCCAAGAAGAAATTCTTCGGTGCACCGCCACATGGATGACTACAAATATTGTACTAACAAATGGTGAATGTAGGAGTCAGCTAAGTCACAGATGATTAAATCGAATGATGCTTTGTTGGTGAAATGTTAGCAGGTAATGTAATTTACCAACATTATGTTGTAAGTTTGTTAGTTAGTGTACAATTTGGATGTATTTTATCTTTGTGTTTACTTTGACATTCCATAGGTTTTATCCAAATATTCTTCTTATGTTTTTTGCTTTTATATAACATTGGTGGATTGATCCATATTAACTTTATTTCTTACTTATTGTAGGTATTTTTGCTTTACCAATGCATGGAGATGTAGTTGCTTTGGATTAGTCTGTTGTACAACTTGTGTATTTTCTATGGGATTATTGGAGTAAGATGTTTGTTTGTGACTTTTTCATATCATTATTGCCAATTGCAACATGTAGTGAGTGAACAATTGATATGGTAGAAACATTTTTATTATATGTAACAAGTTGTGTACCTATTTTACCTCAATTGATAGAAGATTTTATGCGTAATTTTAAGTTACAATGTTAACAGGTCATGTGTCTTGGAGATCATCTATATCAACATAATGGATATGATGGGTATTTAAACTTACATATGTTACCAAGGAAGTGTAATTGTGAATGATGGCAAAGTTTCAATGCATAGTTAAATTTACATAGGTAATGCTGGTTAATTTTATTTTATTTTTATAAAAAATAAGATGTGGAAGTAGCAAAGTTCTATTTTTTGCATAAGGTTTTTTTAAACCAATTATAGTACAGATTGTTTGAAATTAATTAATTATATGAAATTTAGAATTATAAATATAAATATGTAAGTAATAAGACCATGGTTTAATATAAATTATTATATTCGTAAATTAATTTTTGTTTTATTCTATTAAAAAATATTATAACTACCTCATCATAAGAATTTTTTTTAAAATTTATATTACAATTTTTTAAAAATTTATTAATTATATGAAATTTAAAATTATAAATATAAATATTTAAATAGTAAGAAAAAAAATTTAACATAATTTACTTCATCTGTAAATTATTTTTTATTTAATTTTATTACATAATAGTATAACTACCTCAACATAACATAATAAAAAGATATTTTAATCATTTTACTCATTCTCATTTCCTTCCCCCTCTATTTTTACCCATTCCAAACAAAGAAAATTCATTTCACTCCTATTTACTTCCCCTCCCATTTTCACCCATTCCAAACAATCTAGGTGAAATTACTTCCACCTCCATTTCCACCCCCTCTATTTACACCCCCTCCCATTTTCACCTCCAGCTAAACAAAGCATAAGTGTAAAGAAGAAGTTAGAAAAAATGACCTTTAAAAGCTCGTCTCATTCAATGGATACTTTTCTAGCTGTCGTTACTGCAAACCAATAAGATGCACATAAAATTGTACTAACTGCCATCAGCCACAAAAATACTTTTGATACGTCTATCATTAGTCGACTTGGAGAGTACAGCTGCACAGTCACTGGAGAGAAATAAAAATTAAAAAAAAAACTATCCTCGAGGATAATATTTGGGAATCATCAATCAACCTTCACACTACTTTAAGAAGGAAACAAGATTAGGAATAGCAGTTGTAGAGTTCATTGAAAAGAAAAAAATGTGTAGACCATTTGGCCAAACAATAGGAAAAAGAATGTTATTGTACATTTTTAAAACCTTCACACTACTATGTATAAGAGACAGCTCACACCTGATAAATTATTCATCAACTTATGTGTTAACTTTGTCCCAGCATCTCGTGGAAGGATAACGACAGGTATGCTTATGTCTAAATTAGTTTTGTCATCTTCACAAATCATCTTGAAAAGTTCTGCAAACAGCAGATTCAGATTTGGCATGAACTAGTAATGGAAGTAAGCTTAGACTTTATAGCGGTTTGAAACTCAATATCTAAAATATGTTATGTAACTATTCAGACTGAACTTTGCATGTGGAATTACAATTAACAACATTGCAGACGACAATTTAAAACATCAAGCCTCGATGTAAATGACCTTTCAAAATGTAGATGAAGCACCTTTTTTTAACAAAAGAGAAATAATCACGCTCTTACAAAGAAAATAAAAATAAAAAATATTATACCTTTTCGGTTATTTATCATGAGGATAGTTAAAGCATTAGCATCTTATGCCCTATTGGCCTTGATAGTGAAGGTGCAGTTGCCTCATTGTACCATGATGACATCTCTGGCAAGCTAACGGAACCTAGAAGACACACAGTTGAGTTACGCAACTACATAGGACTTTGCAATTGCAATACTTTCATGACCATATTTTATATGAAAAAATAACCTTTTTCTTAGGCAGGATGCAACAATTTCCTGGATCTGAAACGGTAAGTGGAATTTGGCGTGCATCATTTTTGTCTTTTGACACAATGGTTCTATGAAATCTGGCACCTACACCTACAAATTCATGGTCCTTTGTACCATAGTCCTCTAGAACCTAACAAAGTTCTAATATATATATATATATATATATATATATATATATATATATATATATATATAATAGTTATTTTTAACAAATAATAAGACATTTATCATTGAATTTTGAATACTATATTTATTAACATTGTAGATACTTAAAATCTCAAAATTAAAAATGTACTTCAAAAGAGGACAAAAAATGAGCTAAGCTTCAAATAGATCCAATTAATTTTAACCTAAAGGAGTGGGTCCAAAATGACTAACACACTAAGAATAACTCAAGCAATGAATTCAAAAAAGACCAAAGAACACTATAAATACTTAAAATGCTGCGGGGGCTTGGACGAATAGAGTATCATAAAGGCCTGGAGCCATCCAATAATCATTTGACTTAGGATAAGAGCTATTTTGACTAGAGAGAATAGAAATTACTCTCCACCCTACTAAGAATGCTTTTAAAGGTGATTTGATTGGATTGAAATTAAAGCCCCGTCCATTGTACATAGAAAAATTAGGCATATCATACCTAAACCTCTTCATTGTAGGTCTTTTACATAAAGTAAGTAAAAAAGTTGTAGTAATCCTTACCTTGTATCCCAATAACCATAGCTTCTCTTAGTTCCAATAAATCTCCAATATTGATCCATATCCGTCACTATAAATATCTTATCTCATAATCCTATATCCTATATTAATTATCTCCCATTATAATTATTCCAACATTAATCATCTCAATTATTACAAATCTTATGATATGGTCTACTTTACTTTAAGCCTATGAATTATGAATTATTAACTAAGCCACTGCCTTCCTATGCATATAAAAGCCATGCATGCAATTATTTCAAAGGACACAATACACGAGAACCAACATAAAAAATATTGATCAAGGATCATTGTAAAAAGCCTCCATTTGC
Source organism: Sindora glabra (assembly GCA_020226215.1). Classification (NCBI taxonomy): domain Eukaryota; kingdom Viridiplantae; phylum Streptophyta; class Magnoliopsida; order Fabales; family Fabaceae; genus Sindora; species Sindora glabra. The sequence continues at coordinate 2,063,223 of CM035236.1, forward strand.
ATTGCTCAAATACTTTACAAAGAACACTTATTTTTTCCTCCCCTTAAGCCACTTGTAAAGATCTTATTGTTGTACTTATATTTCCATCCTTAGATTCCAACTCTCGAACTCCAAAGAATCAATAGATGTTATATTTAATAGAATTTAAGTTATTTTTTTCTATGAAAATAGTTAATTATAATAAATTTATAAATAAAATATTCTTATATGAAATGATGCATAATTAAGTAAGTAAGAATGATTTAAACTTAAATGTGATTAAAGATAAGTATGTAAGTGTGAAGATGACCTATTATTTAGCTTTTGGGGCTTATACCTATCATATTTCCCTAAAACTTAGCTTAACTTCTCATTTTCTCCAAATACAACATATTTCTTCATCTTCTTTTAAACTTGAAAGCATAACTTTCAACTTCTTCTCCTTTCAATCTGATAAGGCATGGATTTTCACACTTTAATCCTTGTAAAACTTGTCGTCTAATTCCTCTTTAGATTTTGGGTGATTGAGGTTCTCTTTAACTTAAATGGAATTTTAGTGCCTTATCCTTAAATTCTTGATTTTGGATATTTAGAAGTAATTCAACTTCTAATTCTATTGCCCATTGTTTCCTCTATAAGCAGTGAATAAACATTCAAATGAATCTTGTATGAATCTAAATGACTTATACTAGTTTAGATTAGTTTTTTTCTCATATTTGCAACTTTTGAGGATTTATGTTATAAAATGATGTTTTATAGGAATTTCTTGCTAAATCTATCATATATGATGTTTTTATGTTTTATGATAGTTGAATTATATGATAATGCATAAAAAATGATATTGGGAAGAATTTATTACTTGCGAACAATGCAATTTTTTTGTAAAAATGTATAAATTCATATTGAAATAGATGGTAAATTAATTCATTAAGGTCAATATGTAAAAATCTTTGCCCTGAATTGATTCACCTTTTTATAAAATCAAATTCAATGTTACCAAAATTGATTTAGTGAGATTATAAGGTGCCCTTTCCTATATTGAATCAATTGAGGCTTTACAAAAACATACAAAATGACTTGAATCAATTCAGACCTTACAAAATCACTAGAGGCTTTGAATCGATTCTTGAGTCGATTCATAGGGCCTAAGATCATTTTAAATAAAGATAATTATAACTTAATTATGTAAGATGTGAATTGGAAAAGTTGTAGTAAAGTTGTAATTCCATTTAAAATGTGTAAATTACAATCGTTGTCTGATTTAATTAGGGCATGATCAATGTTATTATGGTTTCTATTGAAAAATGTGTTAAGAATGAACTATTAATCTATTACACGTGGTTGCAATAGGATTTACGATTTGTTAATTTAAACCATATTTAAGAACATTAAAGTGATGTTAAATTAATTTTTTATGATAAGAATACTTAAATTTGCTATGATTTTAAAATCTAATCATAAGTACTAGATGATTTACGAATACATAAACTTTTCTTGGATCTTCATAAATTTTATGAGTATTCTAGAGAATGTTATAGTAGTATAAGTAAATGATGATAATTGATAGTTGAGTTAAGTTTATATAGTTTCTATAAGATAAAATAAAATGGATTAGTTATGAGAGATTGGAAGAGCATAAGCATTTTCTTCAATATTCAAGCTAAATTTAGCAAAGAAAATATATCATAACCAAGAAATCATATCAAATATCATCAAATTTTTTTTATAAAAACTAGCCCATTTTAACCTAAAATCATGTAAGTTTGCTCTAGCTTAAGTAAATTGCTTACTTATATAGTTATGAAGAAGATCATAAAAGATTAAAATTGTAGCTAGCTTACCTTAATCATCCAACTTCAGAGAGTTAGGCCTTTTGACCCAAAACCCATGTTCTTATTCAAAAGTATCAAATTAATAAAATCTAGCTTGGTTTGGTTAAGAATTGTAGATGATTAATTGAAGTTGATTGCTTAATTTTGATTAAATTTGAAAAGAAAAAGAAGAGGTAAAAGAGAGGAGATGAGGAAAGAGTATATGATTGTTGAAAAGTGAATGAAAAATAAGAAAGGGTTTAGGTTTTTAAGAGTTTATTGTGAAAATAACTAAAATAATGAAGGGCAAAATTGGAAAAGGGCTTCCTAAATTGCCTTCATACGCACTTACTTGATTCTAATTACATTTTTATTTTTTTTATTTTATCTTTTTCTTTGCTTACTACTCCCTATATTACATTTTAATTATACTTTGTTTCTTAATCATTCATTCATTCCTCTCTCACCATAGCTTCTGATTTGGATCATTTACAAATAAACATAATAAAGGTATGCATCTTCTAAATCTCTATGTTATTAAAATTCAATGTATGTTTTGGTTCTCAACAAACTGGAATAGTCCTTATTTTATGCTTTTTGGCTGACCTATTTGGTTATTGAAAGCTTGGGAAAATCCAAGTTGTTTTCCTATGAATAGAGGTAACTTAGAGCCTTGTCCTTCTTGCATTAGATCGTAACTTCACCTAAGAAAATTTTAATATTAATGCATGCATAGATTGTTTTTAACCTTGAAAGTAGGCAAGCAGCCTAGACTTTGTCATTCACTTACTAATATTTACAAATGATGGACATATGCATAAGATTGTGACATTCAATATATGCATTTCTTTTACTGTTAGTTGTTTGACTAATTATGATAAGATCTTTAAGGTAGGGGACAAGAAAAATGGTTAAAAAATACATGTTTGTGTATTGATGTATTAAAGTGTTTTCTTATATTTGAACACATTATTTTTCTTTAAAATTGTCTTTATTGATATGACATCTTTGAGATGCTAGAATATTTGAGTCTTTTAGTGGTGATTAGTACCTATTTGATGTTCAAGAAAATTTTTTTATTGATATCCTCTTCGTTGCTAATTTTGTTAGAAAGGAGACTGATATTTATGTGTATATATTTATACTTGTAGTTAGGTTTACATGGCTAATGACAAAGTAACTAGTGAAAATTGTTGCTTTGAAGAAAATATGAATGGACAGTGAAAGAGAGGGGATATATCATTGGTAATATTGCTAAATACATTATTTTTCTTTAATAATATTGATTTCTTATGTTTGAACACATTGTTTTTCTTTGAAATTATCTTTGCCAATATGACATCTTTGAGATGTTAAAGGTGATTACTGTCTGTTTGATGTTCAAGAAAATGTTTTTATTAGTATTCTCTTTGTGGATGATTTTTTTTAGAAGGGAGACTGATATTTACATGTATATATTTATACTTGTAGTCAGGTTTACGTGGCTAATGACAAAGTAACTAGTGAAACTACTACTCTAAAAAAGATACGAATGGACAACAAGAGAGAAAAGGTATATCATTGATATTTTTATTGAATACTTCAGTATTACTGAATCATGAAATCATAACATGTAGATAATAGATATTCCTTGTTTCTCCTCACCCTAAAATAAACCTTATAAGATAGTGTTATTGGTACTCCATTAATGACTTCCTAACTCTATATCTGTTGCTTTTATGAACTTTTTTAGACATAATGGCATACTTTGATTGAGATTTGTAGTATCACTTTAAATTGAAAGGAAATCACATCACTAGTCATGAATTACTATTTTTTATATTACGAGCTTGTCCTTCAAATCTTTACTGGGAGCTTTATCTGTTTTTCGATTCCCTATAACTCCTATATATGAAATCAAAATTTTAAAGAAGTTGCACCATGAAAATGTGGTGAAGCTGAAAGAAATTGTGACATCTTAGGTACAGTTTATAAAGCTATATGTTCTGTCAAAATATCAAAGGAAGTCTAAATAATTATATATTTCTTTTTAATTATGAATACTCATTATAGTAAAAAAAATCATATAAAGTCTAAATATATAATAATTTTTCAAGTATAATGAGTTTTAAACTAATTGTTTGAATATTTTATAATTTAAAATTTAAAATTTAAATTATAAATTATTATTAATTAAATCCATACATTACACAAGTTAAAAGCTAGTATAATGCTATTTTGAGAGTATCTTCGGAGATGATATTGACTTTTTTTTTTAATGTCAGTTCAAATTACTTAAAATGACGTTTATTCCTTTGAGATGAAATTATTTAATGTATTTACTCTAAATAAATCTATTACTTTTTTGGTATTCTGTGTCTATGCAATTATTTTATAAGTTGGAATCCATACTTTTTAGCTATGAAATTTTTGAAGCGTGTCAAACTATGTGATTACTATTTTCATTTAAATTTTAACACAATAAAAATTAATTTATTACTTTAATAAACCACTTTAATAACTACATTTCGCTAATCGCACTATTGATTAATTATTACAAACAACTGTCGTTGTTAACTAACAAATAAAAAAAATTCTTACACTATATAATAAATTTCATTTACTAAATAAATTTTTAAGACATAAATAATTGTCATAAATCAATAATACATACATATTGCATAAAAGTTTTACAATTTGGTATAAATAATATAAACCTAAATAATCTTTTGTATTCATTTAATAAATTCAGCATTAAAAATTTTAAAATAATACCACAAATTACAACGTATAATACATAAAATAGAAAGTATGGAACATAAATAAATTAAAATACGCATAATGACAAACTTTAAAAAAATGGTACAAATATAAACATCTTCTAAGGAAATAAAAAAATAGATGACAAAACTTTTTGAATTTTAGAAACTAACTTTTGTTCAACCTCTAAAATAAGTGCCGAAAACTTTAAAAAGGGATGGAGTTATTTAGAGTAACTCAATGTTAAAGGGATGGGCCTAAGTAACTCTATCTTAAGTCTATTCTATAAAAAGGTTATTTATTGTTTTTAAAAATAATATTTTATTTTTTTATTTTTAAAAATAAAATTTTTGATTTGATAAATTATTTTCAAAATTTTTTTAAAAAAATTATAACTCTAAATGTGTAATTTAAAAATAAAAAGATAAAAATAAATTTTTGATATTTTCTTAACTTATTCTTTTATTCTGGATACCATTTTTTAAATTAAATGAAACATATTTTTATTTACTTATCCAAACACCTTTTGTTTTTATTTTTTAAATTTAAAAATAGTTTTTAAAATAAAAGAATAATTTTTAAAAATAACTTTCGACAGTAATTTTTAAAAATAATAAAATGAAAATATATCTAAACTGATTCAATGTTATCTCTAAAAATAATTTTAAAATAACACTTCATTGGAAAATAATTTTGCTTGCAACATTATACAAGTGAATGTGCATGACATTAAGTGATTTTCCTTCTTTGTCTTTTTCAGAAGTGATTGGTGTTAATATAAGTAACATCCTCATTCAGGCAATTAAATAATCATATGATAACTATACGTTTTGACACTCTTCTCTCTCTCTGCGACTTACAAAAATGTTTGCATAGTATGAAATCATGGAAAAAGCGATGGAATTTCTTCTTATTTCTTTTTAAAATGTTGGATTATTTCAAACAACAAATTTTAAATGACATTTTATAGAGAAATAATATTCATCATGACTATACCTGAATGAAAGTGCCAGTTATATAGCTAACTCAATTTATTACAAATGCGTGCTAAAGTGGCATCCAATGTTTTTGTAAGGATTTATGGATTTGTTTGTTTATTACTTTTGAAAATAATTTTTCACTTTTCATTTTTAAAAATAAAAATTTATGTCTTCAAAATTGTTTTTAAAATTTATTTTTAAAATTATTCACGAAAATTCTTGTTTTAAAACCCAACAAAAAAAAATAAGTTTTAAATGTTTTTTGAGCTTTCTTTTACTCTTGATAATAATTTTGTAATTAAATGAAACTTTTGCTTATTTGCTTCACTAAACATCATCTATTCATTATTTTTTTTTAAATTTGAAAATAATTTTTGAAAATAAAAAAATATGAACAAATGCAATAATTTTGTAATTAAATGTTTAGTTTTTTACTCATTCCTACCATTAAAAGAAATTAATATGAACAAATGCAATAATTTCATATGCAAATAATTAAAGTTTATTCAAAAACATTGCTACTTTAATTTAATTCTTAATTATGACCTTTAAATTTTAAATTAAAGTGAAATAATTTTTATATTAATAAGGAGGAGTGAAAAAAAGTTAAGTCAAATAAGGTTTTAACATAAACAAATTAGACTTGTTTCAAAAATTTTTTAACTTGAATCTAGCTTATGATTTATTTATAAGTCAAAAGTTCAATTTGACTTATCTTATTTATAAAATTTAAGAAGTTTGGTTTAACTTATTAACCTGTTTAAACTTACAAATTAAAATATAAATAAATCATTGATGAGGTTATAAAGATCATATTTGATAATTAACTGATTACATTAGTAGTTAACTAATTAAATTAATCATTAGTTAATAGTTAATTATATTAATTAATTTGATCAATTATAGCATTAATTATTTATATAAAAATATTTAGTAAAATTATCTATTTATTATAAGTTATTTATATATAAAATTATATATAAGGACATGTATATATTTTATAATTTATTTAAAATTTTTAATTTAATAATATTTTAAATTATAATATATTATTTATGATATTTATTTTTAAGAAAATTATATCATTATAATTTAATACACATATAAAAATGAATAATTATAATTTTCTAATTAAGAAATACTTGTGATATTTTAGTAGATACAATAACTATTAAAGTTTATGTTGTAACTATTTTTTATATTAAATTTGAAAATTCATATATTTATCATTAACAATATTAATAAATTACACATTTTAAATATAAAAATATATCTTTCACAAGTAATATAATCTCATTGTTTCTTTCCTTTTTTTTTTCTTAATATGTGTTGTTCTTTAATTCAAAAAATGTTATTTGGAAAAAGATTAATAATTTTTTCTATATATTTTTTATTATTTACTATGAAATGAACGATATATTTTTCTTGTTTTATACAATTTAATAGAAAGGATATAATTATATTTATGTAATTTTTAATTATTATGTAAATATTTTAATATAATTTATTATATATTAAATTTTTCTCTAAAAAATAAATAAATAAAATTTGGTATTTTTCCTATTCATCAACGATTGAAATGTAAAAAAAAATTATTATTATTATTATCAGTTATAATTTTTTTATAAATTAAATGTAAATAAATTGTTTCAAAAAATTACTATTTCTCACTTTTTCAAAATAGTTATTTAATGGTCAATAATTTTATCAAAATAATTATTTATCAAATACTCAAATTAATTAATTCACCTGATCAAACAACTAAGAATATTCAAATTAGCTAAAAGTTAATCAAAAAGTTATTTACCAAACATAATTAAAGTTAAATGTATTTGCCATAAATAAGATTGCTAGTCAAAAAATAAAATAATAATTATGTTAGATAAAAAAGATATTAAATAAAATTTCATCTCTAATTTTATTGGATTCTTAAAAATTTAACATTACAAATTATAATTATATTTATTAAAAATAAAAATATTAAAAGACTCAATAGTACTAATCCATCACTCACAAATTTTAAAACATTTAGAAGATTGGTGTTGAACTGAAGAATGAGAAGAAAACAAAATATTTATAAAGCAGTGAATATAATATAACTACATGGATTAATTTAAAAATATTAAATTGAAATAATATATTTGTTAAATAAGTTAACTTAATAAGTTACTAAGTTAAATTTAAAATTAAATGAGTTAAACATATTTAATAAAAAAATTAATATATTAACATAGGTCTGATTTATTTAATTATATAAACAAATTCGTGTTAGACTTCCAACTAATCAAATTATAAGCTTCATATGAACTGATTTATTTCCGGCCCCATTATGAAAATTATTTAACATCACGTGAATCATATTTTAGAGAGGATTCCGCAGAAAGGACGTTCCTCCTTGCGCAATCATTGTTCCCGCCAAACATAACTAAATTCACTTTGATTTTTTTCTAATTTCTTGTTATTCAAATTCAAATTGCAATTAAAACTGTATGCCCTTTCCTTCCCTTTTTTGCTCTATCAACGGATTGCCCAAAACCCTAGCCACCCACCACCATAACACTCTCAGTGTGAGCTATGGATCCCAAGGCCGTGAAGTCAGACCTTGTTCTCATCTTAGACTACGGTTCCCAGTACACTCACCTCATTACACGTCGAATTCGAAGTCTTTCGGTCTTCTCCCTCTGTATTTCTGGCACTTCCCCTTTCAAAGCCATTGCAGACCTCAACCCAAGTGTCGTCATTCTATCAGGCGGACCCCACTCGGTTCACACCTCCGATTCCCCCACTTTTCCCGATGGCTTCGTACAATGGGCTGAATCGAATGGGGTGTTCGTGCTTGGCATTTGTTATGGTCTACAGTTGATTGTACAGAGGCTGGGTGGTCAGGTGAAAGTGGGGCAGAAGCAAGAGTATGGAAGAATGGAAATTAACGTCGAAAAACCCTGCGGCCTTTATGGCTCGCAGACTGTTGGGCATAAACAAGTCGTCTGGATGAGCCATGGTGATGAAGTTGCAAGCTTGCCTCATGGGTTTGAGGTAGTGGCACGAAGCCAACAGGGGGCAGTGGCAGCCATTCAGAACCCATCAAGGAAATTTTATGGGCTTCAGTATCATCCTGAGGTAACTGGGTTTATTCCACTATCCTTCCAGACAATTTCTGTTTCTGACATCTTACACTCGGTTCTCGATTAAAAAATTTCGGCTCCCTTTTACTTTATATTTTGAAATTCCGTGAACATAGGATCTATTCCTTTTGTAATGAAGTATCACTTAAATATGTTAGTCTACCTTCAATCTGTTGATGCAAATTTGGTTTTTAGATGAAGAATTGTTGCATTTTCTAAGAATAAACGTCTCTTTAACTGATTTCGTTACTTTGTAGTATATTTTCTTCTAGACAGCTCCATAGTTTTTTTATATAAATTTTTTTGTCTTGCATTTGCTCTGCAACTATATACTGAGATGTGTGAGTCTTGTATAGGTGACACATACAACAGAAGGAATGGAAACATTGCGGTATTTTCTGTTTGAGGTTTGTAAAGTATCAGCTGGCTGGAAGATGGAAAACGTGTTGGATGAGGAGATTAAGGTGATTCAAGATGCAGTGGGCCCTGAAGAACATGTTATTTGTGCATTATCAGGGGGTGTGGATTCAACGGTTGCTGCAACTATTGTCCACAAAACAATTGGGGATAGGCTTCATTGTGTCTTTGTTGACAATGGTTTACTGAGGTGAGAGTGACAAACTGACTCCTTCTGCAATGCCCCGTTTGCCCTGAATGTCTTGTGAAGATAGTAAATTTGTATTTTACATGCTTGATTTGAACACCTATGATGCTTTCTTAGAAGGTTTATGTTTTTTGTTTCATACAGGTATAAGGAGAGAGAACGTGTGATGGAAACGTTTGAAAAGTATCTTCATTTACCTGTTACTTGTGTTGATGCTGCTGATCAATTTCTTGGCAAGCTGAAAGGTGTAACTGATCCTGAGACAAAAAGGAAAATTATTGGAATAGAGTTTATATGCATATTTGATGCTTTTGCTCAAGAATTGGAGAATAAATTAGGGAAGAAACCTTCTCACCTGGTTCAAGGGACTTTGTATCCGGATGTGATTGAATCTTGCCCACCACCTGGAAGTGGGAGAAACCATTCCCATACTATCAAGAGCCATCATAATGTTGGAGGACTTCCCAAGGACATGAAATTGAAACTTATCGAACCACTCAAACTTCTATTCAAGGATGAGGTTTCAGTTTTCACCTATTTTCTTATCAAATAAACTGACATTCAATTGTATATATATGATATATTGATTCTATGTTCTTCCTTTTGCCTTTATGAAGGTTCGTCAACTGGGGAAAATCTTGAATGTTCCTGAGGGTTTCTTAAAACGGCACCCATTCCCTGGGCCTGGCCTTGCAGTCCGAGTTTTAGGTGATGTAACTGAAGGCAATGCCTTGGAAATGCTTCGTCAGGTAAATGGTGTTTTGATGTTTCTGCGTCTACAAATTTGGTTTAAGTGTTTGATTTCAGGGACTGTTTTTCCAGGTTGATGAGATCTTCATTCAGTCAATCAAGGACGCTGGGCTTTATGATTCAATATGGCAAGCTTTTGCAGTTTTCTTGCCAGTAAGATCAGTTGGTGTTCAAGGTGATCAAAGAACACATTCCCATGTTGTTGCTCTTAGAGCTGTTACGAGTCAGGATGGAATGACAGCAGATTGGTAAGCTTTCCACTGTAGTATGTATAGCCTAACTGTAGTAAGCATGGGTAAATATTTGTCAAATAGGTAGAATTTCTTTATCTGCCAATACTGATACGTGACAAACATTGTTCTCTTATATGGATATGCATATTGTTCGTCCAAAACAATTGAATCTTTGCATGTCCTCAGCTCTATTGCAATGTACGAACAAATTTCAGGTACTACTTTGAGCACAAGTTCCTTGATGATGTTGCTCGAAAGATTTGTAACAGTGTCCGTGGTGTGAACCGTGTTGTGCAAGACATCACTTCAAAGCCCCCATCAACAATTGAGTGGGAATAGCATCGTATTTTTCAGTTCTAAATCAACAGAAGGGCGTGATGTAATACAAGGCGGCAAGAAGTTTGGAAATCATGCAGTCGATTTTCAAAACCATCATTTTGATCTTTTACTTGATAATGACCTTCTCCACAGGTTTTGACATAAAAAGTTTTGATAAGTGTATATTCTGGATCTGAGATTTCAGGAATGTCTAGGACGTATATATACCTTGGTGCATTATATTTTGAGAAAGCAGCTGAAATTTAGCAATTCTGCAGACTTTGTTCTGTAAAGTTCCTAGTTATGCTGGATTTATGATGCAATTTTCTCTTTCCAGCGCTCATTCATAAACAATTTTACTCAAACAGATTGTGTTATACGAGGTTATGATATAATGGCCACATTATTTTCCTTTGTGACAATGTGGGTGATGAATGTATCGCATGTGTTCAAATCCCGCTGCAAAAGATAGGTCCGACTCCTGAGGGTTGGTGGGTCAATATTCAAAGGAGATATAGTCAACAAAATTATATGGAACCATGATATATTAGAGGTTTGAATTGCCAAATTCAGCACGCCATAGTAGGCGTCGAATTGCTTAATTATTATAATACTGTAAACATTACTTGACCAAGACTATAATAAGCATTCTTAGCGAATAAAAAAAATGAATAAAAGCCAAAGGAATACGTAGATTTTACTAAAAACATCAAACACGCGTAGTCATTGCTATGGCTAGCTTGGTTTAGTATTGCCGTGCTGGCGTTACAGTTGCACCATAGTCCACTAGGACATTTTTCCTGTTTCCAAATGCCTGAAGATGAGTCCATGTTAGTAACATTATGAAATGATCAATTGTACTTTCATCTATTCACAACCCTGCTACCTGCATATATATTACATTTCGAACCAAATAACATAGAACACATATGTAGGAACAGATGAACACGTATTCTGTATTTTGTCATGTGTAGAGTTATGAATGGAGAAAGTGTAAGTAATACTATTTCACAACTATGTTTTCCTCTATCACATGTCCTCTGTGCAAGAATTGTGAATGGAGAAAACGTTAAGTGATACTATTTCACAACTATGTTCCCCCCTATCACAAGACTTACTGCAAAACCTCTCCACAAACCGAACTTGCTTAGTCATCAATCTAACTTGGAGTAGGTATCCAAGAAATCCAAAAAGAACAACCTAAAATTTTTATGCTCGTATACCACATGATTCAACACTTCCAAGCCACTTTGTGGAGTGATTGTTTGATCCTTTTAGGCGACACAGGAGTCAATCCTCGGAACTGCATGCAGGACAACGCTTGAATAAATACAAAGGACCAAATGGTTCTAACAGATGTTATTCTAATGATACTTAGGAAACTACGATGGAAGCAAGCTGATGAGGCCATTCAAGTGCATACCTTGGCTTTCATGGTCAAATAAAGGTTTCCATCAGCTGTCGATGACTGAACTGAAGTAAAATCTAACTGCAGACTGCTTGCTGCGTCCATGATTTCCAGAACTGCTCTTTCTCTCCAAGGACACTTCATTTCGATCACAACTTCATTTTTACTCATATTGATGTTAACATTAACCAGAGAACTGTCTTTTGCTGCAAGAGAATCAATCTCTCTCGTGCTCTCATCAATGTCACGAACCTTCCTCTTGCTTGACATTGGCCTCTTGCCATTGTCATTTCCATTATCACAATAATTATCTGACGTCCTCTCCACCATATCTTGTGTTGCTCTTTTAGTTCTATTCTCTATATCTGTTAGCTCCCTACTAGCTTCCAATTCTCTGACCCTTTTCTCAAGTTTTTTGAGATATTCTATTGCATCATCTAGTATTGAAACTTTGTCATCCTGCACAAATTATGCTTTCATTAAGCATCAACATTCAAATGAAAATATCTACAAAAAATGAAACATTACCTTACTAATTGAAGGGACGAGTGATCTGAGAGTTAAAAATCTTTCATTTAGTTTTGCTCTTCTCCTTCTTTCTGACAATACATGATTTGTGCCGATTTCATCAACCTCCTGTCGCATTCCTTCCTTGTAGTCATTTTCTTCTTGAGATTCAAGAAGCCCATCCATATGCATACGAGGAACTTCAAACAATACCTTCTTCAATAGCTTTTGGGAGGTTCCTCCTCTTGGCCTTTGGCAGTCCAATGATCCTCTTTTCTTCCAACTGAAGAAGCTGGATTCCATATGAGAATTGTGAATATGTGGTCCAATAGTTAGCTGGTCCGAGCTTCTTAAAAGGATAGAAAGAACTTTCTGATAATGCCACTCATCCCTTCGAAGATCTACTAAGGTCAGTTTTGTATTACTGCATTCTTGAAGATCTTGCCCAAAATGGTCATTCAGATTATCACCCTTCGGATTAGAGGCAATATTTTCAGGAGCAGCAAAAGTTTGAGATATACAATCACTAGAATTCATGTTACTCAGTTCCTCATCCATAACTTGACAGCTTTGAATTTGAGGAGCACCTTCATTTATCCTTTCAACCACAGATGTCTCCTTGACTGGCTGATTGTCTTGAAATGCATTGGAACTACTATTGGGAGAAGTTGTATTGGCTACTTCATATTCTACATCTTGGTAGTTCCTTGTGTGTAAAGCATTTCCAGACTTGTTGGTATCTTTGCACTCCAAAATATCCAAGAAAGAAGTCCTAATCTGTTGAATTAGATTGAGGTCTTCTGGGAACTTCAGAAATGATACAATTTAACAAGATTAAAACACTGCCAAAACTTATAAAGGAAAATAATCCTGAAAAAGAAATATAGGTGAAAAGTTACCTGGTCAATCGCACCTAGTTCAACAACACCTTCTCGAAAAGGAAAGCATACCACTGTCTGAAAGTTGAGATGAGATGACAAAGACGTGAATTACAGCGAGCCATAAATTTGAAACAACATACATCTAAATGTAGAGAAATCAAGACGGTACCTGAATTGAAGCACTCTTGAGAGGAGAGCATTGTCACAACGCACATGCATCAAGGGCAATCCAAAGAGAGAGAAGATATTTCAGAGTTTATTTAAGGATGCTAGAGTATATACAACAAATGGCATTTTACCCAGAAGTAGAAGAAAGAAATCAAACTGTAAACAAGTAATGTTAATCACACTCATTTTTATTTACTTAGTTTTACTTATTTCACTCGTGATAGAATCTGAACAATTGGAATCAATTTTAAAGCAAAGTTTACAGTGGATGAGATTGATCAAATCAAAAAATAAGAGCATATAAAATCCTACCTTTGCCAGCAGAGAGCGAGTAAAAATTCTACTATCAGCAAGTTGGGCATTGGAAAGCCAAATGGGTTGGCCATTTGCAAGAGTTCTTCCCGGTAACCTGTAAAAGAACCAAACACTTCAGATTGCAAGGCACCAAATTAGAAATAAAATTAATATAGTGAGAGAGAAGTTACCCATGGCCAATGTTGAATTTGAATGACATGCAAACCAAGTAATACCACTCCGTATCTGTAAGATCTTCTGGGGACAATGCCACCGAAGGCTTTTTAGCTTGAGGGTTTGCATCTGCAACTGCCAGAGATTCAAATAGCTCTCTCAACTGCTCACTCCTCTGTAAACCCATTTGGTCAGAATTGAGTTCCACTGCTTGACTTGTTTTCCTCGTTTTAATGTCCCCATTGTAATATCCTTCACCCCACCTCAAGACCCTGCGGAATTCACATGAAAGGGGGCAAATTTATCTTTCTGATCCTGAAAATAGAAAACTAACTGCTTCCGCAACAATCTACACTATTTTTCATTCTGTGGACCAAAACATCACAAACTTCTTTTATAAAAGTACTGGCTTAGCAACATCCAGAACCAAATAATCAATACCACATAATATCTATCAGAATTTAATCAAACTATCAAAAGGATAGTAATAAGGGGAAGGAGAAGAAAAAACACTCTCAGGTGGCATAATATTTAGAATGATTTTATAAAACATAATTTAACAAGGACAAGAGTGAATGTGTTAGTACCCTGTTTGACTATCTGAAACAGACCAGAAGATTGCGTAGCTCCACTGGATGCTTCTCACAGCCAAAGCAAGTTGCTTCTTCAGGAGGTTCTCTAAGTCCATGTTTAGGTTTTTGAAGGCCCTCAGCCACAAATAAAATGCAGATCAAAATTTCAAATTTAATATAATTAGCCCTGTTATGTTAACTTGATTCTCGGTATCATAGTTCACGGAATCCAAATTATGTACCCGATATCTCAGTATCAGGATCCTTATGAACCCACCAAAGGTTTCCAGGTGCGTCAAATATGTGTTGACTTTTGGCTCGAGATAGCCGATTTGGTAATCCTTCGTCTTCTGAAGGAGTAGTACGACAAGAAAAAACAAACAACTGATGGTTATCAGCTAGTCTAATAGTTTGCTATTATACACAAAAAAGAACACCCGCTTCAACATGCAAGGAAAAAGAAAATGTCGAAACTTGTATTTCTTAATGCTTTCCTTAGATGTTCACCGAGCACCATCTTTCCTCTCTGATAATCCAATAAAGTTCGAAGCTTTGTCGTTAGAGGTGGAGGTACAGGCTCTAAAGTACTGAAAGTTTAAGTTTCAGTCTTGTTTCCTCGAAAGGTCTTGAAAAGCGAATGAAAACCCAATAATCTAGGTATTACTGACCCAGACCGGCACCTACGCGACCAATAAAATCATCTTCACTATAAATCACGCAGGCAGATTAGCACGAGAAAACCATGATCAAATTGAAGCGAACTACAGAGTCCAAATAGGATTTCAGGTACTTCGCTGCAGAAAGGCTTCATATGATGGAGAACAACAATTCACTCACAAGACGAAGCTGGAAATCTCTCTCTCTCTTCGTTTATGAATTGTATCAAGGATTTTTTTATCGCACTTTTGTTTTTTCTAACCTCGCAATAAAGAATAGCAGGACAAAAGGTGGAACCTTTTCCGATCCAAAGTATGCAGATTGCCGGAAGGGGAGAGAGAGAAGTACCGATGAATGAGAATCGTAGCAGCACGAAAGAGTACAATCATGGTTGGTGAAGGTGGGAGTTGGTGTCAGACTGACTTTTTTATAATGAAATGTAAAGTAGTCTCCGCTCTGTCTCGGCTGTATGTTTTCCGATAGGTTGGCCCACTTGCAAGATGCAATTTTCATAAAAAAAAATAAAAATGATGCCGTGTTCATATTCAACCTCGGCTGGCGCCAAGTCGCCGGCTCCAATTCGCTACTTACTATGTTTATAGGTTCCGTATATTCTATTAAATAAGGAGGTTTTTCATTTTGCGTTGCGTAAGATAAGATATAACTCTTCCCATGTTAGGGATATCAAATTTTGTGAATGTAATATGTATTCGGCAAATTTAAACGATAATCTATTGGATAAAAATATATAAAATTTTGGGCTTCAAGTACATACATAATAAAAACTAAAATGTAATTAAGCATGGATATCCATATCTAAAGTAATTAAGTAATTTTCAAGTTATTAGATTTTTAACTTCTTTAAATAAACGAATAATATTTAATAATGGAAGACTTGTTTTATAGACTAAAACATTTATTTCATAATATTTATTTTCGACGGACTTTAACTTTCATTATTACAAAAGTAACTATAAAATTTATGAACTTATTATCGATTTTCACAAAATTTTAATAAGTTAATGTTAAATCGAACATTCTCTTGTAAATTTTGTAACAAAATTTTACTACTTTTCACAACTTTTTATTAAAAGTTATGATTTATTTTATATACAGATAAGAAAGTTTTTTTATGCAATATTGAATGATAAAATTTTAATTATTTATCTATTTGTTTGCACACAAAATTTATATACAATTATAATTTTTTTATTACAAAAGCCATAAATTCTATGATAAATTTAAAACAAAATTATCAAATATGTATTGAGGCATAAATATAAAAACTTTCAATTGTAATTTTTATTAAAAATTGTGATTTATTTATATACAAACAAGAATTTTTCTTATGCAATATTGAATGATAAAGTTTTAATTATTTATCTATTTTTTGCACAAAAAATGTATATACAATTGTAATTTTTTTATTACGAAAGTCATAAATTTTATTATAATTTTCTTAAAAAAATACAAAATTATCAAATATGTATTGAGGTATAAATATAAAAACATCCAATTCAATATTTAATATTTATTTCCATTTTTAATTGAACATCCATTTTTAATTACTCATTTAATTTTGCTAAAACATGTAAAATTGTAGTAAGTGTTTTATTTTATTGTAGCACAGAGTGATGATTTCAATTACTAAAGAAAAATATACTTACTATCTAACAAATATAATTTTAAGAAGATTATCTTGTCTGGTTATATCATATTAATTTTATTTCCTTAATGCATAATTATCCCTTTTTGATAATGTGACGCCTCATTATTTATTTTTTGTGAAGATAATGTGATAAAATAAAAAATTTAAAATTTATTATTTATTTATTTTTTCTCATTTAAAATTTTTCAAAATTAAGAAAAAAATTAAAATATCAAATCTTAATTAATCACATGAATTATTACCGTCATCTCCATCATAAATTTTACAATTTAATTTTTCATTTTTTAAAATTTTACTGTTTATTTATCTTTAAAATTTTCTTTTGACTTTGAAAATTGGGAGAAAAATATAATTAAAAATTGAAATTTTGATTAATCTCCTAAAATTAAGATTCTACTTTTATATTTTTTTATAAGTTTGTAATTCAAATTTTAATTTTTCCTTATTCCTATATCTATGACTATGAGTTTTTTTTAAAGTTGACAGGTAGAAATCTAAAAATGAAATCTTAATTAATCTTTGAAATTTAAGTTATATTATTATCTTTTTGTCCGATACAAATTTTTTAATCTAAAGTTTGATTTTATAGTTCATTATGAAAATATTTGCTTACTTATATTAAATTATACTTTTTTATAGTCATATAAAATTCTAAATATTTCACCAACTTTGTAAATAAACTAATAAATTTTATTATTATTCTTTGATATTTGCAATTTAATAAATTTGTATATTTTTAAATTATTTCATAACCATTACAAATGTATAAATTTTATTATTTTAGAATAATTCATACAAATTAATTAATGATTGATATTATATTTACAATTAAATTTTGCTTCTCAATGATTATTTTAATTATTAAATAAAAGAGATAATTATTTTTATAAAAATAATTATCTTCTATTATTTAATGTAATTTTTTTCGTTAAGAAATGAATATTAGTGTTTATTTTTATTTTTAAGATTGGTCATATCACCATGGGGTGAAAATAACAATTTTTCCCTAAACTTTGCGATTGGTTCCATGATATGCAGATAGATAATTAAACTATTTAAATGTCAACAAAACATCATATATTAAAGTGCTATTGGGCTATTAGTCAAAGTATCAATTCTCGGTACCAAAGAATTATCCTTTTTTATTTTAAGTTGTTAGTCTCTTCGATTACTCTTTTGTGTTTAAACCATGAATCATTTACACTTACTAAATCTAAAACATCAAACTAAATGGTTTTTATTCAAATTTTCTCAATATTTATTGAGGAAAATTGTTTATCTCCTTTTTTTAGGAAAAATTATATTTTGTTTATGTGTAATTTCACCATTTTTCATTTCACCCATATGTGATTTTAAGTGTTACAATTTAACAATTTCTACTTTTGTTCATTAATATTTTGTCTATCAAAACTATTTTTTTCTAAATTTTAATATAAAATCCACATACATTGCATGTGATCTTTATTTTTTCAAATTTTGACTAGATTACCCATAAAAAAATCTAAGTAATGTTTGATTTGCAAAATCATAGAATCTTAATATTTTGGAGAATGTGATTTTTAAAATTTAATTTTTAAGAATATAATATTACAATATTTAATAAAAATGTTTCTAAAAATATTATAATATTATATTTTAATTAATATATATTTTAAAAATATTCTTAAATTGTCAAAAATATCCATAATGAAAATTAAGTGATCAACGACAATGAGTAATAACGAGAGATGGTAACAGTAGTACTTAACGATGTTTATCAATAAAGATCACTAACAACAAATGATGATAATAATAATTATCAATAATAGGAAGTAACTAATAAAAATTATTAGTGATGTTGACAACTAAAAAAATATCATTAACAAAAAGTGATGATAATGGTAGTAGCCAACAAGTTGACAATAGGTGATTGTTGATAGAGATTATCAATAATTAATGGTGACGATGATAGCAAACATATGATCATTGGTGATAGATAGTAGTAGTAACAAATGGTGGTAGTTGATTATGATTAATTGTAATTGGTAGTGGTGAAATAAAATATTAATAATAGTATAATCTTAGAGGTTGTTTGATTTGCCTCAATAGTATGAAAAGTTCTATTTCCTGAAAAATAAAAAAGTGCTAAGTTGTTTGATTGGTCATTATCTAATAAAATGAAGGAAATAAGATTTCTTAAGAAATTTTACTTTCCACAAAATATAAGAAATAACTTACCCACTTCCTTCTAAGTAAGTTCCATTTCTTGTACTATTTATGGATAAAATGATAAAATTATTCTTATTAAATTTAATTAATTTATTAAATTTAATTAATGATAGCTAAAATTTATTAATCTATATTATAATAATATTGAAAATATAATAGTAATTTGATTAACACTTCCTAAAATATTTAAAGTTGAACTAAACAAAATGTAGGAATTTATTTCCTAGGAAATATTACTTCCTATATGTCAATCAAATAATTTTATGTACTTCTCAAGAAATTCATATAAGAAGTTATTTACTTAGAAATTCAATTTCATACAGGAAGTTATTTTTTGTATGAACTAAATAACTCTTTAATGAAAGTTGGGTGAAGTAATCTTTTTATATTTATTAATAAATGTATATGTCATTGAAATGTAGGATACCCATATCTCCCTATGAAAATATTTTGAGAGAATATTAAATCAAAAACATTTCTAAGGATGTGAATATTCTAAGGAATATTAGTTTAAAATTTGAACTAAATATGAGAATTATACATTTGTTTAAAACATTCGTAGAATGTGATAAAAATTTTACAAACCAAATGCCACGCTAATTTTATTAAAGATTTTTCTTCTATAATTTAATCTACACATTTATGATTGCTAAATAAAGAATGTCAAATAAAGTTTTTCTTTTTTTAGAGGGGATAATTTAATTCTAAGTGGGATGTTAAATTGAGTCAAACTTTAGAGAAGTAAAAATTATATGTAAGGCACATAAATTTTTTTGTTAAAGTTTTAATGGAAAATACCACTAAAGTAATTAGTATAATGATACTAAGTCATTACGTTAACATAGAGGTTACAAGTGTGATATAAGATGAAATCAATTTGTGACTAATAAAAAGATAGTAGCTATGGTTCAAACCATGCCTAGAGTGAGTTGTCAACATTAGTTACTCCTACTCTCTTGTTCTTTTAACAAAAAAAAGTTTGGATAAAAAATATTTTAATTAGATAAAATATTAACGATTGGAAGCATGAGCCAGTGGGTGAATCGTAATATTTAAAATAATAAATAAATTAAATAAAAAAGGATAAAATCATGGGATGATAAAATGTAATTTTTCCTTTTTTTATCAATTTGTGAATTACAAATATTTTTGAGAATGTTAAACAAAATATAACAATCTAAACACTAAAATTTCATAATAATTTTTGCAAATTGCTTATCATAGATTACCTTGGAAGTATCAACCAATATTTTAAAAATTAGAGTAGAATAAATGGTCTAACTACTAACCGTTGTGTTATTTGATTTGAGTTAACTTGAAGAATTATTTTAGTATACAAATGGGTTCGAAATAATCTAAGCTGATAACATTAGAAGAATTGAAAATTTAGTGTAATTTTTAAAAATTGACTAGTAATTTTTCTTGTTTGCTTTTAGACTTTTTTATTCGGGTTGAATTGGCCTAATAAATCTATAAATTAAAAATGACTAAATTTGACATCTAATTAATTAAAAATTTATTAATTTACTGAATTTCTCTTAAATCTTTTATTTTTGTATAAATCATAAGCTCATATATATAAATTAACTATTACTTAATTTATGTGATAAGTTTATATAAATTTTTTATTTATAATGATTTAGTAACTTTTTCAATTTCTGATTTTTTTTTTAAGACTGGTTTCAGCTATATGCTGTACCAATATATTTCCAACTTATACAGCAAAAATCCCCCGCCCAAAAATGACAATTTACTCATTAGTTTTTATTTATTAGGGTAATCTATTTTACGGGACGGTCAATCTTAATTAAAAGAAGGTGATGAGTGGTTATACTTAAATTACTTATTTTTAAATTAGAGAATTTCAATAAAAATATAAATTTTAAAATAAAATAAATAATTTAAATATAAAAATACTCTATTGTTTTATAAATTTGAGCTTTCCAGAAAATTATTATTTTTGCTATAGGTAACTTTATAAAATATTTAAATTTTTAGGATATAGAGTATTTTTATCTGCCCTTTTTCAAATATAAAATGAATAGAATAAATTAACAACTTGATCATCGAAAGATTTGAAGAATTTAATTTATTCCTTAAAATTTTTTATCTTGATATTGTTTGAAATATTTTAATGGTGTCTCAATTCAGTCCTAAAAGGTAGTTTAGATTATTCTCCCTGTTAATTTTCGTTAACTAAATTGACAGAGAGTTTTATGTGGTATCGTAAAGTGCTTTTGTGGATAATTGTTTAATCCTCTCCCTTATCCTTCCTTTTACATTCATTTTGCTTGAGTGGATTCTGCATATTCATGATCTTCTTGTTGCCATTCAAAAACTCAAATCCTCATTTTCTAGAATTGACACCAATATAACATTCGAACATAGTTTTTTTTTTTTTTTTAACAATTTTTTATTTCAAAAAAATCTCTTTCCTTCTGCATCCACGAATAAAATTATGATCCTCCCTCTTTTGGTTGTCGTTTGACATAATTTAATTATTTTGGATGATCTTATATTACACTAAAGTCGAACGAGATGAATATGACCTTTTAGAATTATTGTAGCGAGCTTCGTAATCAATCTTCATCTTTGCTAGCCACATTCAATGGTTAGACAAGGAATTAAGAATTCCAATAGATGAAATAGAGTTTAATTTAATTTTTATCAAATGGAGATTTTAGTTTTTCATAAGATACAATCATCCAAGGTTGATACGGATTATATATAGTTACATGAAGTATAATAATCCACATTAAATCTACTTGAGACTATTGTTTACTTCCAATTTTGAAAGCTAACAACTAAATTAGTTTGAGATATATTTGAAACATTCAACATTTAATTGAAAAATATATATATCTTGGAGGACTAAATCGCTACATTTAAAATTCATAATAAAATTGAGATAAAATATCTTTAAAAATTATATTGAGACGCTTGAAACAATTTGGAGATCAAATTATTAGTTTACTAAAATAAATGGTTTAAATGAAAAAAAACATAACTTTTAACAAGATCTTGTTTAGTACAAGGTGTAATATAGTATAGAAGCTATTAGATAGTATAATATTATATTGTATAAGATAAAATAACATATTATACAATGTTTGATCTATTATTATAAAAGATGAATATCTATGCAAAATTATTCTACGTTGTATTTATATCATGTTGTATAAAAAAGTACATGCTTAAAAAATAAGCAATTTATTAAAATATCATTGCATATAAAAACTAATAAAATTGTTCAAAATGAATTTAAAGTACATAATTAGATAAAAAAGTCTTCAACAACAATATCTTTTTAAAAAATGATGATATATAAATTAAAGATTTACTCAAAGGTAATAAACTAATATAACATACTTCCATTAACACACAAACACTAATGATTTCTCTATAAGCTTTCTTTTAATAAATTCAAAATTTATCTCTATATTTTAATTTATGTATTTGCATAACACACACACACACACACACACACACCTATATATATATATGTATATATATATATAGATATATATATACATATGTATATATATGTATATATATGTATGTATGTATATATGTATGTATGTATGTCATTTGTGTAGACATTGATATGCATCTATGGATGTTTTATATAATAAATTAGTAAAAAAATTACGATAAATTAATTTTAGAACATAAAATTCAATAAAAGTACATCTGGGTTGATGAAATAAAAGATGGAATGACACAAAAGTATGTTTGGTAGGTACTATAAAATGAGAATTCCCATTCCCTAGAGAATAACCATTCTATTAAATGATTAAATATATCAAATGAGTAAATATTTATTTCATAATAAAAGTAATGAAATGGTTCATTCCATATTCTTGAATTTCTTATGATTACATTGTCCTTATTAAATTTTTAAAATTCAAAACTATCTTTTTTAATTATAAATCCTATTTGAACTTTCTCTTTCCTTATAAGTATAAAAATATTTTAAATTTCTTATCATATATATTGGATTTTAGTTTTTTTTAACAACATATAATACTAATGAATATAACTTACACTTTAAGTCATTCATATTTTCTTTCAACAACATACAATACAAATGAGTACAACATACCCATTAAGATTATTTTTGAATTAAAAGCATACACTTCAAATCAAATCAATAAATGTATTCATTTATAATATATTTTTAATTGAATATAATATAATCTTAAATTAAATGCATTCTAATTGTTTAACATATTTGAGTTAATCAATTTAACATAAATTATTTATATATTCAAGTATATAAAAATTTATAAATAAATAAAAATAAAAATATTATCTTTCATATAAAAATATATCAATTTCTATAGTTTCTTTTATGTTTAAGGTAATTATTGTTATTGACAGCTTCTTTTTCTATTCCATTCCAATAACTTTTTATTGTATTATTAAACCTAATCATGGAATGATTATTATATTTCATTCACATTCTCATTTCATTATATTCCATTTAACCTAATATACCATAAGTGCCTTATATTAAGTCTTGAAAAATATAAAAAAAATAATATATACTATTCTTAAGTATCATAAATGACATGCTATTATGTTATCAAATAAAAATTTTAAAAATAATAAATTAAAATATAAGTACTAATATATTGTTAAATAAATCCATCAAAAATATATATTGTCAAAAAATTTTAAAATACAAAATTAAAATATATGTGTCAATATAAAAAAAATTAATTTTAATTTTATATGAAAGATACGTGAAAAAAATGTAAAAGAGAGAAAACTAAGAAAGAATATTTTAATTTTAATTATTTAAAATTTATGTTAATATTATTCTATCAGTCATTATCATCTCTTTTATGGAGTAAATAATTTTATATGAAATTAGATGTATAAGATCTAACTTTCAAATAAATTATATAATCTATTTAAAGTCTTAATATATATATATATTAATAGGGATGACAATTTAATTTATATCCAATAGGTACTCTCAATTTTTATCATTTGCAAATGAGTATAAAGCTTTGAAAATGAATATGAATACAAGTAAAAAAAATTTTGTGAGAATTTTATCAAGTGTGGGGACTATATTACCTAAGTCTTCCAATATTCATATTATACAATATATAATAATGTGTATATATATAAATTTGATATATAATAAAAAAAATAAAATTATGAGTATAATTAGTTAATTTAAAAATAAAAAGTTTTTAAAGATTAAGTGTAATAAAAGAACTCATGTTATTTATTATCATAATATTATTCTATTCATAATTGAATAAATAGAATAAAAATAATTGAATATTTTTATTTTTTATTAAAATTGTAATAACATATAGATAAATATACATTATTTAAATAAAATAAAAAAATGGGAATGGGCATGCAAATTCAAATAGTCAATGGAGATGAAAATGAGTATTGGAAATTCTACTGATACAACTACGTCGATGAGAATGGTAGAATATTTTAAAATGAGGATAGATACAGAAATTTTAATGCCATGCTCTTGCCCTCTCAATTACCATTTCTAATATAATAAGCTCCAATTACATAATTTGTCATATAAGCAAAAACGTAGGAAAACTCCTTAAATATTTACTATAAAGTTATTTATTTAGTTTATAATATGTGTTAATTGATATATTAAATATATAAACAAGCTTAATTTAATAATTACAATAATTATTAATATTATAATTATGACAAAATAATTAATATATATTATATAATTTGAATGAAAAACTTTATAGGAAAAAAAAGACTACTTAAATTTTATTCTTATCGTATACTACCATCACAAAGATCTAAATGTATTAAAAACATTCGCTTTGCAAGGAGTTAAAGCCAGAAATGAGTTCAGTCTCTGAACAGAGACAGGTTCCCGCTTTGAAGTTCGGAATAAATTATGTTCTAAAATCCGAATGGGGAGCGGCCATCTTGATGTCTGGCTAACTACCCCTCAATCCCTGACCTTACCTTGGTTTCTCATTTATGTGTATAATTTCTGCGGTTGGATCGGTGGCCATTTATGCATAAAGTTCAACCTTTGTATTGGCTCTGTGGTTGAGGCATGAACATATGAATTAATATTAGATTCCTGGCATAAGTTTAGTATGATAGATCTTCAAAATTCTGCTAAAATTAGTACAATAGGAAGAGTTTTTCCTTTTTTCGTTAAATTCTTAAGTTAGGATTATGTTCAATATTACTCTATCATCCTAAAATTAGGAATTTTATGAAAAGTTTAAATTATTAAGACATTAACTATCTTCATCATTACATTATTTATTTTATATAAAAATTTGTAATTTGTTTATTTTGATATTTAAACAAATTATATACCGCCAAGTTAGGTTGGTTCAAGAGACTCTGCATTTGCCGTCTAATATAATTAGGAAGGAGTCAAGGAATTCAACTCAAAATTTCCCTATTATCCAGGATGTTGTCTTATTCAAAATTTTCCTATTATACGGGAAGTATCTGCTTTTTTGTGTTTTCTGATTTTTATTTTTAAAAAAGTTTTATAAAATAGGTTTCAAAAATAATGAGGAAAAGAGAATGTTTGATAAATTATTTTAAAAATAGTATTAAATTACAATAATGTTATTAATGAAGTATATTTTGAAAATAAAAAATAAAAAAATTTAAAGTTTTTTTTATTTTTAAAAATAATTTTTAAAAATAAAAAATATTTAAATAAATAAATTCTTTTATTATTTTATTTTTAAAACTAAAAATTATTTTTAAAAACACAAATCAAACACAAAGTTGACTAAAATTGTGTTCTCAACTTTGATGGGGTCCGCGTTGGAGGAGTCGTGCCGTCATGGTGCAAAGGCAAAGTGACATCTGGTCAGTCGGTTTTAATCAGTGTTGTCGACAATAATTTGCAAATTGAGGCTATTAAATATATAGGGAGAAGTGGTATTTTCGCTCTCCTTCCCTCAATTTTTTTTTTGGCAAATTACAAGATTTATAATTTCTTAAATTTTATTATTTATTACTAAAATTTAGAAAGAAATGATTATTTACTTCTCTTTTAAAAAATATAATAAATATTTTATATATATAAAAATAACTCCTGCACACAACCTAAATGTTGATTAATTTATTATTATCGTGGAGTTGTGGGGTACAACTACAAATATAGAAATGAGCGGTAATGCTACATATTCAGATCTAACAATGGAGTTTAGGCGCGCTATTGGGTCAAATTGGCTTTTTTACGACTTTCACGTTAGAACTTGACAATTTCAACAGATTGTTCATTAAGGAAGGGCTTTGAGTTCTACTTTAAAGTGGAATATGGCAATAATTTGACTTATGCTCGCGGTTTCAGGTTTGAGGGAACACCGCCAACGAGAGATGCCAGTGATGTGACAGATCTACCCAACAGACTTTTTATTTTCATTTTTTTTTGGACCGTAACAGAAATTTTATTTTATTTTTTTCATTACACTAGAAACAATTGCAAGAACAAGAATATACGTGAGGGCACAGCATAAGATAATATTAGGAAAACAACTTAAACAAACACAAAATAAGAGCGGAACTTGAAAGACTTAGAATCACCAACCAAAAATTTAAAATGACTATTTGAGGATCTCTACCAAACTCCTCTGAAGGTGTTCCTATCTTATTTAGGGATTTTCGCATCGGAAGTTGACAATCGAACAATTCGCCCAATTCAAAAGGCTTAACTTGAGAAATTATAAATTTTTTTTATTTTTTTATAGTTTTTATTAAAAAAAATTTTATGACCCGATGAATATCCAGATTGAATTCAGATCATAATAATGAAAAAATGAATCGAATTTGCCTAATTTAATTATATAAATTTATTTTTATAATATAATTATATTTATAAAAATAATTATATCTAATTATTTATAATGTAAAAACACTCAATTTATTATAACTATATATTTTATATATTTATATATATTTTTTATTATTATTAAATTTATATTTTTATATAAAATTATTTTTTACTTAAAATAATAATAAAAATAAAAATAATCAAAATTTTAAATTAAGTCTCAAATCATGCATAAATTTAATTAAGTTAGGTCAAACTGAATTTTTTAAAAATTAAATAGGATGTCATTGGACTTGTATCATTATATTTCATATAATTATATATAATAAAATCTGGCTTGAAACCTATATACATCTCTAATTTGAAGCCTTGCACTTGTAAGTTGAGCAACGGAATGAATTGCAAAACTAAACCCATACTTAGAGAAAACCCCTTATTTCCTTGGAAGTGAATTTAAAGTTTTTGCATGGAAATTTTAATGCCCTCCAATACTCTTTTCGTAATCGCACTTCTTGGGATAGCAAGTTGTCTTCTTTCGGAAGCATAGAATGGTGCACTATTGACTTCATTTTTACTCTCTTCAACACATTTATACTCCACTAGAACTTGGAGTCCATCATTAATTAAATTATGCATTTCTAATTCAAGTGAGATTGCACTACTATTGTACTCCCAAATATCAATCTTTTGGGAATAATGCAAATTTGCTGAGGTAGAGTGTAAAATGATAGTTTGAGTAGTTGGACTATGGTATAATTAAAATTAAGTTAGATGATTTGAAAGAATTCTTTTAAAATAAAAAGATGTAAAATGAATCCTAAACCTATAGGTTTAGGGTAATCATGTGTTCTTTATTTGGATTTCATTTTCAACGTGGGCTCATATAAGTAGATAGGTTCATATTGTTATCAATTTGATATAAAGACTTAACTTTTTTTTTAATCTCTCAAGTATTTAAAAAGTTTTATAACAATTTAATCCGATGTTTTATAGCCTAATATGATTTTTTAAAATTTTATTTGATTAATCTATTATAAAAATAATAATAATTACTGAATTAAAATTGATAAAAAAATAATTTTTTTTAATCCAACTTAATTTAATATCCTTTAAAAATTTTATACCTTCTTTCATATTAAATGTTCAATCTTTAATTTTTACATATATATAACTAATGATTTAATTATTCTTATTATTAAAATAAAAAAAATTAGTGCAAGTTACTCGCAAGGTTCACAGGCTTAATCATTTTTGCCCATTCAAATTGTGAACTTATATAGGTAGACCTGCATGAACTCAATCAGTTCCACCCACCTCAACCCATTTTACAAATCTACCTTTAGAACTTTGGAAGTAGGAAGGTCATCTTCCAAATTTGCTTGATAAGATTTTTCTTAAACAAGGTCACTTACAATGTGAAATGTCCTGTCTGAATAAATCTATTTATTTTTTTTCCGTTTTTAGAAAGAACTAATTGGGTGTTGCCCGCATCGTTACAAATAAAGACCCCAAAACGCTTGGTACAAATTAGTTTGTTTTAACGTTCCCCCAGAAGGATTGTATTTACACTGATTGGAAGCAGCATCGCGTGATTGTATTCCACTTTGTAATTCCGAATTCTGGTCCTCTAAACGTCTTAATTCAGAATCTAATTGCCTTATTCTAGTAGACATGCCTTCAGGCTGTTGCCTAAATTCATCATTACTGGATTGCAAAGCTCGAACATCAGCCTTCAATTTTGTTACTTTTGTAATTGCATGTTGACTTTTGTAAAATGCATTTTCACTAATAATTTTGTGCTGATATCACTTACTAATGACTGATGCCACAATATTGATAAACAGAGAATGAATGGTGTGAACAGCCTCAGTATTATTCAGCTAGCAAGCAAATTCATCAATATAGTCTCCCTCAAAGTTCTCCTACTCTGATGCTATAGCAATCCACATAAATTCGGGATCAGTAGAACTTTTATGTTCAGATTCAAATTCAGTGTCTAAAGGGCATTTTAAGTTCTTAAACTTTTGCAACCTTCCTTTCTTATCATTTTTAGAATTTGCACTTTGCAATAAAAAAAATCTTTCGTAAGATCCATTTGTTCTGTCTCAATTCCCATACTTGAATCATAATGATTTTCAGCTGCACTGAGCATAGATGGAAAGGCAAAATTACAGAAATCGCTTGATAAAGTATCAAAAAACCAAAATAAATCCTTAATCTGGAAAAATTGATAATGATAGAACACACCAAGACTACCTCAATCTGAGAAAAACCCCTAAAGCAACAAGTACAACCACACTTCAGCACACTAAAATTCGACTTTGCAGATATTAACCATAAAAAGAAGAAAGATAGAGCAACACTACAAAATGACTTGCAGCAACATCGATGAAGAAGTCCAAAGTGTGAACTTCGGATGTAATCTAGTTCCGGATAAAACTGCTGAAGCCTTTTGCTGATTCGAAAGTGGTTGTGACTCCTCTGCATAACATAATATATCAAATATTTTATCATATAAATTTATAAATATAACACCAATTTCGATTGAATCGATTTGACCTTCATCTATTCATTTCATTGGGTCAGTATTGGATGGGGGGGGGGTTAAATTATCAAGCAGTGCATGATCTCTTCCCAATCTCTAAGAGTAGAAGATACTCTGTTATCTATGAATTTGGTGCTCAAATGGTTGAAATTCATAACGAGCAAGTTCGTGATCTTCTATTGAGCAATGGCCCTCAAAAGAGATATCCTTTCCCTCTTTTCTTCTTTTGCAGATTATACAGGGCTATGAAGCATCGTTTTTTCAACTTTTTGCTTTTGAAGAAATACACATTATTTTCCTTAACTTGCACACACTTGGGATTTTGAATACTACCCAACCAAATGGGTTAGCTGGCCCCGATGCAAGCATGCATTTTGTGAAGTTGATGAAGGATGTCCCGGTGTTGATGAACATTGGTTTAACGAACCGGCCAACCGTTGCTACAGCTTTAAATGAAAGAAGTAGCAGATCACGTAGGTTATATTTGTACTTCTAATTTTTTCTTAAAGTAGCGGATTGCATATTTTATATTTGTACTTCTAATTTTTTCTTTCTCATCTTTTCATTGTTAAAATTTGAAAGTGATGTCATCGTATAATCATATGATAGTGTTCTCACCATTCATGTTCGTGGCACGGATTTGAACACCAGCACTGTCTTGCGTTGTTGTCTGCATCTTGTAGACCTTGCAGGCAGTGAAAGAGTTGACCGCTCTGAAACAACAGGAGATAGACTGAAGGAAGTACAACATATATAACAAATCACTATCAGCACTTGGAGATGTAGTCTTTGCTCTGGCATAAAAGAGCTCACATGTCTCGCATAGAAATAGTAAATTAACCCAGGTTCTTCAGAGTTCATCAGGTAACATTTAGTTTTTGATCATGGATATTAATGTTATCATCTTAGGTTTTGTGATATTAACATTTGTTCTAGGAGTTTCAACACATAACAGGCATAAGTTACTAAATGTAATATTTTCCCTTTATTTTATAAGTGATCAAGCAAAAACACTAATGTTCGTACAGCTTAATCCTGATGTTGCTTCTTATTCTAAAACAATAAGCACACTGAACTTTGCAGGGAGAGTTTCTGGTGTGGAGCTAGACGCTGCTCCGAGCAATAAAGAAGGAAAGGATCTTAGAGAACTCATTGAGCAGGTTTATTAATTTCATATTTCGAATAGATTCATTTTTTTCTTTTGTCTTGGCAATTCTTTCTGTAGCTACGTTGCAGTGCATGCATCTACAACCTATCTACAGCGAAATTTATGAACTAAAACCAATTGGCTCAAACTTATATTATGATCATTATTGTCCTTTTGGAGGTTACAACTTATTTTTGTTTGAATTGTTATGAAGCTGTTTCTTCTCTATTCATATAAGATCTGATATCAATTTATGTGTTGTTTGATTGAATAAATTACAGATGCGTGCACCATCCAAAAGCCGCACAGCCCTTCAACAAGTCCCCCAGAAGACAGTACAGACAAAGCCTTCTAGGTTGTCATTGAACAAAGCACCACAAAGGTTTTCTTAAATACGTATTTCTAAGAATTTTCTTTGTATAAGTTTTTGTTCACTTTTTATTGTGTTGAATTTTATAATTTGATCTTTGACCTAATCTTTGTCCTGATCCTTTGTTGATCTGGTTCTTGATTCTTGTTCTGCTTGCAGGTATTAGGAGAAGCGCTGCTGGTAAAGCCCGGCCACTAAACAATGGCAGTAGTTATCACAATGTTGCTTGGATAGGATTTTAAAATTTTAAGTACTCATGCTAAACGTAAGTCATGACTTATACATGCATCATTATTGCTGAACTGAACGAGACCATTTGAAACGTTCATGTCACTAGTTTGTATGATTGTATCTAATCTAAGTGAATCTGTTGAGTTTTACTACTACATTTTTGTAACCTAGTTTGGTTTTCTATTTTCACGGACAACATTAAAACGCAGTGAATCTGTTGGGTTTTACTATTTCCTCTTTGTAATTTAGTTTTGTATCCCGTTTTCACCAACAACACAGTTAATGTACCAAGTTAAACATTTAAGTCCAACACAATATATACGTTTGAATGCTCACAACATTAGAAATGCTGAAACATAACTGGGTATAGTACTACATTTGGGCAAAAAATGTGTGGTATGCTACAGTCGGATGTCATAGCTGATGAGCAGTTCAATCCAACTAATTTATAAAGAGCAAATAATGACAGTAAGAGTCTGGGTGGTGTAGTTGGTTATCACGCTAGTCTCACACACTAGAGGTCCCCGGTTCGAACCCGGGCTCAGACATGCA
This sequence comes from Sindora glabra, assembly GCA_020226215.1. Taxonomy (NCBI): domain Eukaryota; kingdom Viridiplantae; phylum Streptophyta; class Magnoliopsida; order Fabales; family Fabaceae; genus Sindora; species Sindora glabra. The sequence continues at coordinate 2,094,961 of CM035236.1, forward strand.
TTTTTTGTTCTGCAAGGGAACGGTGAAATTGATTTGTATCTAATTATGAATATCAAAATTTAACAATCTTCAATAAAGCTGCTGTAGTATAGTGGTAAATATTCCTGTTTCGGGCGATACGATTCGATCCTCGGCAATGGTGTATTGTTATTTTTTCTTAATTTCATATCCCCACTTGTAATGGGGATACCTGCGCATGAAAATCAACAGCGAACTACATCTATTCAGGCTTGGAGTGACAAAAACAGAAGACTAGAACTTTATAGCATGAATTAACATAATGCAATTCATAAAAAATAAAGAGGAAATGATTAAACTCTACTTGAAACTTTTTAAAATTAATACATTAATAATTTAAATTAAGAAAAAATATCAAATTTAAAATATACGATCAACATTATCATTAATAACAAGTTTATCTTAAGAGCTTACTTTAAGATTAAACTATCTTAAGATATATAAATAATCATGAACAATACAGTCCTCATAAATTTTTATTATTTTCATACTTATCACAAAATATTCCCTTAATAAATAAGATTTTTAAATTATGTTCAATGTATCAAACATATTCTAAAAAGATACTCTCAAATTTTCTAAATCCATTATTTAACTTCTTAAAATTTGATATTAAAATGCCTACTAGAATATTAATTGAGACTTAAAACAAAAGTCTAATATTATCTAAATGAGGTAACCATGAATATCAAAAAATTTAATTTCATATTCCTTTAAAGTATTAACAAACAGAAGTAATTACTATGAAAATTAAGATAACATTTAAATTATATATTAATTCATTATAAAATTATTAGTATCTTGATATAAAATTATTATATCTTACAATATTTTATATCATAGTGTAAAACTTAAAACTTGATAAAAAATTTAAGCTTATTATACCTTTAATATATATTTCAAAATATATTGATTATTCTTAAATATATCATTGTGTTAGGAACTATAAAATATGATAAGAAATATATATAATTAAAAAAATTGAAAAAATACCCATAAAATTTATACCTATATATGAGCATACTTAATCCTTATATAATCATAAAAAAATAAGGAAATATATATAAATGAAACTTCACAATAGAACTTTTTAATTATACTATGATATCATAACTTTAAAATTATAATAATAATATTGGAGAAAAATATCAATATCCAATATAAATGATTACATTTGGTATCATGATGCTCCCACTAATGTCAAAATTCTTTACTAATCAATTTAAAATATTTTAACTTTGACTATTATAAATATCAATTATTAGAAACAAGTGAATCATATGTCAAAATTTATCATAAATATTACGAAAAAGTTTCTAATATATAAAATTATATATAAAAATGTTAAGCATATACTAAGACATAAGCTCATAGTGCTCATTTTTTTCTTTACATGAATTCTCTAATTAAAATTTTCATTTAGAAATTCATGAATTGATTTAGAAAAATGAAATAATTTATATTTCTCTAAATATTTATAGGCAATATTCATAAATGATTAATAAAATTAATTAAAAATAATTTCAAAATATAATTAATAAATTTTATAAGATTTCAATTATATAAATGTGCAATCTCATGTGAGTATAATGTTTTATATATACAAGAACTCCCACATAACTCAATAAATATTACGAACTATAAAAATTTATTCAATATTAAAAAATATGTATATAGTTATTCAATTTTTACATTATTCCAATAAAAATATAAAATTGATCCTATCACCAATAATTTACTATGACAACATTCCTTATAAATTATAAAATTAATAAGATTGGAACAAAACTAGTTTTTCTTTCTTTCTTTTTTAAATACACAAAGTCAAAATTCATTAATAGAAATTGAATTTCTATTTAAATAAAATGTGTTAACATTGCATAATTATTGTTTCACACATAGGAAATAAATAGTAATAACTATTATAGTATTGGAACTTTAAGTATATCATTACAAACTCTTTTATAGGTAAAGAATATAGAATATTTAAATAAAATTCCCTATAATATGCTAATTAGATAATAAACACATTTTTTCTAGGAAAAGTAAATCCAACATCTATAGGTAGAAAGATCCCCTTTCTTAGGAAAAACAAAAAATTTAACACCTATGGATGAATAAATTTTTAATATATAAAATTATTTAAAATTTTATATTCTGCTTAACTAATTTATATACTAATTCCCTATAGATAGATTATAGTGTAAATTAAATAAGATAACAAGAACATCATATAAAATTTAATAAAAATATATTGGTTTAATAAATGGTTATTATAGTGATGAATATTTATCAACACCAAATGAATTTTTATAATACATCCCATGACAAATTATCATATCTCAAAAATATTTTAACGAGATTTTATTAAATCAATTAGTAACCCACTCCGCTATGGTGGAAAATATTTACATTACCAATAAAATCTTATAAGATAACTAATAGGCCATAATCAAGTAATATATCTCAAAAGAATATAGCAAGAATATATTAATTTAGTAAGTAAGCTATTGTAGTGACAATCACTTATTTCACAAATAAATTTCTACAAGTAAATAATGATCCAGTTATTATTTTTCATATTCATTTCAAATATGCATATTTCCTAATAAAGAAAAAAATTCCAATCATTTCAATTATTATATAAGTAATTGATTATGGCCAATATTACAAAATAAAATAGATAAGCCAATCTCACTTGGATCATTTTATAAATATACTTTAGTATATAATTTCATAAAGCAAATACATCATGTGTAATCCAAAATAAATTGATAACATCTATAAAAATAGTAAATTACATATTAAAAATATTTGGATTTTCCCTTAACCCTATGCCAATGGTTGAATTTGATAATCTCATTACCTCTAGATTTCATGTTTTACTAAGAATATATAAAAAATAAAATAAATTTCATTAGTATATATAATAAATCACATAAGTAATTATATATCATAAAACTAATACTAATTAAACCTAACCAATAAAATACAATCATAAAACAAATGTCTTTAAGATGGAATAACATCTAATAAGCAAAATGTCTATTATAATATATTGAAAATTAATATAATTATTTTGATATTTTCAAAGTTATAAACATTATGCACAACTAAAAGTTTACAACATTGTAGTAACATTGATAGAAGAATTGTGTCAAAATAATTTTTAATTATTGTTTAACATCTTAAGCTTTTATTATGTGAAGGCTTTAGTGCTCAACTTAAGATAAAGGAATAAAGGAAGAACAAAGGTTGCATTTTCAATTTGACTCAATACTAGCTTAAAATTGAGTTCAATCCCGTAATTAGAACTTAAAGATGTATATCTATTCTTATTAACACTAATGAGACTAAATTTAATCTTTGTTCTAAGTTCATACCCTCCAATCAAACTTTGATTATATCTCTTAATGGAACCATTAAAAAAGTTACAGACTTTATTTAAACCATAATCATATTTAGCTAATTGGCCTTTACTTTAACTTAAGGAGTTAATTTAAAATAATTTTTTTAAATATACATTTTAATAAAAGTGTCACTAATATATTTTTCAAAAATTCATTATATTAAGAGAAAGATAAAATAAATTTCATATTTCAAAATAGTCTCTACTAATAAATAAAATTAAAAGTGATATTAGTTAACTTGTTAAATGGTTATCATGATAATAAATGTTTAATTTCACTAATTTAATTCTAAATTAGGAAAAATATATTAAAATTGCTCATAAAAAAATCCAGCTTCATATATATTTTTTTTAAAATGTGTCTCATTTTTTAAACATAATAAAATAATTTCAACAATTATCATTAACTTTCAAAATATTGATAAATTAATGTCAAATTAAATGGAAAGAAACCACATACACATAAAACTCGAAGCATAAATAATATGCACAAGGTTATACACACACACACATATAACAACTATGATATATATACAAAACATCAAACAGAATGCTAGAACATATACATAATATATGTACAGAAAATATTAAAGAATATATATATATATATATATATATATATATATATATATATATATATAACGCCAGAATGTATATGTAATAAATGTACAGAAAACATTAAAAGATATACACACACAAAAACATTAAACATATATATATACACAAAATGAGTTCATCATATATAGAAACTGCCAAATCCAAATTTCATATACAAAATGTTAAAATTTGAGAAATTCATTTATCTAATTCAAAACAATTTGTAATTTGATTTAACATTATTATATAAATCAAGCATGACTTTCAAATAGCAAAACATTATTTTGTCTTTATGATTCAACTTTTCAATACAATCGTACATTATTAATTATTAATAAAAAATAAATTAAAAATTATAATTAAATAAATTAGGATTTTAATTTGATATAACTAACTCTAATATCACATGTAAGAATTTTTTTTAGTATTTAATAGGATCTTTATATTAAATCTAAAATTACAATTTTTGATAAATTAAAAATTAAAAAAAAATAGGATTACATACCTCTTGATTTTTTTACAATAACTTTTAAAAGGAATCATCATTATATAAATGCATAATGAGAGATTCAGGACTTCCTCTGCTTCACATTTGATAGCATATGATGATTTTGATGAGGCAAGTTACCAATAACCTCATGTATTGAGAGGGGATCTAGCCTTATATTAAACTTTAACTAAGTCCACCCATCATGAGTTCAATAACAGTCTTTATATTAACTTTACCTTAATAGGCCCCATTATATTCCTAATAAAATAGTATAGCTAAGAGATAAATTAAAATTTATTGAATCACTTAATAATAATTTAGGTTACAAAATTGAGTTATATATATATTAATTTTAATAAAAATAAGAAAATTCAATTAATGACAATCCAAAATAATAAAAATTCTTACATTACCACCTTCAAATATTCTTAATTTATGTTATTGTGACCTTTGGATTTTGTTTTACTGTCATCATATTCTTAATAAAATAGTATGTCTAAAAGGTAAATTAAAACCTATTGAATCACTTAATAATAATTTAAGTTACAAGTTACAAAATTAAGCTATATATATTAATTTGATTTTAATAAAAATAAAAAAATTCGTGGCAGTCCAAAATAATAAAAATTCTTACATTACCACCTTCAAATATTTCTGGTTTCTGCTGTTATGACCTTTGGATTCTGTTCTGCCACAGGATGATCACATAGGTCATGGTAAACTTCAGCACTAACTCCATCTCCTTTATTGAATTTCAAGCTTTCTCGCTTATGAAACGGAATTCACAAAACAATGGCTGCAATTTCAAAGTTTCGATGCAGTTTTCTGGACAAGAATTTGAATATAAAACGTCTTTTTGAGATGAACACTTTGTCTTGAGGATGTAAGATCATATAACACAAAGTCCATCACCATTGAGTTATCAAACACAGTGTGTTCTAGTTCTGAACTTAAAACCAGTGGAAACTATTTACTGTGCTACCATTGAAAAATCTTTGTCGCAATCATAAGATTCTATGCTAGTGGCATTGCTCTTTTGTCTATTTTCACTTGAGTGAAACAAATACATCCAATTGGAAGCATTATATCCTCTCTAGGTCTTGGACACAAAAAATGGCGCTTCATCTTTACATTCCAACTTGACAATACCATGCAGGTGGACTGCTGAACAAGCAATTCTCAAATGGTGGACATCACTATTTATAAACTCGGACATAATGACAGAATGTTTAGCTGTTTCGTGAAGTCATTCAGCAAGGATTCCTGATAAGTCCTCCTTCTTTTAATGCCTGTTGCCCTAGTTGATACAACTTTGTTGTTTTCCATCTTATGACTTACCCGGTTTCTCAAAGTTTTTGACTTTGCGGAAGGATTGAAACTTCTTCTGATAGGACTAAATTGGAGTTTCAGACTGGTTTTCAACAAGCCCTCACTTTCTGATGGAGATAGCAGTGAAGACACTTCATCCTTAGCAGACACCAACTTTGGCAACACATGAACGATGCCTTTTTCATCCATCATCAATTATAGAACCAGTAACTTTGTCACTTGTGATTTTTGAATTTGTTGAATCTCATGTGTAACCCTAACACCTGAATTTATGCAAAAATCAAGTTCAAATCCTGGGATATCATTGAAGATCTATGCCAGGAAACTTCATCATCTGAACTAAATAATGAATCAACTATGCTGCAAGAAAAGGTATCACTACCACGTGAGATTTGGATTTTTGCCCTTCCCCCAAGTTACCCATTCTCCTTACATATTTCAAATCCTGAGGTTGAGGGTTAAAAGTTCATCTTTCCTTGGGGCTTTTCCGAAGTATGTCTCCTCTTAGCATGGACATAAATTGATCAGATGAAAGAACAATATTGGGACTCAGACCCACTGAAGACCCTTGAGATCTAACTCTATATCATGTCCCGTTGATAAATCCAGAGGTCTGCAAATTATCAACAACGAAAATAAAAACAGAAATTAGTTCTTAATTTCAGAGCCGCTCTAAATGGAATTGATAATGCTGCATTTTCTTGTAACATCCCCAACTCCAAAAAATCCGCTGCTAAAACAATTATGCAGCAATGTTCATGAACTCCATGTGTTCAACAAGAGCAGAATGAGGAGGAAGCCAACACCTCATCCCCATCCTGCTAATAAAATTAAGTGAAATTAATAACAAATACTATAACTGAAACCATTAATTATTTTATAAATGTTGAAGTTTCCTACCAATTCCACCAATTTTTCTAAAAGATTATTATTTATTTTATAATATTATATTATTTTTTGGTCATATCATTATTGCCTTATTTAGGAGAATTTGAAATTTTCTTCTAGGACGTAGACGGATGGAAGGATCTTCACGGGTCTCATCTGCTAACCAGCGGTCCCGCGGTTAGCCCACGCCGTCTCTACTAACGCAGAACGGAAATAGGGAAATACTGACCCATTGTTTGGATAAGAAGAAAATAGGAAGAAAAGAAGAAAAAATTTTAGGTTTAAATTAAAAGGAAAATAGAAGATTTTTTTTTTTAAATTTGAATTGTTAAAAAAAAATTAATTATAAATTTTACCTTTAATATTTCTTTCCTTTTTTTTTTCTCAAATCAAATAATAAAAGAGAGAAAAAATTTAATTTTTTTTTATTTTGTTTCTTCTTATTCAAACATAATCTAAACGTGTTGTATTTGGCCAAGGGTGTGGAAGCATTAATTTTATATTTTTCAATCTTTTATAAACTCAATTTTTAAAACTTTTAATGCGTGTAGCTCCTATAAATATATACAGTTGAAATAATTTACTAATTGAATTTGCATGACGGAAGTTTTTAATTGCAGTGCATCTGTTGCGACGATAGTGGGGTAAGTAACTTGTCAACGACTGTGTTTCTAGAAGAGATCATCACGCACATGCCTATATGTCGATTCTCTTGATTTATTCTACCCAAGGATGCTTTTCAAAGATGAGGGGAAATTATTGTTTTAACATGGAAAAGTAACAATTGCCCTTGGCCCCATTCTCAAACATCCCACATGTCACGTTAGCCGTTTAAATATGGCGAATTATGCACTCTAGCACCCTAATTATCATAATTACATTACTACCTTGGGTTTTTTTTTTTAACTAATATAGTACTAGTATACTATATGACTAGTACAGTACATGACTTGAGCTATGCGCGAGTAAAAAAGAGGAAAAAAAACGCTATAATTTTAAAATTAAAACAACTTAATAAATTAAGAATTTTCATGTAATTTATAGCTAAAATAATATTTTATATTATAAAATCAACTAAATTATTTTCGGTCAACAAACATGTATATATAAAATTGAATTTGTAATAGAAAAAGTAAGTTTAATATAAATAGAATTTTTATTATAAGAATCAAATTGATACAAATTTTAATTGAGAATAAAATTGATAAAAATTTAATCTTGTAGGAATTAAAATAAATTTTTAATTTTAAATAAATTATGTACTTTTATAATATAAATGCATTCTTATTACATGGCAACTTCATTTCCTTTTTGGGGGTTGAAAAAATATTTTGTTTCAATGTATTTACGGTGATGAAATATAGTTAATATGATAAAATAAGTTATTAAGTGACCACCATACTATGATAATTTCAAACCTTAATAATTGATCCAAAGTTAAGCATGCAATTAGTATATAAATGTATGAAATATAAGTATGTGCAAAGGTATAAATGAATAGAGCTTTCATGAGTAATTTGAGACGAGCAAAGCTTAATTGATGGTCCAAAGAAGAAACTATTCTTTGGATCTATTCCTCTATCTTAAGGCTAAATTCAATTTTAAGGTAATATTTGATTTACAAAATATTTTTTAATTTTTCAAAATATTTTTAATCAAATATTCTCTTAAAATATTTTTAAGGAGAGATGGTTATTTTATATTTTCATGATATGAAAATACTTTATTAATATAAATAAACCGTTTTACCCATCATTCTATTAAAATCTTACTATCACTAACACTTTATTTTATTACCATCTATTATTATTAATTATTATCGGCCACTACTTATCACGCTTAACTATTGCTCACAACCACTCATCGCTAGTGACCACTATTAACCATTGCTGATTATTGGTGACCATTGCTAGCCATCACCTATCGCTAATGTCTATTGTTCATCATTACTTATTATAAATAATTACTACTAATCATTACTTATTACCAATGATCATTATTGGCTACCACTGATAATTACCGTTCACCACTGGCTACCATCCATCATCAGTAATTATCATTAGCCACTATCCGTATTAGTATCTATTACTAACTACCACCCACCATTAGTTACTACTATTTATCATTATTCATCATCGGTGACCACCGTCCACTACCACTTATTATTATGATTATTGTTAAGTATCACTTATTGTTAGTAATCATCATTAATCACTAATCACCACTTATTATTGGTGATTACCACTAATTATTAGTAGCCACTGCTTACCACCACCCATCACTAGTTATGACTTATCCCTAATGACCATTATTAGCTATTATCTATTGTCAGTAACAACTGCTATCCATTATTCATTATTAGTAACTACTGTTATTACCGCCTATCATTGATGACCATTACCGATCACTATTTATCATCATTAACCACTTAAATTTTAATAAAGATATTCTTGATAATCTAATAATATTTTTAAAAATATTTAAAATAATTAAAATAAAATATTATAACATTCTTAAGAATATTTCTAATTTAATTAAATATGATGATGTTATATTCCTAATTCTTTGAAATCAAATTTTTTAGAATATTAAGATTCTAAAAAATACTTGATTTCGTAGACTAAATATTATCCAAAGGTTATTTATTAACATTTTCTCTTTTATAAGTCCCCTTTAACTTTTTCACTTTATTTTTTAAAGACTCAAATAATTTCACCTCAAAATACTTAAGGATTTTTTCTCATAAACCTAAGTGCAAGATGTTTACTAGTATTTCACTTATATTTTATCCTAACTAGTGAATCTTATGGGCATAAAAATTATTTTTTTAAAAGGGATTACAAGATTTTTCAAAATTTAATAGTATAAATTTACTAGTTTAAACTCAAAAGGGAAAACTTTAGAAATAATTTAAAGAATTTACAGAGAGAAAAATTTTTATAAATATGAATAGATAATTGTGTGTTTTGCAAATAAAGTGCTAATCTTTTTTTATAGTGTTTGATCAAACTCTTCCTATCTAAACCTTGTTAATTCAAAAAAGTATTTTCATCCACTGAGCCCTTTCTTTTTCTTTAAATCTTCTAGTTAATATGCTCATTTTATTGCTTAATCACTTTCAAGGTGAACAACTATTGAATGAGACTACTTTATTTTTTTATGGTTTGAAGTGTTACTTACACTAAATCTATAAATACAATCATCTTGTTTTTTTTTCTAAAAAATTCATAATTCTACATTGTAATATTTTTTGCCGTTATAGTACTTTGCTTATTCTTTTAAGTGATATTTGATTCGCAAAATATTTTTAATATTTCTAAAAATATTTTAAAAGAATATTACATTCTTATATTTGATTTAAAATTTGAAAAAAATGCTTAAAAATGTCACATTTTTAAGAATATTTTTAACTTAATTTTTCTTTAAAATATTTCCATAAGGCATGGAGGAGGTGGGAATTTCAAATTCCCATAGAATCAAAATGTTAATATTAAAATAAAAAGATAAAATTATTTTCAAATTTAATTCTTTTTCTTATTATCACTTTATCAAATAATTTTTAATTTAATCTAGAAAATAATTATTACTTTATTTTTAAAATCTTATTATCATTTTATCAAATAAATATTTTTAACTTAATTTTTTAACTATAATTTTTTTCTATTGTTGTTCCTAATGTTTGAAAGATTATTTTAATATAATTACATATACATATGAGTTTTTTCATTAAAAAATGATATAATAGGCTTGGAGTTTCTTTAAAAAATGGTATATTTATAATAAAAATATAAAATAATAATATTTTATATTAAAAAAATTATAATATATAATTTAATACTAATATAAAATATAATTGTAAAAATTATTTAACTATGACAATTTATAATTTTATAAAAAGAGAAATATCAAGTATATTTAATATTATGATAATAACTTAAATAAATTACACTCATTTTATTTTGAAAATTGATATAATAATAATAATAATAATAATAATTATAATAATAAAGTATAAAATATTAAAATATAATAAAGTATAACATAAAAAATAATTCATTAAATATTAAAATATAATAAAGTATAATATATATTTTAATAAATTTTTAGATGTTAAATATTAAAATTTAATTTATTAGGTGTTAAAAATTTTATTATTTATATAGTTTTAAATAAAAATATATAGCTTACTATATTATATTTCATAATAAAAAAATTGATAAGGGTATTTTTGAAATAATTTTAAAATTTTGAAGAATATCAAATAGAACCAAATATAATAATATAACATATTTAGGAATTTGACAAAATCTTCTTAAAAAAGTTTATAATGAGTCAAATATAAAAATGTTATATTCTTATTAATTAAATACTAAAAATTATATTATTAGAAATGTACACTTTCTTAAGAATATAAGATTCCACAAATTCAATGCTACTTTATAAAGAAGGATTTAGAATTATAGGGAATTTAGAATCTATGATTTTCTAATTTTAACCGTAACCTTCTCATCTGAGTGGAGATGAGGTGACAAGGGAAAATACAATTTATAGAGAATTTAGAATTATGTATAATGTAAATTCACAATATGACAAAAGCAAAGAGCAATCGAACCAAATCTATGATTTTCTAATTTTAACCGTAAAAGAGAGTAATAAATTAAATATTCTTTCCACTCGCCAAGAAGTAAAAGACATATGATCATTTATTGTATTTGCTATATTAAAGAAATGTCACTACTATTAATTATGATAATAGGCAGATACAAAGCCATATTGATAATAGATACGCAACCACTTAAATAAAAAATAAATTACCCTCTAGAAATTTATGAATCTCTAATTAAATAACATATACACTTGCTCATAATGAAATTAGAATTCATTATTTCATTTAGCCACGCCAATTAAATTGCACATATCATTTTACATTAAAAATTCTAATCCCACAAATCACATGCACACTGCTCATCAGGTTAAAATTGATTAATTTACCTACTCATATAAACTAAATTTTGCATTTTAGTAATTCAAGGATTCTACACTTACTAGTCATATTTCTACTATAGCAACAATATTGAAACTGATAAAATGACTTATCCATTCTAGTTAATAATAAACCTCAATTTATGGGTACTATTAATAGATTGAGAATGATCAATTCCAATAATCATACAAATTAAATTATGCGACTTTTTTATCTAAGATGATTAGAATTAATTATCTCACTAAGTCAAACTTATCAAATGGTAGACCTTATTTTATTAGAGGCTTTACTTTTACAAATCCCGCATAAACTTCAATAGGCAATATTGATTATTTCACCTGGTCACACAAAATAAAATAATGATAAATACTAATATCTTAAGAATTATAATGGTAATTATTTAATTACTTAACAATTACTTTCCAATCATTTTATTCAGAAAATTTTCTATATAAGATAAATATTTATATTTTCAGTATTTAGATTATTCTCTTTTTATTACATATTAACTTCATTTTGCATAATAAATAAATTAACTTATAATTTATTGACTAGGATTTAAGATTTAAGGTTTAGAAATCTTTTGCACACTTATTTAAAAAATAAATAAATTTTAATTTAATGAGTTGCCTTGAATAACTTACAATTTATATTAATAAGTTATTTTGAATAACTTATAAATTATAAGTTATTATCTTTTTAAATTTTTTTAAAATCTATCCTTATTTTTTATTAATTTATAATATCATAAAATATAATAAAATTAATTTTAATATTATCATATTCTTATTTTAAACTATATATATATATATATATATAAATATGTATGTAAATAAATATATAATATTATAAAATATGATTAATTATATTTTAAATAATTATAATTCTGTTATTAATAATAATAAAATAAAATTTATATAAATAAATAATTATATAAATTTCAAAATTAATTAAATAAAATATTAGATATTATATTCTTATTTTGAATATTTTAATTATATTAATATAATTTAATTTGTAAATAAATATGAATTATACAATTTACATATTTATTTCTCTAATTATATCATTTTATTTTAATCTATAATTTCAATTAGACTAACAATTAATTTTATAAAATATTTTATACATGATTAATTAATTTATTAATTACTAGTTAACTTATAAATTATTTGTGCGCGAAATTGAACCATTACTAATTTGAGCATCATAACCTCCTTTTGAAAGTCTCATTCTTCCCCTACTGCAAATATATCAAGGAAAGAAGGAATCTAGCGTATTATATTTTAACATTTCAGGAACTTCCACTTTTGTTGATTGAATGCTTATTATTAACAAAATTAGAATTAACTAATGCACTTATCATTGCACCAATCGAACCGTAGATCTTATTTTAGCAAACTAGGTATAAACACATACACTAGAATTATTAACTCTCGTAATTCTATAAATTAAGTTATACGTCTTAACAGTGAAGAAGAGTCATTGAATCATATAACTACTTAAAATGAATTTAAAGTTGATTATTTCAATTAATCACACAACTGGCTAGCTATTTCCCAAATAAAATTGTAACTTTCTTAACAAGATAAACTTGTTTAAAGAAGGTAAGTATGTTCTTTCTCTAGCAAAAATAGATTTTGGCCTCATACATACGAACATAAAGTCATTAATTAAGAATATTTAAAATTTTAATTTTAATTACCGATGGATCACCTCTAACTAGTGCTATAATTGTCATGTTGGCAACGTCATCGGTGATCAGGAATCGCGGAGTTGCTTGCGGGGTGGGATGTGTTAATTTCATATTCTTAATATGCAAATTTTAATTTTGCCCATTCTATACGATCCCAATGGTTATTTTTGGGGAGATACAACTCAACGGTGCACATGCCGCCAAGTCACCCTGGGTTCCGAAACCGATGCCTTCCTTTGTGGCACAGTCGGTTCCACAGGTAAGAAAAGACGCAAAGCTATTATCACCGTCGATCCCCCGGAGTGCGAATATAATCCTTTCCTTGACTGACACGTGTAATTTTGCCGATCACTTTTGGCCGGCGTTCCTCCCTCCTCCTCTTTCTCTCTCCCTTCGTCGTTTATAAACCACACTTTGGTTTGCATTCAGATCAAAATCAAATAATCTGGGAAGAGGAAAAAGGCAAAAAAAAAGAAAGCGAAGGAAACTTACGGAGAAAACGCCTTCCCCTGTTCCCCACAAACAGGGAGGATAGATTCATCCTTCGTTTATTGTTGGCTATAGAGAGAATCTAATCGTCCTTTTCTTCTCTTTGATCCCTTGTAGGCGTGAAGTCGCTCCCTCCTTTCCAGGTATTTTCTTTTTCCGTTATTTCTCTCTTGCTTTCTATTGGACAATGCTACTCCAATTATCTTTCAATCCTGTTCCTTAATAAAAAGTATAGCAAAGCTCGGATAAGTTTGTTGTGAGCTAATTTGGTAGATTCAAGGTGCAAGAAGCTTTTCCTTTCTGTACTTGAGTTTGTTCTTGTTCTCCATTTTGACTTCTTGATGGCGGACTTCTATCGTTATCTAATAATTTTACTGATACGATTGCTGCTTGATGATTTCAGTTATGGTTATGTTTGGTTTGTTGTGAAGCCAATTCTACTGTTCTCGATATATATTTTCCCGTCGCACTTTGTTCTGGGACTCGCGAAACTTGTTGAAAAAGGTTTGAGCTTCAGCATTGATTCTTTAATTAGGGTCAGCTGGTTTCTAGTTGTGCAATTCACCAATCCTAGGTCTGTTTCAGTTGGTTGGAGGTGTCGTCTCTCCTAAATATGGCTGAATCAATTGCTGCAACTTCACTTCTGAGCCATCGTCCTGTCTGCGGTCGAAATTTCATTAGGGACGTATCTAGCAAACGTAAATCTCTGAATAATTGTCGGTTCCCAGCTCCAGAATTCGTTGGGGGACTGGTTGTTGTTTCTCTACCTTTGTCTAAATCAAGAAGAGATGGCTTCTCGTTGTCATCCATTAAGGCTCTGACTATGGGGCTCACGAAGGAGGTGTATTCATTCAAGGAAGAGAGACTACCCGAAAAAAATGATAGCTCGGTTGATGCTGGTTTTGATCGGAGGCCTGGTTTATGGCCGCCAGTGAATAGAGCAGATAAGCCTTCACTTCACAATCCATTACTTCGACATGAGAGGATGGGATGTGGCTGGTTGAGTGCCATATTTGAGTGGGAAGGCGTTCTTATTGAAGATAACCCAGATTTGGAGAAGCAAGCTTGGGTAGCCCTTTCTCAAGAAGAAGGAAAATCCCCTCCTCCTGCTTTCGTGCTTAAGAGAATTGAAGGGATGAAGACTGAACATGCGATATCTGAAGTTTTGTGCTGGTCCAGAGACCCAGCAGAGTTAAGAAGAATGGCCAATAAAAAGGAAGAAATCTTCCAAGCTTTGCAAGGTGGGATATATACACTAAGGCCGGGTTCGAAAGAGTTTGTCAGTGTACTGATGCAATATAAGATACCAATGGCATTGGTTTCTACACATCCTAGAAAAACTCTTGAATCTGCCATGGGAAAAATTGGTATTGGAGAGTATTTCAGTGTTATTGTGGCAGCAGAGGATGTTTACAGGGGAAAGCCTGATCCAGAAATGTTCGTGTATGCAGCACAGCTTTTAAACTTTATACCTGAGAGGTGCATTGTATTTGGGAACTCAAATCAGACGGTGGAGGCCGCACATGAGGGCCGGATGAAGTGTGTTGCTGTTGCTAGCAAGCATCCTGTCTATGAGCTGAGGGCTGCTGACTTGGTGGTGAGGCATCTAGATGAGCTTTCAGTCGTTGATCTGAAGAATCTGGCTGATGTTGAATCTGCTGAATTTGGGTCTCTGGAGCCAGAGCTGGAGCTTGAGGAAGAAGCTATGGACCAAAAAACAACAGATGATGATAGTTTCTGGTGATAACCCTATAAATGTACAGTTCATTGAACTTCATCTAATTCTTGAAAATAATAGGTACATATTAGTCACTTGTGTATATGCTAAAAGGGATTAATTGAAATCCCAAAAAAGGGTAGGTTGTCCGCATTGAATAATGTTGATGTTACCTGTGAATTTTCTCTACTCTATTAATCAGCAGGAATTTTAGAAATTGATTTAGTGGTAATTCCATCTATAATCTTCAAATTTTCAAATTGTTTGAAATTTATGCCTTTTTAGACTTTCCAACTCCTGCTATTTGTAAAAGTGATAAGAGAAAGAAGCGAACTCATCGAATTATCTATGTCTTGAAGAGCGAAACTTTTT
The DNA here is from genome assembly GCA_020226215.1 of Sindora glabra. Taxonomy (NCBI): domain Eukaryota; kingdom Viridiplantae; phylum Streptophyta; class Magnoliopsida; order Fabales; family Fabaceae; genus Sindora; species Sindora glabra. Next base: position 2,110,950 of record CM035236.1, read on the forward strand.
AACCTGTATGTAGCTAATTAGATGTGGCTTGTAAGGGAGGGTATCTTGTATGGTTAACTGTTTATTGTAAAATTAGGATCTCATTGCCTATGACAGATGTCTGCATCTGAAATGAAGATTGTTATAACTTGTGAGGAAATGAAGGATTATCGTTCTGCTTTTAGTTTACATTTTTAGTATTGAGATGAAAGGGGAGGAAGAGAACATTTTCGAGCTGAAGAGATTGGAAGGTTTACCATGCTTAATAAACATTAATTCTCATCTAACTGTCCTAAGAAAATATATTGCAGTTATGGACCACCCTCGATGATAAATATCTCTAGACCATCTAATTCTATCGTTGTACTGAAATTCATACCACTATTTTTTACATTTTGGCAATTCAGATGTTTCGTTATTATGATGAATGGATTAATATGCTTTGTCTCCGATGAACATATTTTTTATCTTCTTTCAATCTTCAAATAAAGGGAAGACGTGTCATTAGACAAGCACGAATTAATCTTCTCAAGTGCCAATAAATAATATTTCGAGCAAATTGAGAATTTAACATGAAATGGCCACGTCTTTACTAAATACAATCAAGTTAATCACTAACTGTGCAGATCAACTTTCTCACTTTGATTTCATGAGATTTAATGATTTGTCTACTCACTGTCTAATTATTAAATAGTTAAAACAATACAGTGACTTTTGAAGTAACAGGAGGGGAAAAAAACAACAATAACGGCAATAACGACGAAATGAGTGGGAGAGTTAAAGTCGAAGAGATAATTTCTCACTTCTTTTTGTTGATCGAAACCTTTTTGTAGTCATTATTTGTATCAATCAAATGTTATTATTTATATCATTTTTTCTAATTCGTTGAGAGTGCATAGCATAAGACCTAACCTTCTTTTTTTTCTCTAATTAATTAGAAAATGAAATGGATACAGAAGCACATGACATGGGTTCTTCAGTAATAAAGAGAACACTTCTACATCCTCGATCCGTTTCAAGGGAGTGTTGGACAAAATTATTTCAGTTTTTCATAGTCAACAGTTGTTTCTAGTTGTAAGGATTTGTTGGCAATAAACATTATGTTTTACAAGTCTTTATAAAGAAGTTCAGATCTTGATGTAACTCAGTTTTTCTAGTGTTTTTATTTTTATGTTGTGGTTGGTCTAGTGTATGCCTATTTAAAGGGCTTACTATTGATGAATAAAAGAGTGAAAAAATTCCGCCCAATTCCTCTGCTATTTTTGTGTGTTTTATTATTCCATTAGTCTCTGCCACTTTCAACAGGGAGCCTCGCATGGCCTTGCACAAAGCTCTGTAAGCAAAGACACACATCAAGGATTGTGCGGTTTGCATGCAGAATCGATGACTAGACTACTCACCTAACGTTAATGGCTTAATGCACATAATCTAATGATCTCTTGTGACCAAGAATAATTAAATTCAATAGCATAAACTTGTGTTTGCTCACCGATAGCCGATCTACCTTTGTCCTTTGCGTTATTACACTGTTTCCTTCAAGTTGAACATCCTGAACTGATCGTGGGACGGTACCAAGGCTAATTGATGTGCTATGCAACGTGTATAAAGCCCCCAGTTTTCTTTTCCTTTCCTTACCGTTTGTTTCCACCATGCTTATGAAAAAATTTCCAAAACGTGAAGAGTTATCTTTCTTCAACTTAAATGAAAAATTATATTGTTTCATTCAAAATGAAAAGTTATATTGCTTCATTTAAATTGAAAAGTTATCTTGGTTCAATTAATAAATATAATGCTCCATGCAAGTTAGTTATAAATATTTGAATCAAGAAACATGTTCTTACATAAATAGACACCAAGTCAAATGGTATGACTCTTTATGAATAGACATGAAGTGTCTATAAATAGGGTCATTCTCCATTCACAAAGTGTGTGTGAAAAAATTCCTATTCCATTTTTTCCTTACATTCATTGATTTGCCTTTACCTTTGGTGCAAATGAGATAAAAGCAAAATTATTATTCTGTAAATACTATTGTTGTCATGGCTTGAATTTTTGGGAGTGCAAACCATATTCAAGAGTCGTCATTGTATCCTGAAGGAAATTCATCATTAACCCAAGTTGCACCTAAGTTGTGGTTATCAGTGAGGGCGAATTAAGCCTAAAGGAAAGTGCTTATCCACACCTTGAAGATATTGTACACACTTTTCTTCTTCTTCATCTTCTTTTTCTACCCTACAAAGATCATTTATTTCCAACAATCTTTAGGCTTAATTCTTTGCTTGCAAATGGCTACTTTGAAGGATTTGATGGTGAATTTTGTGAAGTTAGAAAGGTTTGAAGGAGGCAACTTCCTAAGATGGCAAAAGAAGATAAAATTTCTCCTTACTACTTTGAAAGTGGTCTGTGTCCTCACCACTCCCAAACCTCAAGAAAGAGAAGGAGAAACAATTACAGAGATAAGAGAAAGACAAAAGTAGGAGAATGATGCCTACATTTACACCGGACACATTCTCAATGGGCTAAGTGATGCACTCTTTGATGTTTATCAAGATTCCATCTCTACAAGGGAACTATGGGAGAAATTAGAAGCAAGATACATGCAAGAAGATGCAACAAGTAAGAAATTTCTTGTTAATCGTTTCAGTAACTATAAAATGGTTGATGGAAAATCTATCATGGAACAAATGCATGAAATTGAACATATTTTGAATAATTTCAAACAACATAACATGCATATGGATGAAACCATCATTTTTTCCTCAATCATAGACAAACTTCCTCCTTCATGGAAAAACTTCAAAAAGAATCTCAAACATAGAAAAAATAATATTTCTCTTGAGCAACTGGGAAATAATCTTCGAAGAAGAGTATCACAAACAGGATGATACTAAAGAAACTATTGCTCAAGAGAAAGTTCATGTGATGGAAGAAGGAGAGTCCTACAAAACCTCTAAGAAAAGAAGGAAAGATAAGGGCAAATCCCATGCACAAGATGGCAATAAAAATAAGAAAAGAAAAGGAAGTTATTTCATTTGTGGGAAGTCAGACCATTACAAAAAAGAGTATCATTTCTATAAGAAGAATAAAAAAAAGGGTTCATCTTCAAAAGATAACCTTGTAGCAGTAATTTCTAAAATCAATATGATTGAAGATGTCGATTCATGGTGAGTGGACTCTGGTGCTACTCATTATATGTACAAAAACAAGGATTTTTTCAAAACACTTAAAGAAGAAGAGGGAGTTGTGCTTTACATGGAAAATACTTCAAGTGCCAAAGTCAAGGGCATAGGAATTGTGGAAATAGAGTTCACTTTTGGGAAAGTTCTTACTTTAAAAGATGTATATTATGCACTAGAAGTTAGGAAGAACTTAATTTCTGTACCTTTACTTAATAAGTTCAGGTTCAAGTCTGTTTTTGAGGAGGAGGACAAGTTTGTTCTCTCTAAGGGTGGGATATTTATAGGTACGGGTTACTTTTGTGATAGTTTGTTTAAGTTGAATGTTGCTAAAGTTAATAATAATATTTACAATTCTACTTATATGATTAACTCTTATGATTTATGGTATAATCATTTAGGACATGTTAATTTTAGTGAATTAAATGATATGATGACTCTTAACTTAATTCCAAAGACTACTAGACATCATGAATTTTGCACTATTTGTATATTAACCAAGATAACTAGACAACCTTTTCCTAGAGTAGAAAGAAATTCAAAAGTGTTAGATTTGATTCACTCTGATGTTTGTGATTTGCACGGTTAGCCTACTATAGGTGGCAAAAAGTATTTTGTAACTTTCATTGATGACCACACTAAATATTATTGTGTTTATTTAATGCATTCAAAGGATGAAGTTTTAGAGATATTTAAAACTGAAGTAGAACTTTAATGTGAAACTTTCATTAAATGTCTAAGATCGGATAAAGGAGGAGAATACTATTATAAAAAATATTTTGAGTCTATTAGAATAATACATCAAGTAACTACTCCTTATTCCCCACAACAAAATGGTGTTGCAGAAAGGAAAAATAGGGTTCTAGAAGAAATGGTAAATGCCATGTTATCTTATTTTGGTCTAGTAAATGGATATTAGGGTGAAGCATTGCTAACTACATGCAATATACTAAATAGAGTTCCTAATAAAAGGAACAAGGTTACCCCATATGAGCTTTGGAAGAAAAAAAAGCCTAACCTTAATTACTTTAAAGTATGGGATGTAGAACAGTAGTAAAAGCTCCAAAACTCAAAAGGAAGAAATTGGGTAAAAGAAGGATTGAATGTATATTCTTGGGTTATGCTGAAAATAGCAAGGTATATTGGTTCTTAGTTATTGAACCAAATGACTCATACCCTATAAATAAAATTATTGAATCAAGGGATGCTATTTTTCAAGAAAATAGGTTTAATTCAATTCCAAGGTCCAAAGACATCATTCATTCCAATGAGCAAGTTCGTCCAGATGGTAGCATATCAAATAATGATATATTAGAAGAAGTGGAACCTAGAAGAAGTAAAAGGGTAAGAAAGATAAAATCTTATGGTCCAAATTTCTTTATGTTCCTTATTGAAGAGACTAGAGAAGGCATGGAAAGTAATGCATCTGTGTGTTTTAATATGGGAAGTAACCCTGAAACCTTTAAAGAAGTAATGAAGTCTTAAAATGTAATCTTTTGGAAGGAAGCTATACAAGAAGAAATGGACTCTATAATGGGCAATAAAACATGGAAACTAATAGATCTTCCTCCTGGTTCAAAACCCATTGGTTGTAAGTGAATTTTCAAAAAGAAAATGAAAGTAGATGGAACCATAGATAAGTTTAAAGTAAGGTTAGTTGCTAAGGGATTTATACAAAAGGAAAGGATAGACTATTTTGATACATATGAACCTGTTGCAAGAGTATCTACAATTAGAGTGCTTATAACACTTGCCTCAATATATAATCTTTTAATAGATCAAATGGATATGAAAATAACTTTTCTTAATAAAGAGTTAGAAGAAGAGGTGTATATGATGCAATCGGAAGGGTTTGTGGTTCCTAGTCAGGAACACAAAGTATTAAACTAATTAAGTCCCTTTATGGACTTAAGTAAGCCTCTAAGTAATGACATAGAAGTGATTCTAGCAAATGGGTACAAAATTAATGAATCTAACAAGTATGTTTATAGTAAGTTTAATAATGAAAAAGGAGTCATAATTTGTTTGTATGTAAATGATATATTGATATTTGGTACTAATGTATATGAAATAAAGGAAATTAAGAAATTCTTATTTGATAATTTTGACATGAAAGATATAGCAATAGTAGATGTAATTTTAGGAATTAAAATCATTAGGGATGACAATTATTTTGCTTTACCACAATCTCACTATATTGAGAAAATATTAAAGAAATTTGATTATTTTGATTGTTGTCCTATTGCTACACCATTTGATCCTAGCATCAAATTAGAATCAAGTAAAGGTTGTCCTATGAAATAACATGAATATGCAAAGGTAATTGGATGTTTAATGTATGCTATGACATGTACAAGACCAAATATAGCTTATGTTGTTGGAAGATTAAGTAGATACACAAGCAATCCAAATAGAAAGCATTATTATGTTGTTTATAGAATACTAAAGTATTTGAAAGGGACAATGAATTATAGTTTGACATATAGTGGTAATCCTTTGGTCTTAGAAGGTTATACAGATGCTAGTTAGGTAACTTACACAGAGGACCATGCTTCTACAAGCGATTAAGTCTACACTCTTGGTGGGGGTGTTGTTTCTTAGGGATCTAAGAAACAAACACGTGTTGCAAATTCCATCATGTCGACTGAGTTTATAGCATTGGTGGTATTCATCCCTAGGTTTGAACAGTACTTGGTTACCATAAGTTTACAAGGGAAGATTGAGCTTTGGCTCTTAATAGATCTATAAGTATATATTTGCTAGAGTGCTTATCATGGTGGTGCTCTTGATAGAATCTACCTATATAAGAGTGAAGTTGGGCCGCTCCTTGGAGTCTTTGGACTTGACTCTTAAAGCTCTCATGAAAAGGATATAAGACACAAGGCCTTTAAAAATGTGTCAACTAAAAATGGCACATAGTGGTCCGCGATTTTATATGTAAGGTATGCACACTTGTTCAAATGGGATAATTGGTTCAAAGCTTGTCTACCATATTATTTTGGATGGGTGAAACCATGTCTTACTAAGTAAGGGTTCAAGTCTTAGAGACACCTTTAGTGAAAACATGTGATTTCTAGAGTGATAAGAGTTTATGGATGTTTTGAAAATGGTGGGGGAATGTGAAAAATTTCCAAAACATGAAAAGTTATCTTTCTTCAACTTAAATGAAAAATTGTATTGTTTCATTCAAAATGAAAAGTTGTATTGCTTAATTTAAATTGAAAAGTTATCTTGATTCAATCAATAAATATAATGTTTCATACAAGTTAGTTGTAAATATTTGAATCAAGGAACATGTTATTACATGAATAGACACCAAGTGAAATGGTGTGACTTTTCATGAATAGACATGAAGTGTTTATAAATAGGGCCATTCTCCATTCACAAAGTGTGTGAAAAAATTTTCATTCCATTCTCTCCTTACATTCATTCATTTGCCTTTACCTTTAGTGCACAAGAAATAAAAGCAAAATTATTATTCTATAAATACCATTGTTATCACGGCTTAGTTTTTGAGAGTGTAAACCATACTCTAGGATCTTCATTATATCTTGAAGGAAATTCGTCATTAACCCAAGTTGCACCCAAGTTGTGATTATCGGTGGGGCGAATTAAGCAAAAAGGAAAGTATTTATCCACGTCTTGAAGACATTGTGCACACTTTTCTTCTTCTTCATCTTCTTTTTCTACCCTACAAAGATCCATTATTTCCAACAATGCCTGTCTTATTATTGGAAATTCAGGAGGAGGTGGAGCAGGAGAAGAAGGCAATATCTGCAACAATTTCAATGGCCACCAGTCTATTCTTTAGTTAATATCGTCAGATTGGTATGCTTTGAAAGAAACAAGTTTTACATGATGACTAACTATTTGCCTGTAATCTTTTCATAATGGGTACAGAACATAAGAAGTTCGGTTAACCTTGGGACTGACCTTTAAGGGGTAATATTCCTACATTGTAACATTTGAACTAATGATGGGAACGCACGATATGTCCCAATCACTTGGGAAAAGATGTCTAAAACTCCATTAGCATGCATAAAATCTTGCATACTTGTTTTGATTAAATTTAGCAGCAGCATCTGTCATGTAAATGCATTTGCCTTGTGAGCATAGATGTTTCTTCTCTTTAATACTTGTACCAGGCACGGTATGATGTCATGCAAATTTACTTCCATTAATTTCTGTTGCCTGGGATTGAGACATCGCTTCAGATATATTTTTACACTTATTTTCCATTTTCCATTTTTTCTCAATATATAACAAGAGTTTCTTTCAGTAACGACTGTGTTTGTTCTGACGTCAATTTTTTTTACCATAACTATCTGTCGGGTATGTTTCCAAAACTGGTGATCGGAAGATGCAATTCTGAGACAGTTTGCTGAAGATGACGTTAAGTTGTCATTATTCATGTTATTGCTGTAATGATCAACGTTGTTAAGAGCGTTGTCTTGTTCCCGTACAGAATTGCTTGGAAAGAAGAGGGTTTAAGGAATATGGATTCTTGAAAGTCGTACCCGAGTTTGTTAGAGAAGTCAACCAATTTAGAGATTACGTTCATTGTGGCATTCATAAATAGTTTGTTATTTGTTATTCTATTTTAAACATGTGTGCCACAGAAGTTAGTATTAACTAAGTGAAAGGCGTTTATGAACAAACATAGAATTTACATGTGTAGTGAAATTTGGAATCATTTTTTGTATGTAATGAGATCCATAAAGAATCTCGTATGTGCCTCTCTAATATGATATATACATGTTCAAATAGAAAAAGGGAAGATCCAAGTCCAATATATTTATTAATGTACAGTCAACTTCTAAATCACCTCTTGTTTTGATATTTCAGCTCCGATTAGTAGCTGAAATTTTGATATATGTAAATATACTATACCATATAGAAAATTTCTCAAGTGCATGTAATATAGATACCAAAGTATAATAAACTGACATATAAACAACTTAAATATTATATAATAATCATTTCTACATGTTACATTACATTATATAAACTTGATATATTACATCACTCATACTTGAGAATTGTGAGACAATTGTTAGTTGTACTCAATAAACAATCGTTAGTTGATCATTCTTTTGCTTCATTTAGATGAGTTGAGAACCACTCATTAACAACACGACTTACAAGATATAGCAGTGACATCGTAATCTCAACATCCTTAGACTTTTTTGTTAAGTAGATTGCAAATATCAGTCAATAACCATCAGATGGTGACAACGTTAATTTTATCCTCTGGAGATTGATTTTTTTTTTTTAGCCTACAGATACTTCGTGGTGGATGGGGAAAACTGTGGATTTTGTCTTCTTATTATTTGTCTGTCAATTAAATATGATGAGATCCAATAATTTGTAGGAGCAGAAACCGACTTAGGATTCCCTAATGAGTCAGCAGTAGCCAACTAATAATTTCATTGGGTCCGAAAATAGTTGTCTTGAAGAGGAGACAGCCTGCCATTTAACTCTTATTCCTCCAATAATTGATTTCAAATTCTCTCTCCAGATACTGCTTCCGAAGGCCTTATATTAATAAAGACATGCACAAATTTATCTCCTAGTCCCAGGAAGATCCACTTGCAACGAGGAAAAATTATTAATTCCAACTCAACCTTACATAGTACAAAAGCTTGTCATAATAAGCGAGCGGTAATCACGTAAACTAGTAGGCCAGTTAATGAAACTTGTTACAATCTCTAAGTTGGATCCCCACAATCTGACACATTACATGGTACAAAACCTTCTTGTTAAAATTTACCCCTACTCAATGAGGACCAAACCTCGAATCCCATTGAAAGATGAGATATCAAATGGTAGGAAGGAAGGAGTGATAATTGAGATAGGTAGCCACATGTACTTATTAATTCTAACTTAATTGTGATATTTCTCTTCCATTTTTATAGAAATACAAAGTACCAATATCTCAATTTTCCCATCTTGTCTCCCCCTTCCATCTACAAAAGCCCATCCCTTCCCATTCTTGCCTTGCACTACTCTCTTCCTCTTAAACTTGCGTTCTAATTTTATATTATAGTTCGAATCTGAATCTTTTGCATTGATTTTTCATAACCTGAAGTTCATATTTCACTACTGTTCTGTACATCAAGATGAGGGAAATCCTCCACGTCCAAGCAGGTCAATGCGGAAACCAGATTGGAGGCAAGTTTTGGGAGGTTATGTGTGATGAACATGGGATTGATGTGAGTGGGAATTATGTAGGAAACTCCCCTCGTCAACTTGAGAGGGTTAACGTTTACTACAATGAAGCAAGTGGCGGTCGCTTCGTTCCCAGAGCTGTGCTTATGGACCTTGAACCAGGAACCATGGACAGCCTCCGTTCTGGTCCTTATGGCAGTATCTTCAGGCCTGATAACTTCGTTTTCGGTCAGAATGGAGCTGGAAATAACTGGGCCAAAGGACATTACACAGAGGGAGCAGAATTGATTGATTCTGTTCTTGATGTCGTTCGCAAAGAAGCTGAGAACTGTGATTGCCTGCAAGGTACTTCATTCCTAAGATTTATTTATTTAATTATTTACTTATTTATGGTACAAATGAAGTATCTCTAGCACTAATCCATTTGTTTTAGCAGAAAACATCTTCGGTAGGAATATGATTATAAAATGTGAAAATGGTGGAAAATGATTTATATGTTTAATATTAAATATAAAGAGTTTAGTAGAATACAACTTTCTATTTTCCAAAAAAGAAGTTGTTTTCCTTCATATCATAATTCAAGGTATCATTTTTCCTTTTTAATCACAAGTTATAAATACATATGGTACTCTAACAGATGACAAGACTGTCAGCTAATTCCGTTGGGTCTATTTGTTAGTAAAATGGGATCATATGCATTGAACTGAGATGTATATGTCATATACTCAGAGATGATTATTTTCAAACTGGATTATGGTGACTGTTTGATGACAGGTTTTCAAGTTTGTCACTCACTGGGAGGTGGAACTGGATCAGGAATGGGGACACTCCTGATCTCAAAGATCAGGGAAGAGTATCCTGACAGAATGATGATGACTTTCTCAGTCTTCCCATCTCCAAAGGTCTCTGACACAGTGGTTGAGCCCTACAATGCCACCCTCTCTGTTCACCAGCTGGTTGAAAATGCCGATGAATGCATGGTCCTTGACAACGAGGCCCTCTATGACATCTGTTTTAGAACCCTCAAGCTCACAAATCCAAGCTGTAAGTGTCACCAACTTCTCTATATTGCTGTCGGATTGTGTTTTTATTATAACATCGAGTAAATTGTGCGCCAGTTTTGATAAGAATGATGTCTTCTATTGAAAGTCAAGATTTTTATGCTCAAGAATTGTTAACAGTAGGTCTGCTTATTTGTTTTGAGACTTGTGTGACTCTTATCAAAATCTCAAATAGAAAAGCAGTCATGCGGTGAGAACATTTAATCCTCTCAAAAGATGAACTCTCGGTGGAAACCACCTTAACAATAATGCTAGAGTTGGATCAGATGTAACTTAGTTAACAAGGCATATGGTTTTGTTGCAGTTGGTGATCTCAATCATTTGATCTCAACAACAATGAGTGGAGTGACGTGTTGCCTTCGCTTCCCTGGCCAACTTAACTCTGATCTGCGTAAACTTGCAGTTAATCTCATCCCTTTCCCACGCCTTCACTTCTTCATGGTTGGTTTTGCTCCCTTAACATCACGAAGCTCCCAACAATACCGAGCCCTCACCATCCCTGAGCTTACTCAGCAAATGTGGGATGCCAAGAACATGATGTGCGCTGCTGATCCACGGCATGGCAGGTACTTGACAGCCTCGGCCATGTTCCGAGGCAAAATGAGTACTAAGGAAGTGGATGAACAGATGATAAATGTACAGAATAAGAATTCATCCTACTTTGTTGAATGGATTCCCAACAACGTGAAATCGAGTGTTTGTGACATTCCACCAACTGGGTTGTCCATGTCCTCCACGTTCATGGGGAATTCTACGTCCATTCAAGAGATGTTCAGGCGTGTTTCAGAGCAATTTACAGTGATGTTCAAGAGGAAGGCTTTCTTGCATTGGTACACTGGCGAGGGCATGGATGAGATGGAGTTTACTGAAGCTGAGAGTAACATGAATGACTTGGTTGCAGAGTATCAACAGTATCAAGATGCAGCAGCAGCAGAGGAGGAAGAGTTTGACGAGGATGAAGAGATGCATGCATAACCAGGGAAGAGAGTTGGTTTATGTGTTGTCACACGCTTTGTTTTGGTTATTGTCACGTGATTTGTGAAGCATGATAAGAATTCGTGTAGGTAACCAAGTTTATAATAATAAAAGTTTGATATTTTGTTGAGCTATGTGCAATTGTATTCCATAATTTCCCTTTGTATTTGGCAAAAAAATGTACATTTAATCTATTAATGTTCCCACTTTATGTGGAGAGTCGTCCGCAGAGTGAGAAAGTTATGAAACATTATAGAACGTTGTAAGTGTGAAACTAACATCATTTTTCAGTTTGTACCTGAAAAAATTGATTCCTGTACATCCGCCTCTTTTACTGTCGGTCTGTATTCAAACACAACTTATAAGAGGTTCACGCCTATTTTGTTTACGCAATTGGAATTTTACTTTGACGATCTGACGCAAACAATAAACTTACATGGACGCCTATAATTTCAAGGATTATAATGGCTAATCGAAGACTAACCTGTGAACATAAATTAAGGACCAAATAGGCCTTAATTTCAAGGGCAACTCTGTAACTCAGATAAATTCAAGGACCCAATTTTTAGCTACGTCAAATGAAGCCAGCAACACACGATCAAATGCCAGGTAAGAAAGCAAAAAAAGATTGAAAGAATTTATTTGAAGGAAAATCAATAACATACAAAACCAGGCTATTTGAGTTCGAAATGACTGCCATATCCGGTTGCTCTGTACATAAATTACAAGCATAGCAATAGCATTTGCTATACGCCCAACAAATGCAGTCTCAAACTGACAGATGAATCCTTTACAGACACATTCTCTCCCGAAAGCACCTTAAAATCTTCGCCCAATGCCATTTGTAACAGCACAGGCACCTAAACTGCTAAAAGGACATCATTCTGCAACGCAGCGGTGCCCATCTGTGCAAAAAGAATGCTTCTTAAGGACCAACGAACCAGTCATCGCCATGCACAACTATTTGGCTAGTCATCTTTGCTAGTCATCTTCAGGAACAGGAAAACAATATTTGGCTAGTGACGTCAACTAATTGGTGTTCTTTTTATTTTCAAGTGAAGAACCCTCTTTAAGTGCTACTTGGGCCTCATTCTCTCTGCCCAATGCAAAAAGAGCAGCTGCTTGTAGATAGAATGCAATATACCAGACTGGCGATATTATTTGTGCCTGCAATGCATCGTTTAGTGCTTCCTCTGGCATATCATTCATGAGATAGGACAGGCTACGACGTGCATAAACAGTTGGAGAAACCATGGTTCCAACATCAATGAACTGCATTGCACAATCAAACCATCAGCTCCATATCGTAATTCCTCTTGCTCCTATATCCGTTTTAAATATCTTAAAGTATATGTCCACACATACACATCAGCAACTTTAGACCCAGGAAGGTTACTAACCTGCGTGTAGCTATCAATTGCAGCTTTGATGTCTTTATGCCGAAAAGCAGCATCGCCCTTCTTCTTTGAGTTCAATGTTTCCTGCATTTGGTTGGTCCACATTTGGAAAGAAAGCTGCACGATAAGAAAAGGAGCAATCAGCTGCTACCTAATCAATCCATAAAAACAGCTTAATGGAAAAAGACCATGAAAATACATCAAAGACTCAAGATAATGCTATATTTAAAAGAATACTCAAACTTGCAAAGGTATACAAGTGTTAAACATGATTTTGGGTTACTAAAACTAAACATTTGATACAGAAAATGAATACAACCTCAATTCTAGTGAATAAACCAGAATTGTCACCCTCTACCCATCAATGCCATGCAAAGACCCCCCATGCTCACCAACTAAACAAAATACTCATGGAGAAAGCTCCACAACAATATCAATTCTAACGCAAAATCTTGACTAGAGAATCCCTTTTTACAGTCAAAGGACTCCATAAGTTCTTTAAAGTTAAAACCCAAAATGAAATAACAAAACAAGATAAATTGTAGGGTCAAGTATCCTTGCATTGATGCCACAATTCAAACCCAAAAAATAAAAAAAGGGGAACGAAATTGAAGACCAATGGGCCAAAAAGAATTAAATAATCCATCATGAACAGAGACTCATGTCCTAAGAACTTGAATGTCAGAAACAAACCTCAGTTGCAGCACCCTCATCATCTTTATACCCAATCTTCTCTACAAACTCATGTATGGCAGTCAAATCCATTCTTAGACAAGCTTCACCAAGTGGTGTCAGAGGTAAATCAGCAGCACCATGTGGTATACCCATAAGCACATGAGAAGGAACCTGCAAAACAATATGCCATGGGTTAAATCCATCTTACTAAAATATGGTTTCAGTTCCCAGCTGAAAACCACAGGCAATGACTTACAAAAATAAATTATTTATAATGGTAATAGGATAGAGAAAACACAAGTAGAAAACCAATCTTCAAGCATCTTCCAAAGAGGTTCCCTCATTCAAAAATGAAGTTTTACAATGTACATTTCTTAGAAAACAAAATTTTGAATTGCATGGAACATTACTAACCTCAGAGTCCTTTTGTAGAGGTCTTAAAGCAATAACCAATGACTTTGGATTAGGACGATCACGTGGCTCAGCTTGTAAACATCGCGAGGCTAACCGCATCAACTCAGTCCCCTCATCATTAGAAAATTGTCCTTCTAAACAGGAGTCTGTTAACATCTGAAGGTTTCTGTCCCGAATCAAGTCAAGTGCCTGAAAATTAAGAATATAAACTTTAGATGAACACCTGAATCAAAACCAACACAGAACAATTTCGATATAAAACAAAACACTACTATATCCAATCACCAGACTGCCATTTTCTACAAAACAACTAGTGGCAGTTTAATATTATCAACTCTGCCAATAGAGTAAGCCTTATGTACTATTAAGTAAATTAAAGGGAAGAAGAAGTTGATTTAAAGTAAGAGATCAATAAAAAATTGAGTGTCCTTGAGACAAGGAGATGCAGGAAATGGGGATGTCTTTGGAGCATAAAAGTGAGGAGGGAGGGGGGGAAAATGAATCTTGAGGGGCACATGGTACTTGGCAAGCAGAATCTTTCATCAAAGAAAGAAACTTACATGGCTTGGAGGAATATGTTTTCCGCTGAGAAGGTCAAGCAAAAGGGTCCCAAAGCTATATGTTACGCTTTCTGGAGTAACTCTACCTGCAAGACCAAGATAAGAGAAGGTATACACACATGCATCATAGTTCCTTAGAAGATATGATAATAATTATCATTATACCATATCATATATCTGAAAACTTTTCATTTTTGTGTAAGAACAATGAATAATCATATTAAAGTGCATGCCATAACAGATAATATCAACTCAGTTAAGGGATTACCTGTCCTCAGATACTCAGGTGGAGTAAATGCCAGGTTCGTGCTATAACTCTTCCCATCTCGACTGTTTTTCATCATACCAAAGCATGAAAGTCGAGGATTGCCTTCCTGTGTAACGAAACAAAGATGAGGATAGCCATAACCCAAGACTCAGAGCTTGGAACATGAAATTCTATGGCAATTCTATCCAAATTGCATGCCCTTCCCTTGATGCTAAATGAGATGTAGTCCTAGTCCCACCCAATAGTGCAGAGAACAAGGCTAATGGGAAACATCAAGCTGAAGGGGAAATCGAATATCAGAGCATGATCCATTTCAGTTTAGCACTACATTGCAATCTTGTTTTACAGGTATGTTAACGATTTTTGCAATATTTAAATTTTTTTGGGGTCTCTGGGTCAGAAAATGGTTGTCGGTTTGGATTCTTTGTTACTTAGGTCTTACTTGATATTAATCCATCTTAAAGGTATAAAATTTAGGATACCTAAAACCTTACATAATTAGGCATACATCGAATTCCTAACAAGATTGGTACTTAGAACTCCCTTTATGTGTTTCATTCTATGAAAATTATCAGCATACACATTTATTTTAAGAAGATTGCATGACCACATGAAAGAGTGTAGGTTATAGATCTCCACCACTTGTTCCCAAAGCTCATTTATATCTTCATTTCAACTCCCTAATCAGACTAGATTTGTTGATTGGACATTTCAAATTATTTCCCTTAAAACTCTAATTGGTTCTCAATTAGTTCAAACATGAAACCTCTAAAACCCCAAGCATAATTTTGCAGTTACAATTACAGCTGCCAAACAACCTTCCCTCAAGAACAGTCCTTGAGTTATGGTAATAGTAACATGGAAAATGATTGTACTTACATCGTCAAAAAGAACCCTGTAAGCATTTAGATCATGATACAGAGCACGACCTTTGCTAGTGCAATATTCCAGAGCTTGGGCAAGGTATAAAGCAACTCTTAGTCGCATTGCCCATTTCATAGGCTGAGCTTCCCCTGCATAATCATGTGAACAAGCATTAATACAAAGGTCAAAATGATTTCTGTGGGAACAACTCTATACCAAGTCATTTTTAACTTTATTTTGGTTACCTTTTACAGAGTAACAATTACAATAGGAACAACAAAATAAGAACATGAAACAAATTATCATCTTCACAGCATCAAGACAATGCACCTTCTGTAATAGATTTTGACAGCTTGCATGAAAAATATGAAACCGCCATATCATCAAGTTCAAATAGCAGAAAAGCAACATTCAATATTTAAAATTTTAATATCCAGAAAAATCAATCCAGAGAACTGGCCATCTTGTTATAAACATCTTCCCACATTTTAACTTATCTTACAACAGAGATTGCTGGAATTAATTTGCTTGTTTTTACCCAGGTAATGGAACTCCCATGAATTACTGCATGATTAAACCTAATTCCTATTAGTCATAAAATGGAAAACAAATCTGAAACAAAAGCAAACAAATGCAAAACCGAGGGAGGGAAACTGAATAAGCTGCTAGTTATACACTTACAATGGAACAAGTGCTTGGCCAAAGTGTCATTAGGCATATACTCTGCAACAAGTAACCTCTCTTCACCTTCACAACAACATCCAAGTAGATTTGCCAATCTTTGGTTCCTAAGTTGACCAACAGCCCTGGCTTCTTCCTGAAGGGATAAGAAAGGCTAATTGAACATCTAATACACATAAACCCAGGACCCAAGTGAGATGAAATTTAATTCTAAACGCGATTTCTTGCTCAGAAGATGAAATCAAACAAACATAAATTTCACAGAAGAATTCTTTGAATGAGTTAACTATGTTATTTTCATCAACTTAAACATGTTATACATGACGTATCTATGTTCAAGCAATGCAAACGTACAAGAAAAGATCAAGATGATGGTAAAAACATAATACAGTTGTCAGAAAAAGGCATTCACATCATGGGGACACCCAACAGTGTAACAAACATTAAAGAAACAAAACTTACATCAAAATATATTTAACCATTCCAAATAAATAAATACATGTGTGTGTTGATAAAAAGAGATAGCATTTATTTCAGTCCTTCTTCCAACACGACATCTATTTGTTGGCAAAGCATGGGTAAATGCAAAGCCAACAACATACGTATAAATGCAGAAAAGTACAAGAAAGCTTCAGTATACTTATAACACTTGAATCAAATCTAAAAGAGCTGGCAAATAAAATCACTGCACTAACCAAAAATTGCCGGGCATCAGGCCAGGCAGATCTGTTAAATCGTTTGACAGCAATTCGCATTTGATTTTCAAGTTTTCCTTTATAGACCACATTTGGAGCTTTTTCTCCGTGTTCAGAAACTATATTTTCTACAGCAAATCCAGATGTAGCTTTCTTAAGTTGATCAATTGTGTATTCACGAAATGGCGCCAAATCAGAGGCTTCACCTTTTTCTTCATTTGCTGCACAGGAACTTCAAACTCAGACATCGTATAACTCTCATAACAGCAAGAACAAGAAATACAAGCAAATTTTATCAGTTACCATCAGTGTGGACCTCAGGAAAAGGACCATTTTGCTCCTTAGCACCGCAGCATGCTGAGAACATAGAAAACTGACAACCCATCCCAACCCTAGAACACATTAGAAAATACTAGTGAGTCCAGACACTTAAAATTAACCAGGTTTGTTTTCCTTGAAACATAACTCGAGCCTTGCTTGAATTTCAACTGAACAAGTTCTATTCCTCATTCAATTGCTTTATAAAATATTCGGTAGGGTTTCAGTCCCCAGAGTTACACATATTTCATTGCCCAAGATTTCTCCCCTCAATTAAGATTACTGAAAAAAGAAAAGCTGCCAGCTACTTTAGTGGTGGCAGTAGAATCGCAAGTCAACATTTCACAGTTAAAGTCAGTTCAGAGCTGGGGAGGAACTACTAACAGTTCTTAGAGATAATAACTACCGAAGGCAATTACCAGAAATGAGCACCTTGTAGAACAAGATTGATTAAGCATAAGAGCTGGTGAGAACAAACCTTTTAGCGATGAATCTCTTATGATGAATTCAGTTCAACAGCGCTTCTGGAATTCTTAATACCCAGTTATCAAATCAGTAGAGAACCAACTCCCTGTAACTCAGAAATATTCATTTGCATAAAGTGGGTCAGTCTAATACTAGAATCACACAAAAAAATCAAGCACACTTATCTGGAACCAACCAATGAACATGTGTTACTAAATTGAAGATCGGAAATAGCATATGGGAGCCTATGCATCAAAATAAAGTGAATTGAGGTAAAATTGTTGAGAAGAAGAAAGATGAGCATTGAGTACCTGAACAAGTAGAGCGATTCCTCGTCCTCGATTCAGTCAAAAGGCAAAGAAAGTGGAAGGACTTTTCTCCCTGTGTTGGGATTTTATAGATTAAAAATTGATATATAAATAATTAAAAACGGCTTCAGAAGGCGAGTTGATCTGAATCACAGGCCGTCCCAAAGTGCTACTCTGCCTAATAAGGATTTTGAGTGCTTTGAAATTGGAATTATGCATAAATAAATATTAAAAAAAGAAATCATAATTACATTATGCACGAGGGGTTTGGCCCTTCAGTTCCCTATTTTCCACCGACATTGGCCTTTGTTTTTCTCGTAAAGACCCATTACATTTGGTCCAATCATCCTATCCTCCTTTGAAAGAAAAAGTCAAAATCGAAGTAAGACAATATTATGGAACCAAAACTATAAAGTGGACTCTATTAATATTGTTCAGATTGTTTTCGATTCGATAAAAGGACACTGCATTTATTGGAAGCGGTGATGCTAGTTATTCTGAATGATGTCCTTATTAATGTGAAATTCCATTTTTTGAAGGATTTTAATATCCAGTCCAGGTTTGATATGATGGCTGGAATTTAGGAGTAGAGGAGCGAGTTGAGCTAAATTCCCATAGTGAGAAATTCTCCTTGCCGGGTATATACTTTGTATGTTTTAAATCACTAAAAAATTATCATTTTATTATTATTAAATAAATTAATAAAATAAACAAAATTTTAACTAACTTTTTTGAATTATGATAATTTTTTAATAATTTAGATCACACAAAGTATACATTCACTAAGTAAAAAAGAATCTCTCATAAAAAATCAAGATAGTAAATTTAGGACATGTTAAGATTCTTTTATTAAAATGTTGAATTTTGGTGAAAATAATTGTGAATCTTAAAATAAAATATTATGTTTATGTCCCTTCGACTAAAAATATATTTTAATTTTTGCAAGATTGAATTTTTATTAATCTTATCCTTAATTAAAAGTTCATATAAATTTAATTTTTATAAAATTAAAAATTCTTAAATTTTAATATTTCTATATAATAATTCAATATTTTATCTAATGTATAAAAGGATTAAATAGGAATCAAATTGATTTAATCATAAACGAAATTAATAAAAATTCAATTTTATATGTAACAAAATATATTTTTAGTCTATTCCTTTTAAATTAAATAAACTTAACAAGAAAGGGTTTAAGGAATTCAAAGAATTAGGTATGATTGTTTTTATTGAAAAAATAATTATATACTTCGATTGTAATAAGATATGAGTCTTTATATCTACCTAATAAGGAAAGGTCAATATTGTTAAAAAATTATATAAGAAAAGGTCAATAAGCAATGTTGTTGTTTACTAGTCAAATTTTTATGGCATGCATACTTTAAAAATTATAAGTACTTTTTTTTTAGCGAGAGTAAGTTTTAATATAATGGTTTAAGTATATTAATAATTGTCATTTTTATTGGACAAATTGTGCTATATACTTAATTATTACTCATGTAAAATATCTAAAACTTGGTTTAATATTTCTTAAAAGTTGTCCCTTAATATTTTTTTTCTTCATATCTCGGGTTTGATTGTCAAGTTCTTTGTATGAATTTAATGGACTATTCAATTCTATTATAAAATAAAATAATTATTATAATTAAATATATATCCACTTATATCCTTCCTTAATCTTAATTGTGCAGTGCCTATAACATTGTCCAGGACATGAGTCCATCTTTTGAAAATCAAACTGAAGTTTGCATGAACTAAAAGATAAATGTGTTTTTTTTTTTTTTTTGAAATTTTATATGTGACCCTTTTTTTAAATCATCAAATGCAACAAACACAGAATTTGAATATTAACAAAGAAGTAAAATATTAATAAAATTTTCCTTTTTCAATAAGAATCATTTCTAAAATTCAAACTTCTAATTATTGAAAAACAAAGTCCACTCAAAATACAATTTGTTTTTTGCTCTAATACTTTATTCTCACCATACGTGGCCTTTTTAGTTCAATAATATTCTTGGAGGTTAAAAGTTTTAAAAAAGTTAAGTATTTATATTATTAGATTATATTTATTATATTAATATTGATATTTTTTTTAATTCAATTACTTTAAAATTAAAAAAAAAATCAATACAACAATAAAACATTCAACTGTCTAAAAGGTCTAACTCCCCGTAACATCCTCCTTCTACTTTACTTGTATACCTTGAAGAGTATTTGGAACTTGTTTGCCTCGCGTATTGGTTAAGCAAATTTCAATTGAGCAGTAATGCAAATTTCTGATGAAATCGTGGCTCGATGTCTATCCTTGTAAGCTTAAGCCCATAGATCTGGAACTTGGTGCCTGCTACTTTTATATTTTTATATCAATATAAATTTAATATAACGTGGCATAATTTTCATAAATAAGAGTATTTTAGCTTAAAAGTTGACAAATTCTTATCTTATAGTGTATTTAATAACACTTCATATATAAGAATATCATAATCCAACCAATTATATTATTATTTTATATTTATAATGGAAAAACTGATAATCGAAAGAGAAATTTGAGTAGGAAATGGATGAGTGTAAAGAAATAAAAAATAATTATTGCTATAAAAACAAAAACAGATACAAAGCTTTTTCCATTTTTATATAGATTGATGGAGATGGCCAAGTTTGGGCTTGGCCCCAAATTACTGGGCCTGAGTCCTAACCGTCCAATGGCCGGAAACTCCCAACCAAAAGGCTGGTCTAAGTCTATGGCTTATTGGGCTAACGACAATAATCCATGACTGCCCAAGTATAAATCTGTTTTGCAAAACTTAAAATAGTATAACTAAAGGCCTTGTTCGGCAGAGGCTTCAGCATCCCATTATGTAAAGTTCACTTAAATTAACGATTACAGTTGGTGTTATATGAATTATTTATTATTTATTTAACGATTGAGTAAGCTCTTCTTTTTTCATCCAAGTGAAATTCACTTATTTTACTTTTGTGCCTTTAAATTATTTTATGTCAATTTCATTCTTATGAAATATTGATTTGTTAAATTTTATTTTTAGAAAAATGAAATTAAATAAATCAATCTTCATATGAATACTAATAAAATAATAAAACTAAATAAATTAATATTTTATAAAAATAAATTTAATATAAAATACTTGACAAAAGTAAAAAAAGTGAATTTCACATGCTCAAAAAAATAGATTTACTCTTCACCTCCAACATGCATTTTATTTATTGAAAGTGCAAACCAAAACTTTGCCTAAATAGTGACTCCAAATAATGCAACTAATGCAACATAACAAGCTCTTCCTCCACTATTTGCAACTATGATATTGTACATTTGTATTTGTATATTTATGATTAGTGCTATAGAAATGATTTTTAACTTTAGTTATTTAATACATTCTATGTCGATGTTTGACTACATCTATATAAACGTCATGTTTGTCCTGTATATTTCACCTCAATTTCACAATCAATGCAAAAAATAAATAATAACGTCAATTCTTATATATATAAGAATTGTCATTATTTATTTGTTGGAAGCCACCCTTTTCAAGAGTATATTATAACATTAAATATTAGTTGTATATTAAAGAATCGACATTAAATATATATATTCAACTATGATCTCTCTTAAATAATTGATGTAGTAATTCATTTTCACTTCTTAAACCTAAGCCATTTGCAATTCCTTCTTGCCTAGTCCCTTCTAACAGTTAACATCTTCAATGATAACATAGACTCTTAATTTCAATAATTTTAAAGATCATAATAAAATAATGAAATTAGTAAGAGCTTATATCTAATATTTGTTGATCAATATATAAAGTTAGCATTCCCTAAAAAAGCAAACTTGAGTTTTATATTTGCAAATATAATAAATATTTATTAAATATAATGTATAATATTACATATTTCATATAAATAAATAAATAATAATACCACTAAATGGCAAAAAAAATAAATGAAATCAATTTTTTTATCTATACAAATTTGTTACAAATTTGTAAAAGTTACATTAGAATGATAAGTAATAAAATATGGTTAATTATGAAATCGAAAACTAAATTGCACGAGTAAATACAAAAATACAAACAAATCCTTATTTTTATATACTATATTTTTCTAAGGGATGCATAATCCCACAAATTAAGTGATGAGCTAATAGATTTACATTACTAGAAAAAAAAGGTGAGTATAAATATAAAATTAAAAAGAATCATCTTAAAATTAGAAAGTAAGCATGCTTCATTACAAAGAAAATTATTTTAGGGTTAGAAGAACTTTACGATAAAATTTGTAAATAGTGCTATGATTTCACTATTTTTATTTTTAACTCATGCCACCTTTTAAGTTTCCACGATGATTAATGTCTATAATGAAATGACATTATTTTATTATAGCATTTAATATGTTGGTTATAAATTAATAACCAATATCACAAACTAAAAAGAATTGCCAACTTTTTCCATTATCCTTTAATCAATAATTTTATAATTTTAGTATACATCTTATAAGAACTAACATTGTTTTATGAACTGACAAATTTACAATAAACAATAAAAATGGCTTTAAAAGGTAAAGATGGTTGCTAATTGATGATGAATAATAGTGATAAAAAGCAGCATATCTATTTTTGTAATGAATTCAAGTATTCCATACAAAAATAGACACATTACTTCTTTTCACTATAATTTCTCATCAATTTTTTTATTATAAGTATGTTCTAAATAGAGGGTACAAATGAAATTTATAAGTAAGATACAAGATTATAAATGTCGAATGTTAACAAAAACTAACTTATTATGTATGTTTTATTTCATATAGCTTAATTGTTGATACACATTGAAATGTTATAAGTTTTGGTAGGTTCAACATATTGTATTAATAAATGATTAGCATCTATTTCACATTAAATGTATACCAATTTTTTTATTTAGTATTTTATCTCTCAATTCCTTAAAATACCTTTAAATGTTAATTCGTCAAAACACTAATACAATATCAACACAAATTATGCCAATTTTTAATAAATAACCAATATAGTTTTCCTTTAATTTTTTTAAATAAAACTACTAAATCAATATTGACATTTGTCTAACAATAGCTACCATTTTCTTAAATAATATTATCAACTTTCTACTTCTTGACATTTAATAAAATTTACAAACTAAAATCACTATAGTACACAATATAATTATTATGTAAACCCAAATTAAAATCTTTCGTATAAACTTTTCATGTATTGAAGTGCTCTACCAAATTCTATAGATATTAGTTATTTATTCTTTGAAGTACCAAGTAGAATATAAAGATAACATATACTATCCATACTACACAAGTAAGAATGCTTCAATTTTTATAACCATGACAATCACATCAAATCATAAATATCTTCTGCTTATAACCATTTATCTAAAAGGTGAAAGATAATTGTAGTTTGATGGGATACTCATGACTATAAGATTTGAAATTTTTTTAAATGTGTAGTAAGAATGAATATGTTATCATCTTATGTCACTTGAACAAAAGATGAAGTGAAAGAGAGATATATAAACATGAAGTTTCAAATAAACGTCAATTGTTAAAATAAAATCGATATCTAGATTTTTAATGTTAGGTTGTTAGTTTAATCAACTTCAAAAGACTAACATCATAAGTTTTGATAATTCTTTACCTCATAAATACTATCATTGGTAAATACTTGTAATTTTTTATAAGTTAAAAGGCTAGTATATTAGTAAATATTTATTACATGTTAAATGGTTGTTGTGTACCTATAGATATTGGTTATGATAAAATACCATATTAATTTTAATAAATAACCGACATTAGTTAGCTATTTTTTTAATATATATATATATATATATAACTTTTGCATTTTGATATTTTCTAACAATAACCGATAAGTTCATAATTCTAGATATTTTTTGTATTGATTTTAAATAGTTTAATGTCATATTTTTATCTCTTGATTATATCTTCCATTTAATATTTAAATTTATTTTTTAAGGAATAAAATTCTAAAAGGAAAAGAAACTTTGGAGTAAAGTTCAAGATAGAAAAGTAACTTTAAAACAAAGCATCTAGAGGTTAGCATTTTTCCTAATATAAAAGAAGGATTGAAGGAAATTTGGGTATTTTGATACAGTGGAGCTTTAAGCAACATTCCAACGTTTGGAGACAATTACAAGCACTTTTGATTAAAAATTTTATCTCTAAGTTTGGATTTTTTGTTCATTTATTTTTATTTGTTTGATGTTCTTTAATTTTTTTATCATGAACTAAATACTTTTTATCTTAAGGCTATAATGGATTATATTTTTTGATTAATTAATTTTTAAAGGTTTCTCTTATTATTCACTATTACTTATTGTTTGCCTATTTTGATCTTAATTATTCTTTGAATTGTCTGGCAAACTATTTTGAAATTTATGAGTTAATTTAAATAAGTATTAAAAAAGAAAGTTTAGATCATAAACATTTAAATAGGTGATACTTGTTTAATGTAGAATAAGAATATATCAATATTGTAGGTGCAATCTGGATAATACCTATGTTTAATGAGTTCTTTTAATTTTCAATTCATATTGGAATATAGTGTTTTAAGTTAAAAGAAAATAAGATTCATCTATTGGAAAAGAGTTAGTTATATATTAGAGTATTAATTAGTAATAAAATTTGATAATGATCGATATGAACTCATAAATTTAATTCATTCAAAAATAAGTGAAGCTATAAACCTCAAGACACTTCCTTGATTTTTATAAATTGCAATTTTTTTATTTATTCTACTTGAATTTTAAGATTTATTTTTTTTTATTTAATTATTTTATGTTCATTTAAATTCATGTTTTTAATAGTTTTCAAATAAAATTAATTCAAGATAATTTTAGTACTTAATAGGATTAGAATAATTTCCTATGAAATTTGACCTTTGAAATTATTCACTATATTACTTGTTGACTATGTACACTTGCATAAATGTGTTGTTAAATTTGACAACAATGACTTATATAAAAATTATACTAAATTATCAACACACTTATTAATGATGTACATTCTTATTTTAAAGAATAAGTATTTTATTATTCACACTTAAGGAGATATAATGTTTATAATCAATATCACTTTGAATATTTATTAAAAAAAATGATGATTAAGTTTGTTTACTGATAGATTAGGTTATGAAGATCAATCTATTGATCCTCATAACTTGATCCATCAATGAACAATTGCTAGAAATTTTTTTTACATAAAAATAATAATGATTGTTTTCATGGTATTTATGAAGCAGTTTCTTGCTTTCATATCTGTAACAACCATTTTAATCTTTAAGACTATTATTAGTGAACTCTTATAAAAATACATGCTTTTTTTATTACTAATGCTTTTAAATTCACTCTATTAAATTAGCAATATTAAAAAGAAATAGAGTTATCTTTATCTATTTTGAAATAATAACTTAACATAGTTATGGCATAAAAAGGATGATAGCTTAGGAGTAGTAACTTATTATTAGGATTCGAATTAACAGACGTAGTAGAATTTCAAAATTTTGATCCAAAACCTTTATAGGATCCATGCAAAAGTCATAAACCAGTATTAGGGTTTTACCTTATTTGTGCTCGTGTTCTTTCTGAATGAATTCTTAAGAGATCGAGATGAATCAAACACTGGCCGGAAGGTACAGTGTCTCTACGGGTATCTACACGGAGTGAATAACAACTTCTCTCCTCCATGAAGCTGCTAGGATTCGTTTCTCTCGCTAGAATTTATTTTTCTCACTAGGATTGAGTTTGGACGTTTTCTAAAGTAATTTTAGGTTTGATGAAGCTTATGAGCGTGAATTAAAAGGTGCTGCCTTCAAGTCCTTATATAGAACTAAGGCATATCACAATCCTAGTCCTACTAGGATAATATTTCAAAAATTCTAATCACACTAAATAACTATCACCTTATCCTTATCTTAGAGAGAGTGAGGAGAGATAGGACTTATATATTAATTATCTAATATTAGATAATAATAATAATATTATCTCATAATATAATTATCTAATATTAAATTAGCATATAATTATCTAATATCTAATAACGTAATTATCTGATATTACTTTAATATCAAATAATATTACATAATATATATAATATATATTACGTAAATAAATATATATTATCATAATAATATATATATGCACGAAAATAAGTCTAATTAATTAAATTTTAATTTAACTAAAACTCAATTAATTATTATTTTATTCTTACTCCTTTTGTGTGACATTGTAAGTTCTTACTACATTGATAATGACTCATTTTGGGTCATAGACAATGAGCGGTATCTAGTAATACATCACTATCACTCAAGTAGTAAGGATGTCTATGATTTGACATCTACCTAATATATGATTAACATTTTGCATCATAATCACTTTTGTAACAATATCCAAATCGAACTGGACGCATGGAGTGTGTCATCCTCATCAATGTTCAATTTATATTTCTTGATATTGAGTAGACTTAAAATAAATGATCAATATCACATATTGATCCAATTAAGCATAACCATACATTTCTAAGTCTCACCCAATCAACGTCCTACTTGTCATCTCGATTAAAGGTGACGTAGGACGATATCAAAGTGAGTAACTCCTCATGTAGGGAACGGTAGTGACTTTAGGTTAAATGATTATGCGTATTTGTGATCATATGAGAATAACTAATGATACGTTTATCCATGCAGTATTCTCATAGTGGGTCAGTCTAGTATTGTTCACTAAAAATGTACTCGTGTATTGACTTGATATCACATATTTATGATTCATAATCATCAGTCACTATACATACTAGTCTTGATGTCTTATTACTATTTTTTTCATAATAATACTTGATTAGAGGCATTTTAGGAATAGCAAAGTTATTCCAAGGATAATTATTATATTTAAGTTATAATTTACGTAAAATAAAATAAAATACAATAATTATATTGTCAAAATGAAACATAACACATTGTGTAATATTATAATCATCTCTATAATTAGCTCCTAGGACACACACCAACACTTATATCTCAATAATTGATGATCAAGCAGTATCAATCACGTATTATTCTTTTATATCATGCAAATAAAAAATGAAATGAAAGAAAAATATAAAGTAAAAACCTAAATGAAATATGCAATGAAAGAAAAAGAAAACTATGGAGGCAATTTATAGATAATATAAAATATTTTATGTTAGTTATTAACAAATAATTGATTTGATATACCTTTTAGATATCGATTATTTTAAAAATCGATGTTGTAAGTCTTCACTTCATGAATGTTATAATGCATTTTAAACTATAAAGTAAAAATTTAAATAAAATATGGAATAAAAGAGAGATTATTTAGTAAAAACCTAAATAAAATATGGAATGAAAGAAAAAGGAAACTATGGAGGTAATTTATAAGTAATATAGAACATTTTACATTAGTTATTAATAGATAATTGATATCTTAGATCCATTGATATACATTTTAGATATTGATTATTTTAAAAACTGACAATGTAAGTCTTCACCCCATAAATGTTATAATGCATTTTAAACTATAGAGTAAAAACTTAATGAAATATGGAATGAAAGTGAAATTATATAGTAAAAACCTAAATGAAATATGAAATGAAAGAAAAAGGAAACTATGGAGGTAATTTATAAGTAATACAAAACATTTCACTTTAGTTATTAATAGATAATTGATATCTTAATTCTATTCATATACTTTTCAAATATCGATTATTTTAAAAATTGATATTATAAGTCTTCACTTCATAAATGTTATAATGCATTTTAAATTATTAAACCATTGAAATATAAATAATTTTTATATTTTTTAATAATATTATAAATACAAACATTAATTAGTTGTAGAAACTTTTAGAAGTCAGTTTTGAAATGCAACTAATGTCTAAAATATTAATATTCTTTATAGTTTCTAATAAAATTATAAATACAAATATTAATTAACATTTAATGATTTTTAGACATTGATTTAATATATAACTATTGTCTTAAGGTTTCCTATGTTAAACCTTGCATATCTTATTGAAAAATAAGGCTTTATAATATTAATTTAATATTATAACTAAAGTGGTAAGTTGTACTTACTCTTAAAAAATATTATCATGCTATTATAAATACTAATTTTTTCTTTAATCGACATAAATAAGGTAATATTAAAGGACAAATATATAATAAATTATTACTAATGTATCAATTTTCTTTTTAAGTTGAAAGTTGAACCTTTAAACCTACCTATGTTAGTTTCAAATTTAATATTGAAGTTGCCCTACTTAGAACTTGTGTTGACTTGAACCTCTCATTTTATCTATCACTTTGAGATAGAAAAGCTAAGGCCTCTTCATTAAACTAAAACCATCAAATTGTGCAAAAGTAGTGTCTCTAACCTTTGTTTTACTTTCAGATGGTTCTATAACCATTATTCCTTCCCTGAAAAATAAGTAATGGTATCCATTACAAGCCTCTTTCAGGAAACATGACTAAACTTTTTCCTTATTTTCATTGATAAAATTAGCATATAAAATTTGTTAATTGTACAACTTATCTCATGATATGCTAAGATAACCTCATTAGAATAAGGATGGTTGCTTAGCTTAGATGTTGGTGATAAACATGTTGGCCTAGCCATTTCGAACATTTGGAACAAAGTTGCTTCACTTCCTAGGAAAGAAGCCACGCATACCTATTTCAAATGATAGTTGTTAAGTTATAAATTTATAATGATTAACTACTCATAATATTTTTTTGAGAAAAATATAAAATGCTCTCCTTAAAATTTAGGTAGATGAATTTTATTCCTTTCAATTTTGAAAGTTTAGAAATCATTTCTTAAATTATATAAAACTTAAATTAACATCAATTGCTAACTTAATTTATTATTCTATTAAATTACAAAACTTTTGTATAATCTTTTTAAACAAGTATTATAATATTATAATATAATTTATTTTTTACAAATAATATTTATGATATAATTAATAGAAATTAAGTTAGATATATAGAGTTTTAATTAAATAATAATAAATTAGTTGTAAAATTATATAAAAAATATGAAATAAATATATATACTATTATATTATGACTCTTATTTAAAAAAATTATTAAAAATTGATATTATTTAGTAAAATAATTAATTAAATTGATAATGAAAGTTTATTCTAGAATATGTGAAATTTAAGAAAGTACTTTTAAAATTTTTAAAGTACAAATGACAAAATTCATCTATCTCAAAATTGAATGAAGTATTTCATATTTTTCCCAATTTTATTTATTGCACAAATTTAGGCTGGATCTTGGCAACACCAATGGAAATAAGTACGAGAATGTGTTAGATATACATATGTTAAAAGAATACTGCATATTTTCAAAAGATTAAGGATACCAACATTATAAATATATTACATGTATAAAAACTACAATGCAATTAATTATCAATGTGCTTCAAATTTTAAAAAATTTCAATTAAAGATACTTTTTTAGCATTTAGTTTCAAACATAAAATGGTAATTTCATAAATGAATAACAAAGGATATGGATTGTCTAGTATTCGGTGTTAACACATATTGGACATGATACTTGTAATAAAAATGAATTATCAATACTTTATAGGTTCTAGCTATATGAAATATGTAATTGATATGAATGAGCTTCACATGTTTAAATGTGAAAAATCTTACTGCTTTGGTCTATGGTGTCTTAAATTAGAACAAAAAATTACAATTAGGTTGAAAAGAGTTGCTGGTATATCTTTTACACCCAAATACACATTAATACGCTTTTGCTTTTCTTGGCTTGTAGAGGTTATGTTAGTGGAGGCTTTTGCCTTGTACACGATTCAATGTTACATGGAACTATAGCAAATTGGCAACATGTTTCCCTTTAATGTCAGTTTACTATTGCATATGTTTTAATTCATCATTCATGGTCATTCAAGTAACAATTTTGTGTAGAGAAATCCATTATGATCATTTATGGTTTACATATTTCCGAATTGATCCATTGTAGGACCAAGTCCATGCCATAATAGCATTTATTGTGCATATACGAATCAATGAACTTTCTTTGAAGGGCTTTATTATTAGCTATCCTTTTAATAGAAAGTGATTTTCTCTAGATGTATGATTTATGTCTTTAGCCATTGATGCACTACAGATCACTATTCTTTCCCTTATTCTAGTTATCTGCTTTTCATTAGGTTGTATAAGTGAAGATTTTTATTGATGAACTTCAGAAAATAAGAAATTTTGATGGTTTGAAGGATATATATTGAAATGAGTGCTTCATATCAAAGGTGATGCATGTCATTAATATTTTAGAATAAGAGGAATTTACATATTTTCAAGTTACGATATCTCTTGCATGATAAGTGATAACTTACTCATCTAGGCTTCAATTTTTTTACACTCTAAGGAGTTACATCTACAACATTTGAACATCTGTCCAGTTCATTTTAAGATTATACATGACATGTGATGTTTGTTGCTATTGGAATACTTTAAGAACCTTGATATCATTTACTCAAACTGTTGTTATTTACTATTCTTTTTCTAGGTACCTTGAACTTTACATTTTGAATATGATTTTTTCTTCAATTTTTATAACAACTAGGTTAGAAATTTGATTTATATGGTTGAATTGACATGTAATTATGTGTTGCATTTTGTAAGGATGAAAAACCTAAAAAGACTAAAAAAGTTAAAGATAAGCTAAAATCTAATCTAAATATCAATCTTAGCTAATTTGAACAAGGAAAAGTAGTTGAGCTATCTAAAGGAAGTCCAAAGCTATGACCCATGATCTAATTGGGCATACTTGAAATTTTTGCTTAACCCATGGGCGAAATAATTCAAATTTATAAAAAGAAAAGAAAATCTAGATAATTAAAATTCTTTTTAGTAAATTCAATTTAGATAAGAATTACCAAATGGTAAATATATACTTCAATTTAGAGAAATTAAATCATTTGATAAAAAAAAGATTTGATTACTGATTAAGCATTGGAATCTAGTTGCTAAAAAATCCTCAAATTGATAAGAAAAAGTGAAGGGTGTAGAAAAGGAATTTTAATTTGAAAAGCTCAAAAATTTAATTTTTGGGACCTTTATTAAGTTTTTAAAACTCATAAAAATATAAAGGAGTTAGCAAAATATTAAACAAACCTTTTTATGAATCGTAACAAACTTTTACACAAATCACATGAATTACTTGATTTTACAATAGTTTTGAATTCATGAGAATTTTCTTATTTCTCCACAAATGAATTTTGAATTTTCAAAAATATGATTGAATGATGCCTTGAAGTAATTAAACTATAAAAGCATAATTATTTTCAAAAAATATAAATTTCTCTAAATATTTTTGAAAAATCATAATTTAGCCTATTGGGAACCAATTTCATGCTTAATCAAGTAATTACAACCTAATATATGTATTAAGCTTTGATTAATCTAAAAAACTAGACATAAGGGCTTTACAATGGCCCCTGAGGTCATGCAATGAGTCTTTGGTGGCAAAAATTCATCAAAAAAATTTTTACCTAGGTATTTACCACCAATAACATAGTAACTTGGATCCCATTGCATATGTGTTTCTTCTCTCACCAAGTAAAAATTAGCTTATCCTTGCTTTAACAAACACTCATTACATAAAAGCTAAAAAAAGAAGACCAAAAGCTACTATTCTTTTATATACCCTCTATTTAGAAACTTAACCTTTTCAAAGCTAGCTTTATACTTTTAATATTTTTTAACCTTTCATACTCATTCAAACTTTCTCTCTTCCAATCACACATGTCTTTTAGGGCCCAAAAGAGGAAGTAAGGTCTTGTTTTCACTCTTGGCAAATTTTAACTACCATATATCATACCATTTTAAACAAAACACTAAAATCTTTCTTTTTAACCTCCAATAAGCCTAAGATCTTCCACAACCAATTGCAAAGGTATGTTTTTCCTACATGTTTTCATCTCATTTTCATATTATGACTTCTTAAAGTTTAAGAGAAAACAAAGACTTTAACTTTTTTGCTTAAAAATCATGATTTCACTTATAAAAGGGTCATTTTATGAAATCTTGTTGGGTTTCTTGCTACCACCAAATACTTTTCAAGTAAGTTGATAGCTTACCTTCCTTGTTATAAGTTTCTACTAGTGAAATTATGCTTTAAAAGTTATAATTGCATGGTTGTGATCCTTAGAAAATTTTATGAACATATCTAAAGAAAATATACATCAAAGTATGATAAAACATGTTTATGTTCTACAAAATTTCTTAAAATGTTAGTATAATTTTAGACATGTCACTAGCACATCCATATCCCCAATAGACTTATTAAATTATAAATTTTAAAAAGGTATGCTAAGATTTATTAAAAGTATGATTATAACATTGAAAACTTCATGCTTATAAGGTTTTATATCACTAGTTGAACATATAAAGTAAAAGTAATGCATAAAAATTAGTGATTTTATAATATCCCTAAGTGGTATATTATATATACCATTACTAGTATGCCAAAATTTACTAGCACTTTTACAGTTTAGTGTGCTCTAATGAGAGGAATTTTTAGATAGGTGACCTTTTGAGAAATCCCTTATGTTTTATTAAGTTTAATTAAATAAATACTCTAATAACCCAAATAAAAGTGAAATTTCAAAAAAAAAAAGAAAATAAGAAGAATACATGAGAGAGGAAATGTTTCAATTAGAGGTCCAATTGGGCAATCGGGTAAAATTTAAGTGAATCATAAAAGCAAATTGAGCTTCTTCTTAATTCAAAACTTTGTGAAACCATTCTTGGGCATTAATGTGTATTAAAATTTAATTAAGGAATTTTTCAGGAGTTTAGAAAAATTTTAGTAGAGCCTAATAAAAATTTTAGGATTTGGGTGAGCCAAAATTCAATAAAATAAGTCTAGAATTGATATAATTCAATTTGGGTCATTTAAATTATTTTTAGGATGATTTGACATGTTTTCTAAAAGCCCAAATTGAGTTTTTAAAGGTCCAGAATTGTGCATCCCAAAAGGGAAAACTTAGGAGGAAAGCCAAGGATAAATGTGGAAAAAGTGAGAAAAGTGAGGGATATTGTTGTAAAAAAAGTTTCATCTCTAGACTTTTCTTGAATTCTCTCTATTTTTCTCTATTTTTGTAGTCATTTTTAGTAGCTAAAACATGCCTTCATGTTGGTTAAATAATTAGTAAAAAAAAAATTTTAAAGCAATTCTACATACTTGAAAATAATTGGTTCATGTTTTGACTTCCAAATTAACCTTTTTCTTAAAACTCTTTTCATCACTCCTAAGCACTCATTTTCTGCATTCTTTTTCAGCAAAAAATCGTGGCCCTCTCTCTATATTAGCAAGCTTTCTAGCTCATTTTCAATTTATAAAAATTCCCATAAGAGAATTTCCTACAAGATTTCAAGAGGTAACCATGCAATTTCCTTCTTTTCTTCATGCTCTTATAGAAGATCTTTTTCAAAAAAATAAATTTCTCTAAAACTTAATTTATTGTTTTAACTAAAGTTCAGTTATCCCTATGGTTCCTTTAACATACTAGAAGACATAAAACTTAAGGTGAGTGGCAATCTTTCCATTTCCTTAAGAGATTTCATATGGAAATTGCAAGATATGATAATATTTTGAATGATGTTGTTATGTTGTATTCTATTTTATGTGATTTTGTTTAGCTGAGTTTTAATGAATGACTTAGGAATGCTAGGATGTCATTAAGTTGTTAATTAAGTAAATAAAGGTCCCAGTAAGTTTAGGTAAAGTATGGTGAAGGATTGGAATAGGTTTAGTTGGAAATTGTTAAAAGCTGAGAAGTTTTTATGTTGTGCTGGGGAACTGCACGAGTTAGGCAATTTTAAGGAGCCATTACGAGTTGTTAAACATTTATTTCTTACCATTTTATCATTTTCTATGATGTTAGGATGTGTGGAGAATATTTTGAGCATTTTCATAAATTTTTATAAATATGAAATGTGAGTTGTTATAAGCCTAGGTCAGATTGCTCCAAAATTGAACATTCAAAAATTTGCTTTTGCATTTTGAAGTTTTAGGGTATCAAATGGTGTTTATAAAATCTGTAAAAATTCATGGGAGTCCTTTTATATGTTATACAAATTGTGACAAAATTTGGTAGTAATTGGAGTTCATTTGCCTATTCAAAAAAATTCCCCATTTCAGAAGCCCCAATGTTATCCAATGCTGAAATAGTTTTAGAAGCTTAAAGTCCACAAATTTTCTGGACGAATATTCCAAAAAAAATTTCAAAAACCAAGGCCCTAATTTAGCCAATTAATATTTTCGAAATATCATAGATTTAATTAAGCATTTTTAGCAATGATTTAAGTGCCAATAAAGGGGTTCCTTATTAGAAGACTTTCTCTGCTGTCTTGTTTTAGAAAAGTAGCGTGAACAGTACCTAAATCTTATTTTTTACTATATAATTGATGATTATTGCTTGGCATTGTATTGCTAATACATGTAAGGTGATGGCAAGTGAATTTTATGAATTCTAGAATTTATTTAAATGCTACAAAGTGGTAGCAAACATAATGACCAATTATGGTGCCTAACTAGTACTTGAATATTATGAAAGTTTAATACTTGAGATTGATAATCATACAAATATAATTGACTCATATGAAGACTTAAACCTTTTTGTATGCCATAATTGATGATCAAAATTAGATAAAACATTAATGGCTAGTTAGTATTTGACCATCCCCTCATGAGTTAATAATTATACTTTGAAAGAGCAAATGGAAAATCACTATTAGCCAATGATGGCTTACTCAAATTATATTCATTTTTTAATATGGGGAAGATGGTCATGGGCCAACTGTATCCTTCTAAATGAAGGAAAGGAGTGGTTAAGGTTAGATGGACAAGGTTGGAGATGAGTGGGATAAGGTTGAATCGAAGTTACAAGGAGAAACCTATATACCAATACTAGCCATTTTCTAATAATGAGTTTAAGTATACAACTAATTAATAATTTGAAAAAAATTCTATTATAGAATTACTCATAGCATAACTTAGAAGTGTACATACCTCAATGGTGAAAACTCTTAGGAAAAAGGGAAAGTAACCATTCATTAAGTATTCTTATACTCATACTCCTTGATGTTATATTTTTATCTATAGATAAAGAGTATGGAGTCAATCCAGTAACATGACGTATGCATCAAGACATTCATATCCCTACGAGATACTTATCAGAATCGATAAAAAGCAATGAGTCAGGTGTATAGGGTCCGAAGTAAAGTAAAATCAATATATTTAAATTAGTTATAAGTAAACATATTTGTACCTAATGTTTTGAAATTATTATTGTAAATTATTTTGGTATATATACCAAGTACTTTAAATTTACATGCACATCATAAAGTTTGTTTATACATAAAGTAATTTCTTATAATTACAATATAAATTATATAGGTGTGGTAATTGAAAATATCAATTAGGCTTGTAAAGGTTTCTGATTGGCTATTTGGGTACTAGTTGGATACCTTTATGCTAGTCACGATGCTTGGAAATTGGATCATGATAGATTTGAACCCTAAGGTGTTGGATATATTATCAAGAGATATTTAGGTTGTACCCATGAGCCTACCTCGTAAAAATAAGTGAAATTGTGAACACTAATGCCCATAATTTACCCAAGAAATACTAGGAAAAATATTTTGTAAAAATTATAACAAATTTGTGTAAATGTGAATGATTAAGTTAACAAGGTATTTTGAAGTTTTTATATGTAATTAAACTTGAACAAATACCTTAGACATATTTGAACTCACTAAACAAATAGAGCTTGGAATTATGACCTATAGGGAGTTGACCCTTAATTAGGTTATAGATTTTATGAACTTGGACTTATAAACTTATTGGACTTTTGAACAATATATATGGACATCAAGATTAGATTTTTACCACTTTAACAAAGTTTGTTTTGGATATGAAATAAATTAGCATGACAAAAATGGTATTTTAATCATATTAAAATTTTATGTTACATAATAAGCCTTGTACAGCTATGTCTTATAGTATTTTGCCTCGTAAGGCACATTAATATATAATTGTAGGGAAGTTGGTTAACTGCACTATCACTTTTCTACTAAAGAAAAGAAGTGTGGTTAGCATTGGGTGGCAAAAAGGTAAAAAAAAAGTAAGTTAAGGTTAAAAAGAATAATAAGAAGGTTGATAAAACTTATAAGTTAAGAGGAGAGTGAATTAACTTTTTCAAAAATTAACAAGTAAAATTTTGACGAGACTTAATAATAAAACCATGAAGTTTAATATAAAAAATTTGGTATTTTAATGAATATGTAGTTTTAAAAATATAAAATATCTTAATAATGATTGAAAGCATTTTGTTTGAGATTTTTAA
The DNA here is from genome assembly GCA_020226215.1 of Sindora glabra. Classification (NCBI taxonomy): domain Eukaryota; kingdom Viridiplantae; phylum Streptophyta; class Magnoliopsida; order Fabales; family Fabaceae; genus Sindora; species Sindora glabra. The sequence continues at coordinate 2,147,397 of CM035236.1, forward strand.
AAAGGCTTTCTTTGATCAAAATGATTAAAAGACGCGAGCCTTCCTTTGTAATGATATAATATTTTTAAAACAAAAAGGTAAGTAAAAGAATAAAGAAACAATACCAAATTTTTTTATAGAGATTCGATTGTTTAAATGGAAATACCTTTTGGGTCTATTTCTCTTTTCTTAAGCTACCAAGTATCGTTCAAGAGGTATTCACTGACTTTTTATTAAATTACAATACCTAACTTTATAGTATTCTCCTAATCTATACTAAGATTTTTACAACCACATAACTTTACAAGATCTTCTAAATCTCAATTAGGATTTCAATCACCACTAACTTAGCAAGATTTATAACCTTTACTAGGATTTTAAAATCACATAACTTTATAAGATTGGCTAATCTCGACTAGAATTTCATAAGATACAAGAATATTTTTAAAACAAGGTTTTCTTTAATCAAAATGATTAAAAGTTGTAAGCCTTCCTTTTTAATGATATAATACTTTTGAAACAAAAAAGTAAGTAAAAGACTAAAGAAATGATGCCAAAAATTTCTATAGAGATTTGATTGTTTAAATGAGAATACCTTTTAGGTCTATTTTTGTTTTCTCAAGCTACCAAATATCATTCAAGGTATCCACTAATTTTATCAAGTTGCAAGATCCAACTTTATAATATTCTCCTAATCTATACTAGGATTTTTACAACTACTTAACTTTATAAGATCTTCCAAATCTCGATTAGAATTTCAATCACCACTTAACTTTGCAAGATTTATAATCTCGACTAGGATTTTATAACCACATAACTTTATAAGATTTATTAGTCTCCATTAAAATTTTACAAGATATAAGAAGGATTTTTCTTATAATCTCTTAAAGAGATTTTATGAACTTTCACTTAATAACACTTTTAAAGTAGATATGCAAGTTTTAGTTTTAAAGTGAGAAGAAGAAAAGAGCTTCGATTTTTTCAAATGAGAGCTAGAGAGAATTTGTAAGTTGTAATGCAATGCTTATTCTTCTTATCTACATAGACATGTAACCTATTTATAGACATAAATAATAATGAAATAACTTTGGTTTCAAGTTATCTTTTCTTTGGCTCTAAGTTAGTTTTAGTCTCTAAATTTGAATTTAAACTTTTAGCTCTAAGATGCTTTTAGGCTTCAAGATTTGAAATTTAAACTTTAGGTTCTAAGGCATTTTTAGGATTTAAGATTTGAAATTTAAAAAAAATGGCTCTATAAAAAGTTGATTTACCTAAAAAGCTTCCTGAATTATCACATGTTTTGAACATATCATATGTGTACTAGTTCAAAATTCAACCACTTTTTCATCTTTTCTTAATTTTCATTTGAGATAGTAACCATGTTGCTATTTCACTAAAAGTAGATTTTATTCTAGAAATTCAATCTAGTTAGCTTATATTGCATGAATACTATTTGAAATTGTTTATTCAACTATGAAAGAGGTGTCACAATATCATATATTATTTTTTACTAATTTTAGCACATGTTAGATAATTTAAAATTTAAAATTCCTTTTATTTGGATTTTCCCACCCTTGAACATTAAAAAAGCTCATAATGACTACTAAATATTAATCATTGGATTTAATTATTTTTTCTTTGAAAAATAAATAATAAATTATAGTCAATAAGATAATTACTTGAAAATTAAGTTTGGTATTTTCAAAATAAAAATAAATGAAAAATTGTAAAACACTTTTTTTCATATGAGTAAATATACTTTTTAAAAAATAAACTGAGCTTTGAAAGTATGGAAATGTGATAGCCCAATGTCTATTAAATATTTGATAAGTTAGAAAATCACAATCTATTAATTTTAAATCCAAATAAATTTCATATATAATAAAAATTAATAAGCTTAAATTCTAACTTATATTTATAAATTGTAATAATTTATAAATCTAATTTATTTCCCATTTGTTTCCTAAAAGGTAACCTATATACCATTTGCTTTTTTCTTTTAGCAAAAATGGTTATTTTAGTAAGATTTTTAAATTTTATATTCATGATTATGTAAGTATTTATGTCTACATATATTTCATTAGTCAAAACTAACTAGAAAAAGGTTTAATAACTTTTTACTGAATTTTCATACTTATTATTTTCTATTTAATTGTGTTGTAGAAAATCTCTTAATGAACTTATTATCTAGTTTTCTTATCTTGATTGTAGACTGCTTTACTAAGTATCATTATACACAATAGTGGTAGGCATTTCCAATCCACAATATAACACATTTATAAGACTAATTCTTTTAGGGTGGCTTCCTAACATCTCTAGCCCAAATGTCACATTTATTGATAATTTGGAATAAGAGGGTGGGAACCTACTACCATTACATCCTATTAACCAGTAACTCCCTTTAAATTAATAAGTTTAAACTTTATCACGACTAAATACAACATGTAAATCTAAAGGTATAAAGCCCAATATTTTTATGAACTAATTTGTATAGGGCCATAAAATCTAAAACATATTTTATTTTGCATATTTTCACTCTTAATAGCTAAAACATTTTAATTAGTATATTTACAAAATCATGATAATACCTCTAAATTAATTTGTTTATATACATCAACATACATGGATGTATATATTTTACCTGTATAATATTTTTAGAATTTATTTGATTCATGAGGTATTGATTTTAGAAAAGAAGTTTAATAATATCAGATAATTATGTAATGTTGAAAGAATCTTATATTTAATTATGAATATTTTGGATAAATTATTTTATAAAAAGTTTTTTATTTTTATTTTATTATTTCCTTTCACAAACTTTCTCACTTTGTTATTATGTAATATTATCATAAACAATTCCATTTTCTCTAAAGCATTTTCTACAAGAAAAATCTTAGAGAACTCATTTTTTATAATTTAGGACTTCATTCTTTAAATCACATAGTTACCATATTTTTAAATAATTATCAATAAAATATATGAGTTTTATTGACATGATCTTATTCTATTATGTTTATTTTATGCTTTAATTTGCCCATATGTAACTAGAAAATTTAGTCATCTTTCCATATGCAAGTGTCATGGTTTTTCCTAGGAAAAATACAAAGTATATTTTCATATGTTGTCAAGAATCCATTTATTTCCAAAGTTTTCTAAAATCATATGTAACTTTTTTTGAATAAACCAAGTGCATGGTTTTAATAAAGAAGAAGGAAAAACTTCACAACATTGGTTTTCGTTTAGTATTAAGAAGAAGTTTTATCACAAGTTTTTCAAAAGGTTTTTTAATGTTGCTGTTTTCATAATCTTCAAGGAAAAGATACCTTGCTTTTATTTTTATAATTTTTTTTAATAAAACTTATTCTTTTTGGAGAAATAAAAATTTATAAGTTTTTTTTGTAAAATAATATCATCGTATTCATAGAATTCTTATCCACCATAATATTTTATAGAAAAATTTAAAAAAGGTAGTTGTTTATATAGTTTTAAAATTAACTTAAAATTATTAATAATTTTTCCTTTCTATAATTGTTTGATCACTTGTAAGTTATCAAAATTATCAAAAGTGAACTTTTAATATGAAATATATTATTATTACTACTACTACTACTACTTTTATTATTGAAAAATTAATTGATTAAAATCTCCTTGAATCTTTTATTTTTATGAAAAAAAAAAGAAAGTTGAGAAAGGCTTGTAAGATGTTTATATGATATCTTTACGCTAATTACAATTAATCAAAAAATAGGTAGTGACAGGGTTGGTATCAAAGTATGATTTTGAGTTACTATAAAAAGTAAGAACTATGAGGAATACACATACGTGCACGTGTGCGTGTATAAACATATTTTCAAAACTAATAGTTTGTATAGGAAAGAAGCTTTAGCTAAAAAAGCCTAAAAGGAATAAATATAAAACTTAAATTAAAACTTATTATCTTGTAGGAGTTTAGCTAGAAAAAGAAGGCATATTAGGGCATATTTAGAAAATTCTAAGAATGTCGGATCTTTTAATTTGCTTATAAGAAATGAATAACAAGAAATATCAGCTTAGGTTATAACCTTTTAGTAAACAATATAAAAGTCTAGCATAAGCAGCAACCCAAAACCAAAACCAATCTCTAGATAAGGATGAAAACCAATAACAGTCACCTTCCTTAATAACACTAAGAGATAGGTTACAAATATTGAATAAGTTTTTGAAACTTAAGCCTCCGAGGTATACTGACACTAATCCTTTAATGGATCCTTTCCAATTCCTAAATCGAATTCCGAGGATAGGTAAAATGTTATGATATGTTGACACCAAGATGGTGGAGCTAGTTAGATACTAGTTAGATAAAGTAACTCATTATTGGATCATCCAACATGTTGAACAATGGGATGAAGCTGCTAAACCTTTAACTTGTGATCAATTTTGAACTAATTTAGTGAATTATTTTCTTCCACCTAATGCTAGAGGAGACAAGGCATAAGAATTTGAACAATTAACTTAAGAAATGATACCACAATATGATATTTAATTCACTCAACTTACTCATTATGTTAGACATTTGATACCTATTAAAAGGGTAAGAATGGAAAGGTTCATGAATGGACTTAGGGACTACTTTTTTGATCGAGTTACTATATTTGATAGTACTAACTATTAGCAAGCCTTGAATTAAGTAATCCACTAAGGGATATAGTTTATAAAAATAAGAGAAATAGAAAGGATATTTAGGAGAAAGCAAATGACATAAAGGTTCCTAATATCCTTATATCGATATTTTCAATCTATAGTATACCACATCTGCCAGACTTGCCCTTTTGGGGTGGCTTCCTAACATCCTGGGCTTAGAAATAACCAATATTGACAATCCATAATAGGAAGGTACGAATCTATTAGCACCACCTTTTATTGATTAAATCACTTTTATCCTGACTAAATATAACATGTAACCCTAAGGGTATAAAGGCTAATATTTTTATGAACTAAGTATAAAGCCATAAGGTATAAAACATATTTTATTCTACATATTTTCTCAATTATTAGTCAAATCACTTTAATTGTATATTTGCATAATTATAATAATACTTTTAAATTAACTTATCTATATACATCAATATACATGGATATATATATGTATTTTTTTACTAGTATAGTGTTTTTAAAATTTATACAATTCATGAGGTATTGATTTTAGAAAAGAAGTTTAATAAGATTAGACAATTATATAATGTTGAAAGAATATCGTATCTAGTTATGAATATCTTGGATAAATTGTTTTATAAAAAGATTTTGATTTTAGTATTACTATTTTCTTCCATAAACTTCCACAATTTGTTGTTATGTAATATTATCATAAAGAATTTTATTTTCTCTTAAGTATCTTCCATAAAAAAAACTTGCAAGAGTTATTTTTCATAACTTAGGACTTTGTTCTTTAAATCATGCTATTACTAGATTTTCAAATAATTATTGGTCAAATATTTAAGTTTTACTAGTTTGATTCTATTCTATTATGTTTATTTTATACTTTAATTTACCAATATACAATCAAAGAAATCAATCATCTTTCCATGTGCAGGGATTATAATTTTTCTTAGGAAAAATCAAGGAAAACTACAAACTGTACTTCCATTTATTGTCAAGAATCCATCTATTTCCAAAGTTTTCTAAAATCATATATAACTTCTTTTGAATAAATCAAGCACATAATTTTAATAAAGAAGAAGTAGAAACTTCACTAATATTAGTTTTCATTTAATATTAAGAAGAATTACTATCATATGTTTTCCAAAAGATCTTTTAATATTGTTATTTTAACAATCTTCAAGAAAAAATATATCTTACTTTTGTTCTTATAAATATTTTCTTGTCAAATTCACTATTTCAAAGAAATAAAAATGTAATTTTTTTTGAAAAATAGTATTATTATATTCACAAAATTTTCATCTTGCATAATGTTATATAGAAAAATTTTTGAACTGCAATTGCCTATATGATTTTCATATTAACTTAAAATTTTTAGTAGTTTTTCCCTCATGTAATTGTTTAATCACTTGCAAGTTATTAAAATTATTGAAAGTGAATTTTTGGTTTAAAATATATTATTATTATTATTGTTGTTGTTGTTGCTGTTGTTATACTACTTTTACCATTAAGAAAAATTATTGATCAAAATCTTCCCGATTCTTCAATTTTTATTAAAATGGAAAAAAGTTAAAAAAAGTTTGTGAGGATATCTATATGACATCTTTATGTTGGTTACAATTAACTAAAAAATGGGTTATGACATGTAAATATAAAAATAAAATCGAAACAAACTTTTCCCGATGCATAAGTGCACATTAATGTTGTATATCCTCTACCATTAGGAGATATTTGTCATATTATTTTGAAATATATAGTCAAGCATAATAATCAAAAACTTTGTTTTATAAAGAATGAATTTTGCATGGTTGTTGCTATACTAAGCCCTTTGAAACTTGAAAGGGCAGATAAAAATGTCCAAAAGCATGACCAAGATAAAACTATTCATAATTGACATAATAATTATTACCCAGTTCAATAAACTGTAGATTACAAATGTTTTGTTGCAATGCTTGAACCTAATTAATCAAATTTTGGACTAATTTCAATTTGGGTTGCTTTTGCACTCTCTCCAAATGCATATATTGTTGGATTTGTCAAAATAGACTAATTAAACTTTACTAGATTAGCTTAATAGGAAAAAGTTGTATATTAGGTGTCATGACCCTAATTCGATCGTGATCAGCGTGGAACCCATCTCCAGTTTCCACCAACCTAATCTTAAATAATTACCTTGATTCATAATAACAAATGCCATACATTTATAAATAATCTAGCATTTTAGGAAGAAAACATTCAATGAGATTTCTATAAAAGATGAGAAAGTTAGGCATGCTTACAATTCTCTCAAAATGAGGATAAGTAAGTCTAATTAACTCATAAGGATCAATTCTACATTCCCTCTATATGATTTTATGACAAATAAGAGGTTTAAAATATTTTATGTATATGAATTTATGCTACCAAAATATTATTAATGAGCTTTCATGAACTCTAGTTTTGAGTTAATGGAGATAAAGGCCTAACTTAGGAATCTGTAAAATAAAACATAGAGGTGTGAGTCTGGGGCTTAGTGAGTGAATAATCTATAAAAACAATAATGATTTATAATAACTTACCTATTAGTATATTCTCTTTTAACTAATCATATCACATCAAATATAATAGAAACTAAGTGCCAATGTCAATGAAATTAACACATGATCATTTCATTTTTTAACGTCTCATATAAAAACACTTAAAGATAACTATAATCAAGTCACATCTCATTTGGAATAATAAGCAATGAATGAAATACAATTATTTACCTTTTATTTTTTAAGTCAGCCTTATACTTTCCATGAGTTTTCCATTCTTATCCTTTTAAAATCTACCTTGTACCCTCCACAAGCATGTCACCAGAAATTTTTTATTTGGTATTCATAACATCACCCCCTATCGTATTTCTCATTTTTATCATCACTCATGGCATGATTCATAGTATAATTTTAGATATTAGAGCTCAAGCTTTATTTAATACAATCATAAGTTAATTCGATATACATCACGATATCTACCAGCATTATTATGCCTTCTTGTATGGCTATAAATATTTACACATATTATAGTAGTCAATTCTAAATGTTTCTCATCTCATGAATACTTAAGTTATGCTTTCATGCTATATTTTTCATAATCCATTCTGCCTTTAGTTCTTAAAGACTAAATATCCATATTAGGCCATTATAAAGTATGAAAACATAAAACATATTGAATATGAGTTACTATTTGGTGACTATAGTTTTGACCTATGAGTGATATTTTAGGAATAACTTAAAAATTATAAATGTATTATTCATGAAACTCTTTTCATATGAAAGTAGATTCAATTACTTTTTCATAAACTACTTATTTGCTCAAATTAACTAAGTTTTGAAAAAGTTATGCCTTTTTGAAGTTAGACATAAAAGTTCTCTTTTTTGAATTTCAGAGTTCATGACCTTTGCTTACTATTTTAATGATATCTCAAAATATACATAAGATTTTAATTTGAAACTAATTTCATTTAAAAGTAGACTCAATTATCTTTAAAATGATAGGTGGTTTGTTTAAAACGGACATAAGACGAAAGAGTTATGCCCTTTCAAAATCGTATAAAATTCTATAGTCGATGAATCAATTCTTCCACCTAGTTTTTGCCTCTAAACCTTTAGAATTGATTGGTTACTCAATTCTAAAGCCCAATTTTGCCTTTGAACCTTTGGAATCGATTCATACACGAAAATCTCAATTTTCTATGAAGTTTGCATTGTACATCTGACCCAAAACACCTCATAAACACATATAATGTACATCAAACTTAAATATAATTATTAATACACTTATCTAACATCATATACCACCCCTTTCCCTTATTTATTTCTTCAACCATATCAAAATAACCCATATTCAAGTAAAATCACATAAAAAATCATATTTTATCAATTTCATCATAAAACCTCAAAATTTATAGATTTAGTTTGATTATCCACTCGCCTCATATGGAAAAAGGAAACTAAAAGGCTAGTTTGATAATTTTTAGTCTAATCACATTAAAATTTATGGATTCTACAATTAAGGTTTAAAATGCTTCATAAAATTAAATAAACATCAAATATTTCATTAATTAAGCAGAAATAGAAGGAATTCTTGATGAAAACATTATTCTTACCTTGATTGAAGGAAGAATAAATGAGATTTCAGTCTTCTTGCTTGATTGAGGGAATTGTGGAAGAAATTCTTGTAGAGAGATGGAAGAATTGGAGGAATAGGGAGAAATGAAGAGAATATAGGGCTTAGGGATAAAATGAGAAAAATAAAGTTCAAGGGGTATTTTTGAAAAAGTGTTCCTAAATCTCTTCCATACTCACATATTAGCTTATATTAGTATATAACTTTATACCTCAAGATTTTAATAAACTTTCTCCATTAAAATTTCACCCAAACTATATTCCCACATTCTTATTTTTATTAATTCTATTTTATTTCATGTTTCATATATAAGATTCTTAATTCACTTGAATTTACTAGTTATATTAATTATTTTTTCTCATATCATAATTTCTAATTTATTAATAATTAAGGAGGGTGTAACATTAGGTCAATCCTAAATTACACTATTTTTAATTAGATCAAGATTGGATCGAGTTACTATGGTATATGTTTCAGTTGTAGGTTGATATTTACCGGATAGTATTAAATGGATTTTACAATCCATTATGCTTTAAATATTAATTTCAAATTAGTAGTAGTATTTACTTGAAATTCAATATTACTATTTTCATCATCATCACTATTATTATTTTTTAAATATTTTTGGTCAAAATGAAATTATATTTAAGAAATAATAACTACAATGAATAAGTCATAAAGAGATTATCTTATAGAAAATCACCTTCAAATTTCTAACAGCATTAAAAATCTTTTATTTAAATTTTTTTAAACTTATAAACTATAATATTAAAATAAAATATTATAATTTTTTTAGAATTTTAGTGTACCTTTGGTGGAATTATAAATTTTTATTATTAGTACTAATTGTGAATAGGACCACTATTACAATTGTAAGGAAATAAGTCAAGATGTGTTATTTTTTACTTGAAAAGCCTTAAATTATAAAGGTAAAAAGCATAAGACCTAATTTAGAAAACTTTTACTATTTATAAATAAAATGAATACAAATATTAATATATGAATATATTAGTATTTTTAATTTTCGTCTCTTTCATCAAATGATAATCCATCTTCTCTCAAATTATTTTGTTATCTATTCTTCACATTATATCTATCCTTGAAACAAGCAATCATCTCCAAATTTTCATGATTTTTTTTATAAATGCTTGCCATCCAAAATTCATTGGCAAGAAAAAATGTATTTTCTAATGTTATTGAAAATATTGGAAGAGTTAGTATTTCATAACTTGTAAAAGAAAGGAGAGGATATTATGTACTTTATACTTTCTATCATTTTAAAATATTAAAATTTGATGTATTAGTTACAATAGGTGTAAATAAATAAAAACTAAACTCCTTGTTAATTAAGGAGAATTTATTAATTATACCTATGAAGTTGCCATATTTTTAATATATAGGATAAATTTAATATTTTAATAAATATTTTTAAAAGATAAATTTAATTTTAACACAAAAAATTATCCAATATTATTTTAATATATTTATATCTATTAATATATAATTTTAAATATATTAAAATTATAATTTTAATATATATATGTACATATATATGTACATACACATATTCATAAATTAATTCTATATAACTTATTATATATTACTAAGTTAACAAGCTAACATTTATTGATCTTGGCCTTCTAAATTAAGTTATTATTATTTTTTATATTAATATTAAATCAAATAAAATTATATTAATATTAAATTAATTCATTAAAACTTGACTAATTTTGAGATTTCTATATACCGTGACAAGATGGGCTGTAGAAGTTGGAGAGTGCACTCAATCTCCTATACTCGTTATTTATCAACCTCCCCACGCATTGGAAAGAGAATTCAGGATTACGAGTTTCTCTAGGATTATAGGTTCCGCAAATATACAAGAGAAGTGGACCGAAAGTGAATTTGAGAGAATGAATTTAAATTTATCTGTAAATATTATATCAAAAAAATAGAGAAATCTCATGCTGGGGTGGGAAGGGTTAAGTTTCTATGGAAATTAAATAACTTCATCACTAGATGGTTAATTTTATGTTGAAAATTGTGTTTCTCCTTTGATTTGTTCATTTAGTTAAAGATTAATCCAAGTTTTCTATTCATTTTCAAATTAGGATTTATTAGAAAAAAGGTAATTATTTGTTAATAAAGTATTTAGAGAGTATATATATTTGTATTAATTAAATATTTAGAGACTATAAATATTTAAATTGGGATAAAATTTTGAATATGAGAAAGATATGAGAATATGGAAATAGTGGATATGGAGGGGAGATACTTTGGAATGGAATTTGCAAGGGATGCTGGAGCACTGACAGGTAAAATATAGGGTTAAACTTCAAAGATTTTACGCATAATATTTATATTATTTTTGGTAATGATAATATGAATATAAATATTTGTATTAATAAAATATTCAGGGAGTAAAAATATTTGTACTAAAATAAGGTCTTTGAAGTACGAGAAAAAAAGTGAAATTATGTGCATAATGGTATAAAAGGAGACACTTTGGTATGGAATTTGCAAGGGGTGCAAGAGCTAATATATAGGCTAAGTTTGACAGAGTTTAGATATACTACTGTGTTCCGTTGGCATGATGGAATGAAATGAATTAGTAAAAAATAGAATGAATATTATATTCTAATTTTATATTTTATACAATAAAATAATGCAGAATTGAAGCAGAGAAAATGTAGTTAATAATAATAATATTTTTATCACAAAATAATAAATATTTTATTAAATAATTTAATATTATTAAAATATATAATATGATTAATAATAAAAAATAAAATTTAAAAATTTATCTTCAAAATTGTAATTAATAATTTTTTGATAATAAAACCATAAAAATTCTATTTTACTAAATTTTTTACATTGAATATTTTATAAAGAATACAAAAATATCTTATTTAGATTTTATTGTTAGAAATAATAATATCAAAATATTTTAATAAAAATATTTAAAATTAATATTATTTTATTTTTATTAACTAAGAATAATATCAAAATATATAAAATTATGAAAAATATGAGTATAAAGAAAAATATTTCAAGAACGATGGAATTTTTTAATTTTTTTTCACTTTTGCTATTAAATGAAACTTCCATCATTGCGTCGAGTATTATCATTTCAAAGTATACTTCAAAGAATATAATGAACAAATTTTTTTGACCATTTATTTTTTAATTTCATCCCATCTAATGAAACAGAACGTTAGTAATATTTTATATCTTTCTTATATGTATTTTTTTTTTGGAGTATTAGAGTTTTCTACGTTAGGTATTTTATAAATTCGCGTGTTTTGGTTACTTAATATGTGTTTATTTAATCCGATGGGATTTTTTTATAATAATTTGTATTTGAAATAGGTGATTTAAAAATAAGAATACTTATCTTGTGTTCGAATGAAAAGGAATAAAAGGTAAAGAAAGTAAATAAAATAAAATAAGAGAATAAAAATAATTTTCATTTATTTTACTTGATTGAGTTGATAATAAAATAAAAAATAGATGATTGATAATTTTTTATCTGATTAAATACAAAATCACAAGTTTATTTTTAATAAATTTATCTTTAAAATATCAAATTTATCTTATCAAGTAGAATGAAAATATTTTTTATTTATTTGTTTCTTTTTGGTCCAATAGTATTTTTTCTTTTATTTTTATCCAAATAAAGAAAAATTATATTTTCTTTACTTTTTGAATTTTTTGTCTCTCCCCCTTCATTTGAACTAAACGCAGTTATTTATTCAATTTTTTTGCTAGTATGAATACCTTACTAAATTATCATAAAAAATGTGTATAACAAACGTTATTCAAAGGTTACAAACAAGGGCTCACAGACCTAGAAATTGACAAAATCTGAAAAGGACATATGCGTTTGGTACTTTGGTAGGGCACACTGTCCCTCCAATGCCACTGGTCTGCCGTTCCTAATAGTCTTTGTTTGCTGGTCTGTCTCTCTTATTATTTTTCTCCTTCTCAGTCAGAGAGATACTCATACTTCCACCATCTCTGCCTGACTAGTACGCACGGCATTAGAGAAAGGCTTGTTTCTAGACATTTTACAGCTATCTTTTTCACTCTCGCGAACGCACTTTATTCAAAAAGCTCATATTTTTAAATCATTTTACCTGCTCTCATTTCCCCACTCGCACTCTGTCTTTTCCGTCCTTGATTCCTCCCCTTCCGTTTCCTGCATTTTCCAGTCAAAACCCTAGATTTCAAATCTAGGGTTTTGTTGTAATGTGTCCAGGCTTGATTAAGGAACTCTCTGCTTACTAGCTTGAGTTTTCTTGGCTTAATCTTAGCCTCTGATTTTTCCACATTTCCCCCTCAATAAATTTTGTCATGGGTTATTAATAGTGACACTGTTTGAGCTCTAAAATTGTTTACTGCGTTTGCTCCTACTTTGGCAGACGTATCCCGTCTTTCGTGGCTTCTTAGATTACTCTGGTTAAATAGAACCCTTGCAATGCCATTCGTTTAGCACACGCTTGAAAAGCTTTGAGCTCGTCAATTGGATATCTCTTGTCACTGGGTTTGAGATCCCCTTTTTATCGTTTCTTTTATATTAAAAATTGAAACTTTTTCTCTTTTTGTTTAAGACCATTCAGGACAAATTCTGGCAAGACCCCTGTTTTGGTATTTTCATCTTTATTTGTATTTTGTTTGCTGGTTTAATTACTAGGTTGGCTGCAGTATACAATTTAATTTGAGTAGGATTTTACCCAAAAAAATAAGTTCTAGAAAGTTGGTGTATTTATCATCAATCTGCTAGTAAATGCATGGATGGGAGAGAAGCTATGGCATTCTCTGGTGGTTCAGCTTCATATTACATACACAGAGGAGGGGTTGCTGCGTCAGGTTCTGGAACACAGACTGGTGGATACCAAGCACCACCTGGTTTCAGACCAGTGCCAAACGCGAGCATTCCGACACAGTCAAATGTACGAGGTGGCTCAATGGGTTCTGCATTTGCAGGCGAGCCGCTGCGTGACAATTTTAGTCATGGCATGAACATGAGTGCCTCTCCTGGAGTGCTTTCGACCGGTGAATCTGTTAAAAAGAAAAGAGGGAGGCCCCGTAAATACGGTCCCGATGGTGCAGTTTCTTTGGCACTGTCTCCTATGTCTGCCAATGCTAATTCTACCCCAGGTTCAAGCACACCGATCCACAAACGGGCTAGAGGGAGGCCGCCTGGAAGTGGAAGGAAGCAACAATTAGCAACTTTGGGTATGAAATTTCTTTGAGAGTTATTATTTATTGATTCTATTCCCGCTGTGGTTAACATTTTCTAGATTTCTAGACGCAGTTTAGATATGAAACTTACCTTCAGCAAAACATTTGTTGTCAGTCTGTGCCTTGATTTCAATGCAGGAGTTCATAACCATTAAAAAATTTCCTAAATATTTTTCTGCTTTATTCGTTGGCTTTGAATAGTCAGTGAAACAGTTTTCGTTCTCTTATCTAGCTTCTTTTGATTTTGTTTATCGCTTAATGCTATTTCTAACCTGTAATGCAAGAATCTTCTGGGCATGTAAAGGACTGATTAGACAGAGAATTAATTTGAAAGAAATATCCATCATGATTTAATGTCTAGCGGTGTACTGACTGCAAAACTTAATCCTTGGACCTTGGTAGTCGACGATGACATTTGTGGATTTCGAAACTGTGAAAACTGGACTGTTTTTCCACTTTAGCCTTCTTGTTTTAGTGAAACTGTTTCTCTTGTGTTCTTGATAGCCTTAGGTAGGGACTAATAATTTTATACTTTTCTACTTAGATTTGGAGATGGGTGGAACTTTGACATTATTATTTATCTCTTCCCAGGTGAATGGATGAACAGTTCAGCAGGAATGGCCTTTGCACCTCATGTTATCACCATTGGAGCTGGAGAGGTAATTATATACTTCCAGTTTACTGGAGTTAAAAATTTTGATGCACTTTTTTAGTTCCATTATTATTCATTTCTTTAAAAACCTGGAGTTTAGATGTTGAGGATTTATATGTCTGCAACAGGATACATTTATTTTTAAACAGAAATGTTGTTCTGCTTATAGCAACAAGTGCAAAATACAATTTACTTAAGATACTGGTCTTGTGGCAGCACAGTCATTGCTGAAAGCAAGAAACAAAAAAGTTGTCATTTGCTCTCCTCTGAAACATTGCTTTCAGTGAGTTGGGAGAAGTTATGGTCAATAGACATTCAGAGGGCTTTTTCCCATATAACTACCAAGCATCTAAGATGATTAAAGTGTGCTTCATTAATAATTTAATGCTAGCTGGGATGATTGATATAATAATTTACCAGTAAAGCCATGATGGCCTTATGAATGGATTAAAGGAAAGGACA
Source organism: Sindora glabra (assembly GCA_020226215.1). Classification (NCBI taxonomy): domain Eukaryota; kingdom Viridiplantae; phylum Streptophyta; class Magnoliopsida; order Fabales; family Fabaceae; genus Sindora; species Sindora glabra. Next base: position 2,162,518 of record CM035236.1, read on the forward strand.
TTGCTAAATGCACTTATGGAAGGAATAGTAATGTGAGCAGGGTTCATCAACCATGTATTAATGAAAGAATATGCTCATTCACAAATAAACATGGTTACAGAGTTCATGTGACACTGATTCTTTTCCCAATTCCAGTAAACAATTCTAATTTTAACATGATGAAAACTTTTAATCTTTTACTCTACAAGTAACTTAATTGATAGGATTTATTTATTTCAGGACATTGTAGCAAAGTTATTATTATACTCACAGCAGCGGCCAAGGGCACTCTGCATTTTGTCAGGCACTGGGACAGTTTCCTCAGTTTCTCTGCGTCAGCCAGCTTCCACCAGTATCAATGGCACATATGAGGTTAAAGCACTAAACCATTCTAGTCCTTTTTTCTCCGTTGCTAGCAATTTTATAAATGAAGTATCTTTTTCTTTGAAAAGAATTTCTTTTATTGATTTTTCATAATCTGAGTGGTGAAACATGCTTTTGAATCTTGAGAATAGACACCTCATTGATTCTTCATAATCTGAGTGGTTGCCATGGCTTTAAGCACTTTTCAAGATATTTAAGTTGCATTGCCAAATGTTCTACTTTTTTGGTTGCACCATAGCCGCAAATTGTTATGTAACCAAAATGATCCACTGAGTTGATTTCATTTCATTTTAACCTCTCTCTGTTGATTGAAGCTTTCATTTACTCTGGGTACAGCTTTTAAATGCCTAATGTTGCATTAAGAAACTAATTACCTATGTTTGTGTTAAGAAACTCATTTTGGCTTTTGCAGGGCCGTTTTCAAATATTGTGCTTGTCTGGTTCTTACTTGGTTGCTGAAGATGGTGGACCCCGGAGTAGAACAGGTGGCGTGAGTGCTTCTCTTTCTAGTCCTGATGGTCAAGTTATTGGTGGCAGTGTTGCTATGCTTACTGCAGCGAGCCCAGTGCAGGTTTCTTCTTGATTGCCGTGGAACCTAGTACACCATTATCTTCCTGTTAAATCTTTAACTATTCCTTTGGAACCACAAAAAATTTAGAATTTGATGAATTTGGAATTGAATTCATGGACAAATGGAATTGAATTCCATTTTTTCTTGATGTCTCGAAATGAGGGATTATTCATCCTTACTTGGCTTCCATATTCGAAACGATGATGAAAACATAGAGATGAGAAGGAAGCCTGTTGCATAATGAGGGATTATTTGCTTGCAGGTAATAGTTTGCAGTTTTGTATATGGAGGCACTAAGACCAAGACTAAGCAACTGGGCACAGCTAAAGATGATAACAGTTCTGAGCCTCAGAGTGGCGATAAACTTGCTAGTCCAGCTGGTGTTCTGCCTGCCCAAAACTACACCTCGTCTGCAACAGGCATTTGGCCTGGATCACGGTCGGCAGAACTTAAGAGCGCACACACTGGTATTGACTTGACGCGAGGATGAAAATTTATTCTGGATACATTGCAATTGCATTTCTGTATATATATGTGTTGTATTATATGAACTGAACCTGTGAGCATTGTACCTTTGCTAGCTACCTACTTGTTATCCCATTACTATTTTGGTGGGTAACAGGTTTGCTAACATTAACATATGCTGTAAGAAATCATCGACCATTTCAGAGTCAGTTAAATCTTCGGTGTAATCCAAAAACGTTGGGTAAACTCGGGAGTTTTGGGATCGAAGATTGTTAGATAGGGGAGCTGGAGAGTTCTGGGATCCCACCGATTAAATTTGACTTAATCTAACAGTGAAAACACCCCACTTTCTAAGAGGTAAGGGAAGTTGCTTGGAGAATTAACCTGTTGATAACATTTTCAAAGTTCCGGCTGTCTGTCTAGTTGACTGAACTGGAATATTGGAATTCACCAGTGTTTCAATTTTTGTGCCATTTGTGTTGCATTTTGAATTGTCCTGTGATATTTTTTCCAGCTGGCTGTAGACAGGCTTCCAGAAACACATGAAATTCATGTTTCATGCCATGCGCATTCCCGCATGAAGGCAGCTGTTTGTATGTTTAAGCTGCTAAACTAATTGAGCGCTGCGCTCGTTTCTTGCTGAAGACAGCTATAAATTATTTCAACGTGTTTAATTCCTCAATAAAATTGGGATGATTTTTTTTTCCAGCATAAAGTGAAAAATTACCTTAGAGCTTTTTAATATATATTCGACGTCGAAGGTCGCAGACAGCGTCCCACCTTTATATTGAAAAAAAAAAACGTGAAGAACATGTGTTACTTTTAAATAAGCGTGTCGGTTTTATGCCCCTTCTTCGCCAACATTTTCCGGTCTCGTTACGGTGGTGCCTGCACTTTTTTGAGTCTCTTTTAATTTTAGGGTCTATACTCCCAGCCTTGGGATGGTATCCTTCAAAAAGTCCCCAATCTTAAATAGCTTTTGGGACAAAGTAAATTATATTTATCACCTTCAATATTTAAGTTAATTACATCCGTTTTTCTACTTTACCTCCTTTTAAGAAATAAACAATCGCTTTTTCGTTTTACAAAATAGAAGAGATGAAGCGTTGATCGCCATTTTCAGTCTCTCAGACGTGGGTAAGGTCTTTCAGCTAAAATAGTAAAACATAATTATAGAAGGAAACGAGCATTGCTGCGTTTCTGCGTTTCACGGCTTCAAGACACGTTAGATGCATTCTCTTTTGGCACAAACTGCACAAACGCTTAGTTTTGTCTAACTAGCAAAAGTAGTCTCCAGTCCATAGACTTCCAAGCACTGCTACCATTTTCTCTCACTATTAAAATTAAAACAAAAATTTCTTACAAGTACATGGCACAATCCAAGTTGAAGTAATTCTCCATGATTTAAAGTTAAAACAAAAATTTCTCACAAGCAGACAGCACAAGTCTATAAAACAGGGTATACCATGTTTACACTTCCATCAGGGAAAAACTAGTAATTCACAACTCAAGTACATCGGCATCTTTTTGGCCACAAACTGGACTAACATCTGAAACACAATTTTTTTTATTCATAATAACTAGTACACTACATTTTATTCATTAATGGCAACTTGGTGATTCATGCAGCCTCCAACAGCTTCTTCACATCCTTCTGCAGACATCAAGAGGAAAAAAAACACATCCTGTTAATGTAGAAGTCTTTAGTAAGTTGAGTATGTTCATATCTTTGTCGGACAAATTGTTTTACCTCAATGCTGAGAGGTGAAGTTGTTGGCGCATAACGCTCAACAACCTTTCCATCTTTATCAACAAGGAACTTAGAGAAGTTCCACTTGATGTCATCCCCAAAGAGCCCACCCTTGCTTGATTTTAGAAACTTGTATAGTGGAGCAGCACTGTCACCGTTTACATCCACCTACGTTAAAAGGGAACCAAGCAAGATTACCACAAGATCATGAACCCAAGTTGATGAACTTCAGCTTGAATGATTAACACATTCAAGATGGATAAACCATGATGTCGGGAATATTATGAATGTAGTAAACTGCTCTAGTACTCCAACAAACAGAGAAATTCATAAATGATAACTAACTCTCTTAGCGGAGAACATTAGGTCTACCTTTTCTACCATTCGGCTTGACTGCGTGATCAAATCATTCTCAACTTAAATATTTAGCTTCCTACTATAGTAATTACTTGTTGGCACAAGGTAGCCTCCAGCACAGGCCCAGAACATGCTAATAATCAAGCATTTGTGCCACACAGAAAACACCCAATAATTTTATCCGTATAGCTAATTTCAATATCAACAAAAATCATCCAATTAATTAAGAATCTAAGTTAAATCTATGTCTATGATCTATCTATTAAGAACAAGATCACAGGAAGTGAGAATAAGGACAGCTCCTACCTTGTCAAAAATGGGATATTCGGCTTTAAAGCGAGTACAAGCAAACTCCAGTATCTGTTCATTAGTTCCAGGCTCCTGGGCCCCAAACTGATTACAAGGGAATGCCAGAATTTCCAGACCTAGAGGAAAGAAAAAGTAGTAGTATAAAGAAAGTGACGCGGCAGAAAGTGGGGGTAAAAACCGCAAAACTCAAAGGGTGGTAAATGTATACATTGGATAGAATTAATATTAATAACAATGATGATTAACATGCAAAGTACAGACAATAGCAGATAGAAAGAGCTGGGAACAAATTTTTTTGTTAAACTCTAGTGCAAGCCTGTTAATAAGCATGAATATAACAAAGGGATAATCGTACCACAACGAACAGAGGAAACAACAACAGGGACAAAGATAGACTTAAATGGAAGAACATAAGAAACGGTAGCAAAGGCAAGCCAGCAAACCTTGATTTTTGTATTTCTCGTACAGCTGACTCAACTCTGTGTAGTTAGAGTTAGTCAATCCACTGCAGTGAACACGAAGAATCATTACTTGTTTAAATAATACAACAGAAATAAAGTTCAAAGGCAATCCAGCTCCCTAAGCAGGTATTTCATCTAGATCCCTTTTAAGTATGAACACGCGCTCCCACCGTTTATCCAGGTTAAGAGCTCGATTTCATATCATAGATTAGCACAATTTACGTTCATTACATTTGGAATCATCAAAGGTCTAGCTACATTGTTGAATTCACATGAGCTTCATCAATCACTGGTTCTAAAATAGATAAAGGAGTGAAAAGTTGGTGAGTACCATTGTGAGGCCACATTGACTATTAGAAGGACCTTTCCTCTGTAATCGCCGAGATTAACGTCATTTCCCCTGGCATCCTGCAAGCAAATGGCAAACAACAAAAATTATATCTTTAGTTGAGCCCATTTGAAAAATTGTCCAGGATTCTTCTCCTAACAATCTGTCGGAACCTCAGTTGCTTAAAACCCATTCAGGATTTCTGTTGTAAGAAATGACAATTTCAACTTCCAAAAACGAAAATTACGAAAAGAAGGGAAATTCAGCGCAAAATGACCGTAAGATTTCAAAGTAGCTTACTTTAACGGTGAAATCATGAATTGAGGCAGCGCTAGATTGGCCAGCCATAGTATGATCTGTTCTCAAAGCGAAAGACAGGGGGCTTGAAATCCCGACTGCTATAATCGGAGTGCTGCGTAAGGAATACTGAGAAGGAAGGAAACGGATTTGCTTGGAATTGGACAAGAGCTTATTTGAAAAGCCAGACAAGCTACGACAGGCGCAGTGAGCAGCGAATCTCGTATTTCTGCCCAACAAGATACGACTGGAAGAACCCAACATCGAACAAGATAAAAATTGGATAACCATAAACTTATAATTGCGTCGTGACTCCGCACGCGGCTTGGCTCGTGTCGTGTCGTGTCGTTGTAGTGGGTGGAAAATGCAATTCCACGTGTCACGTGGCCGTAAAACTTCAGATTATTTGGCTCAGACGTGAAATCGGCATCTCATCTTGACTTTTGAATTATAAGTTTTAAAAATTGTATTTTTCTAAAAACATGAACAATTAGAATTAGAAATAGAAATGTGATTCGGTGCTCTTTTAAATTTGAGATTTTTTTAATTTTTTTTAGTTTACAACTTATTTTTAAGAATTTTTAATTAGGTTAAATATTTGTAAAAAAAAGTTACAATTTTTAATAGGGTCGTCCAACGTTGAACTTCTCGTAGAGCAGCATTGAAGTAAATTTAAAAAATGAAGGTGAGGATGCCTACGTACAAGTATTTCACCTCCAAATTATGGCGTTTTGAGTTATGTTTAAATACAGTTTTTTATATTTTAAAAAAATTATTTTTGAAAATAACATTTGGAATAAAAATAAGTTTAAAAAATAATTAAAATTATTTTTTATTTTTAAATTATATATTTAAAAAAAAAATTTTAAAAATAAATTATAATACAATTTTTTTATTTTAAAAATAAAAAATAAAAAAATATTTTTAAAAATAGAAAACAAACGCACGAAAATTTCTGGACTCACTTTTCCTCTATCAAAATCAGACTAGGCCGTGAAGCGGAAGTTCTGGCCTGTGTTGAAGCTCAAACCTTTGAGCTGTCGTTTGTTTTGCCCGGCCTTTCAGGACCCATTTACCCGTTGGTTGTTGGTTGACGGCGTCGTTTTGCAGAAGCGAGTGTTATTTTATGTTATTTTTATCTTCTTAGGAGTGACTTGAACGAATCAGAGATTGCCTTCAAGTTGTGGGTGAACAAACGGAAGGGAAAGAAAAATGAAGCTGAGGGTGTATGTGGATCGCATGTCCCAGCCATCCCGGGCGGTGCTTATCTTTTGCAAGTAAATCCCTTCTCTCTTTTTCTGGATTACTATTTTGGTGTGTCATAACTAGATTATCATTTACGGAGAGTTGTTCGAAAACTGATAGAGTAAACGGGATAGAGTTCGAGGAGATCAAAGTGGAACTATTAAAGGGTCAGCAGTTATCTCCCGAATTCAAAGGTACATACGAGTTTTCTGTTACTTCTCAACTTACTATTCATGGCGGAAAACCGGCATGCTTGTTTATCAGAAAAGTTCTCATATTTTCATCTTTTGTTCACATTCTTGTTGCTTTTTGTCGCCTTTAGAAATAAACCCTTTCAAGAAAGTCCCTGCTATTGTTGATGGAAGATTTAAGCTATCTGAGGGGTACTTCCACTTCATCTCTCTTTTTCTCCCGGGTAATAGGATTTATGCTAATAATGTTTGTGGCCTTTTCTTTGGCAGCCATGCAATTCTTATCTATCTGGCATGTGCCTTTCCAGGAGTTGCAGACCATTGGTTAGTATGTTATCTAATTTCTATCATGGCAAATTTAGTTATATTCTACTTTGTGAATTTAAGATCCCTAAATGAGCAGAGGATAATGTGATTTGAAACTGTGGGGTCGGGTGTGGGGTTGGGTTGTGTATGAATTTAAAATACCCTCCTCCTTCTCTTTGCTTATGACAGTTTTTTCTATATATCCCATCAGGTACCCTGCTGATGTTTCTAGGAGAGCTAAAATCAACTCAGTGTTAGATTGGCATCACCTGAATTTACGCAGTGGTGCAGGTGCTTCTTAATTCCTTCTGTGTGTTTGGTTTAAGTGATCTTGTCTTGGTACTCATGTGAAACTTAACTTCATATTAATACTGTCCTTCCTCAAATGTGAGATATCTGGGGTTAGCAAGCCTTCTTCAAATGCTAAATAACTTTATATTCCCCCTACCCTATGGCTCTCATGGAAATTTGTATTTGAAGCATCCTTATTTAACTTGAGGAGTCGCAATTCTTCCGAGAGAAAGTTGGAGAAATGTTAACAAACGATTTTTAATGAATTCAATTATTAAACATCTAGATAACTAGAAAATAAAATTAAGCTTTACAAAATAAGTTTACATACCCTGCTCTGGATTATTTAATTAATGTTAGATGATTATAAATGATCAAACTCCAAGACCCTGAGGCAGACTGGAAAAATAGAAGGCTTTGCAAAATCTGTTTAATCTCCCTACAAAGTTGTTTGCATTAGCTGGTGCGTAACTGGGCAGTGTTGTATATTTTGAGGATGATTAATTTTAGCTTCTAAATCATATTGTGCTTGCACATACTCGTGCCTACCAGTAAATTTTTGCAGTATATTCTCTTGAGCAGGGTTGCGCACTCCTGCACCTCGTGTGCCAGTGCAGTTTTCTACTCCCCTCATTTTGTATGACCTGTTCTTTTTGCTCTTGTTATAGCCAAGTATGTTCTGAATTCTGTACTAGCTCCTCTATTCGGTCGGCCACTGAATCTTCAGGCAGCTGTAGAAGCTGAGAAACTTTTGTCCCTGTCTTTGTCCAAAATAGAGAACATTTGGCTGAACGGGAATGGACCGTTTTTGCTTGGTGGCTCTCAACCATCCATAGCAGATCTCAGCCTTGTTTGCGAAGTTATGCAATTGGAGGTATATGTGGTCATTATGTCATTTACTGTAATGCTGTTATCTCTCTATATTCGGCATGGTTGAGCTAGGAAATGTCTCCTACTGTTTATACTGGCCTAATTAAAACCAGCTTATATAGAGCAGGGATATGCAGGAAGAATCCTGATTCCCTGCCCTGTAGAATCTGGAGTAATGACATTTTTTTCATTCAGCTTTTACATGAGAAGGATCGTAGTCGAATTCTTGGCCCGCACAAGAAAGTTCAGCAATGGATTGAGAACACGCGAAATGCAACAAGACCTCACTTTGATGAAGTTCATAATATCCTCTATAAGGTCAAAGGGATACTTGTGCGGCAATCAAACCAAGGAGAAAACAAGACTGAATCCAGCACGAAAACTAGACTCGCTTCAAAGATGTAACAACGTGCTGGTTTCTGCATCACACAAATTTGTGCAATAAGATATTTTGCATGTATCTTGACGGATTGATACATGGAAGATGAACTTCCTATCTCTACCAAGCCAAAATGTAATTGTTCATAACTATATGAGAACACTATGCTGTAGCAAATAAATGCAACTGTCGCTTCAGAGTTAAATCGAGTCCTGGTATATGGGTCGATTATCTGCATTCATATGTCAACATTCAGAGAAAGGTTTGGAAACATGTATATATAACCATACACAGCCTGTCTAAACTTTGTCTTATTTGAGTTTTATTTCACTTTACAGACCCGGCAAAAGTGTTTTAGAGCACTACACAGGTAGCCAAAATATACAGATGGGGACCGGATTAGATTAGAATAGATTATGTCCGGCTCCGGCAACTGTGTAATTGGTTCTTATTCACAATTATAATTTTCCATCTAAGAGCAGATAATTGAGTATTGAATTGAATTGTCCGTGAAAGATGAATGCGTTTCATCTTTGATGGTGGCAGCAATCTTCAACTTTTGATATATTCTATCTCTTGCATAAACATGGAGATCCTAGCCATACTATTACTCTATCTGAGTTTTTACACTTTTTGCTCTTATGTCAAAAAGTAGGTAACTATTCTTTGCTGCCGCATTACATCTACATGCAGAGAGCATAGCTAGTGGCTACGGCAACTGCTACTGATTGTTCAATCTTGATAGCACTTAGGCTGCGTTTGGAACGGCAGAAGTAGGGGGGGAAAGAAGTGGGGAGGAAGAAGTTGGGGTAGGTGAAGTGAACTTCGCCCGTTTGGAACCGGGAGAGAAGTTGGAGAAAAGAGAAATTTGGGATTAAAAAGGACGGTGGGTCCCACCACCAAACTTCTCTCCAAAAATGGAGAGAAGTCGGGAGAAGTTGGGGCAAAAATTTTGCTTTTCCACGCGTTGCCCTTTGTTCTTTCTTTCTGCATTGCACATTCGGTCTGGCTGTTGTTCTGTTTTTGTTTCTGTCTCTGCTGCCCATCTCTCTGCTGTTGTTCTGTTTTTGTTTCTGTCTCTGCTGACCTTTGTTTTTGTTTCTGTCTCTGCTGTTGTTCTGTTGTCCATGGCCTTTGATTCGGAGATTTTCGGTTGTGGGGAAGAAGAAGGCGCCGTTGCTGATAAGGAAAATTATATAATTATAAAAATTAAAATTTTTTTTCAATATATATCCTATTATAAATTCTAAATTTATAAGTAAAATTATATAATTATAAAAAATCAATTATTACTGCATCTTATTTTTAATTTATTTTAAATAAAATTTTTTTATATAGGTATTAAATGAGTAAATAATAATTATTTGAGATAATTTTAAAAGAATAGGATTAATTTAAAAAATTATATAAATTTTTAAATAAATATACAAATTTTTATATAATTACTTAAATATGTATTTGTATTTGATTTTTGATAATTAGATTAAGATATTTTATCAAAATTAAACTTATTATTAATTTATCATTTGTTTATAACTATTAAATTAAAATCTGTTAATTATTAGATTTATTGTTAATATGGTATTTAATTTAATAATTAAAATTATATTTTTTAAGAATACAAAATTTAAAGTATACACTTGAGTTCATATATTATGTAAGGGTACAAAAGTTATTTTACAAAAATATAACTTCTTTCTCTCCTAATTTCTCCCTTTCCAAACAAAAGAAATCACTTCTCTTCTAATTTCTTTCTCTTCTAACTTCTCCCTTTTCAAACAATACAAAAAAAATACTTCTTTCCTCCCACTTCTCTCTCCCTCAACTTCTTTCTCTCCTAACTTCTTTCTCCTCCCACTTCTCTCCCATCCAAACAAAGCCTTATTTCCCAGTTGCATAGCTTCTTGGGTCTCTTGCAATTCTTTAACGAGAGGAAAGAGCAGACAACATTGACGGAAAAGCCACCATTGCAGCTCCAGCAATCCATGGCGGTTGTCTGAATCTTGTGGATGGGTAAATGGTGCCGGCAGCAATTGGGATGGCCAAAATATTGTAACCTAGAGCCCAAAAATAGTTTACAGTGGCGGCTTGGTTGGACGTCGCTGCGGTCGGCTTAGGTGAAGGGCGACAGCAGTGACCTGCGATTGTATGAGAAGTGGGGGAGAGAGAGATGAATTAAAAAAATAGAAAGAAAAATTGCTGCAAATTTTTTCAAACAGACGGATTGTACAGATTTTCCTCTTGATCTCAACGGCCATGATCCTGCCTGGGGTCATTGCATTCTATGCAGCAGCCATGCGAGCTGCACTATAGAATTGGCCTATAAATTAAGATGAGAGAAATGAGAGGCAATCCCAGAATGATTGGATTGGTTGTATTTAGAGATCTACAACCCCGACAAATGTTCGCTTTATGCTCACCCCCCGGGGGGGGGGGGGTTCGTCTGACAGTTTCAATATCAACTTGTCTGGCAATGGAATCGGCAGCTCCACAGTTATCACCGGTCACCATGATGCTCTTTATTTTCACGGTGTTAAGGAAGGAAATAACTTCTGCAGCAACGAGTTTCATTGGGTCAGATACAGCCAGAACTCCGG